>CM040242.1:178999191-179585990 GCA_022545495.1 Chrysanthemum lavandulifolium | reverse complement strand
CATTGGTTTTATAAACTTGTACCTTGTAAATTAGTAAAGTTTCATATATTTCTTTAATTTTAATTTTGTGATTTTGTTTACATAAAATCATAAGATTCTAAATTAGGGTTTAAATCGGAAATGCCTTAGAGTTAGGGTTTTATCGTTCAACTTGTACATTAAGTTTAATGGTTTGTACATTAGGGTTTATGACTTAATATCGAAATTGTTATAATTCAATATTGTAAGAAATCCCTAATTTACTTGTGACATTATATTGGAATTGGCGCTAATAACATAAAGATTACTCTATCTAGGACATCACGTATGTTATGTGAAAGCAACTAGCATGAATGACCATCTTGGAAATTTCAAGTAAGACATAAGAGTGATGTTGTGAGACTTCCATTGTCGCATAAGTGTGTGTATATCAAAGCATTAGCTATGAGGTGGCGGTTTGTGAGTGCGGCATTATCTGTCGTAGGAAAAAAAATGTGCGTGAAAATGAATTACTACTAGTATAAAGATGGATTTTTACCGGTGGTTACAATTACTCATTAAAATTATTCCTAATCGTTATACTAAGCGATTGTAATCACTAGGTTAATATACTATCCAAAATTTGATAAGATACTAATTTAAAAGGTAACTTATCAAAATAAAAATCAATATATATCAAAAGTAATATATAAAGTAAAAAATAAAATGTGGTATTTGTAAACTTTTGAAACCTGGAGGGGTTGATGGTCTAACCCGATGCCCTAATAATAAAAATCCTGATCTTTTTGTGTGGCCCTAATTTGTACGTGCTTCCTTTTATATTTTGTTTCTTATCTCTTTACTGAGATAAAAACAAAACACGTATATTCTTTCTTGAGACAAGTCCTTGAGTCTCTCTTTTTCTGGGAGGATCTCTGTCTTCTTCTTCTCCAATATCGATGGTTAACCGCCTGTTAAAGGCTGAGTTTGACCATTTCTTCTTCTTCTCCGGTGTTGTGTGTTCTTCGCGAGCACTATTAACCCTTCAATTGAAACCTAGGGTTTCGGATGATTTGGGGGTTTTCTTATCCGTGAGAAATTTGATGATTGGAGTATGTGATTGAATCAATTGTGACTCAATTGATCATACAGGCTTGATTCCTTTTATAAACATGTGTGTTTGTTCTAATTCGAATCTTTGATTACGCCTGATTGATGACTTTGGTATATTGGTTTTCTTTCTTCTTTGTTCTTGAATTTGATTCGATTTGTTTTGCAAAATGAATGAAAAGAGAACCCTTTTGATCACGGTAACAATTCACTCTTGTGATTGATACCTTAGTGACAAAGTTGTTGTTTCCTTTGATGAAATATCACAACGAAAAATAATCTTGTGATTAATTTTTGGTTCGAACTGTTTTTGCAAACCAAAAAAAATAAAAAATCCGGGTCTTTTCTGATGGTGTTGATTCAAGAACGGATTTTAGAAAAGCCTTTGGTATATGATGATTTTGGCTCTGATACCAATTGTGACTCGTTTTTCTGGATCTATGATCAAAATATACCAAAACACAATAAACAATTGAATCTGGAAAAGCTTTTCTATATATTAGTCATCATTTGTTTGAATACATGTTCCTATCTATTTATACAAAGTGAAACGTTACAATGAAAAAGTTATGTTGGTTCGTTTTTGATCCAACAGTCATGTTGATTGGCTATAACCGCCAATAACTGTTTTTTGTATAACTGCTTTTGTAACTACCGTAGTTGACTTTTGTGTCTGACTTTTGTGCTGACCGGGTCGATGTGGGTATTGTGATGGGTCGATTGGGATTAACCCAATACAACCTTTGATGGTTGGTGCATTATGATTAGAAACACTTAAAATTAATATTATGATCATTAAAACAACTTGACAGTTAATAAGTCGTATATAAGTCACCTATAGATGGTTATCAGCCATGTGTATACTATAGATGCTTATCAGCCTTGTGTATAAATGTAATTAATCATGCTACAATCAAATTCAGTAATTCAATATGTAAACATCAATCACATAGTGTATAAACCAAGATTTTCAAGATCGGGATCCTACTCAGGATCGTTTTTGTTTTTTCAATATCGGAATCGTAAGATCGGATCGAGATCCTAAGATCCTACCATAATGTCATTTTCTTAATAGTATTTGTAATAGTATTCAATATATTATTCAATTCTATAAATTATTATAATTAACACAAAATTATATGAATGTTTTATGAAAATGTTGTTTTAAATTATGAATATGAAATGTTTAAAAATATTAAAATGTTGATTTTTAAATTTTAAAAACATGATTGATAACTTTTTAGTTTTTTAGTTTGCAATTCGAGAAAAGTAAGATCGGATCGGATTAAATCTTAAGATCATATGATCAAGATTGGGATCTTATAAGATCTTAAGTGTCCTAAGATGCTACATAGGATCCAGATCGTTTTACTTTGTAGTAGCGTAAGATCCTAATATCAGTATCGGGATCATGACAACTATGGTATAAACTGTGTATATGCTCACCTTTCCCATATAGTATACAACAAATCCAAATTCAGTACTTACGTGTAATCTAATTCTTTTTGGGGTCACATTTTTACATTGCGAAAGGCGAAAGCAAGACCCGTGACTTGTCAAATGAATCTTAATATCTTCTAACCAGCAGTCAAGAAATTCTTGAACCAAATTGCAGAGTTCTTAGCATATCTCTTGAGATGGTCATTGTAATCAACAAAATACAGTCCGAACCTTGAACTGTAACCTGCAGCCCATTCCCAGTTATCCAACAATGACCACGCGAAATAGCCCTTCACATTGCATCCATCCTCTCTGCTCACAGTTAAACCACTTCAAAAGTTAAACACGCTGCTATATGACTGTACAAACATTTGAATCGTTCTGAGATTGAAAAAGAGGACTTACTTTATGGCAGCTAGCAAGTTTGTGAGATAGTCATTATAGTATTTCACCCTTTTTTCATCCTTTAGTGCTTTTTTGAGTGATATAAATGGGCTGTTTGGATCATCCATCCCTGTGGGAGAAAAAGAATTAGTCACAATTCTTTACATTTGTATTCGCTGCATGATTAGTAATGCACTGTAAAGTACAAGTTACCAAAAAATTACCGTTTTCGGTGACAATAACTAGAGGATTCCCGTATCTGTTCTTGACATAATTCAATAAGCCTCTAAACCCTTCTGGCACTATGTATAACCATATAGAATTTGCCTGCAAGATTCAATAGGTAATAAGTAACAAATAACAGGATGACGTTTGTATTAGATTTTAGGTAACATTACCCGATCGCCAATGGTTTTCCCGTCTTTCCATGCTGTAAAAAGTGTTACAAAGTAAAATTAGACCATTGGTTACTTATATCAATAGGTTTTAAATGAATGAAAAAGGAATGTTTTAAATGACATACGCAAGGTAATGGAACCCGAATCTGCTACAGAGTCGTTGAGCAAAACGCCAATGATGCTGGTTGAGTTATGCCAGGCGTACCACGTTGTGTAGTGATTTATTCCCACAAAATCTAGCGAACCTTTAAGAAGATTTGATTGAACTTTTGAAAATCTTGGTAATCGGTCTCCTACTCTTGTCCTCATTGAGCTTGGGTAATCCCCGAACATTATAGGATCAAGAAACCTGTCATTTTTTATGAAAAAGATTGATATAATTATATTAAAAGTTTAAGGATACGGGTTACAAAATGAGCAATGCTGGTCACAAAATCATCTTTTAATGACTACTTAAGTAAAAAGATAACAAATGAGTAACATGAGACAGATGAAGATGTTCGTTTTAAGCCAAACAAACATAAATTAAAGATACAGACTCGTTCTTACCATCCTAATTGGAAATCTTGTGCCCGTTGCGTCGCTTCAATGTCTTCGGTTTTGTTTGTACCAGGTACATACCAAATGACATCAAATACTACCCTATACGTCCATGCTGCTTTGCCTACATGAGAACAACACAAATAAACATATTTCAAACAAGGCTAATCATAAAAATTAGGACAAAATGTTAATGTTAGTTTACCTTGTATTTTCTTTTATAGATATCAAACACAGCTGCATGCATAAGAAGAGCGTTATGGCCCACAATGTAAGGTTCAGTAGCTGAGTTTCCGGCCTACAAAACAAATGAAGAAGTATGGAACAACGTCCTGGTGCTTGAAGTCCCACATCATATCCTTGTACTGTAAGCGTGTGTGGTTCGTTAAGCGTCATCCAGTTCTTAACCCGATCACCAAATTTTTCAAAACATGTCTCAGCATATGCAGCGAAATCATTTCTGTGTCACAATATGACCAAAAAAATTACATTAAAGAATAAAGGATAAGCGATATTTACTTGAAGAACATATAAAACTTATGAAAGTTTTTACATGATTCTAGTGTCGAGCCATCCATTGTATCTGTCTGCTAAAGCTTGAGGAAGGTCCCAATGGTAAAGGGTCACATATGGTTCAATCCCTGTCGTTTGATTTCCAAAATAAAAGTAAATATATCATTATGTTTTAACTAATTAAAGAACGTGTATTTGTGCTGTTAGACTTCTAACATATAAACCATAATCATATTTAAACGATATGTACCATGAGCTAATAACGAATTAATAACGGCGTTGTAATGATCAACTCCAGCTTGGTTAATTTGTCCGGTTCCATCTGCGACAATTAACCAATATGAATTTTTGACTGTTTAAAAACCAGTATAAAAGTATATGTGTATCTTATGTACTTATGCATGAGAGTTATATACGTGAGAGCTGGCCATTGTGAGTTGTGACCATCAGTGACTGAAAGGTTTTAAAAGGACCGGGTGCACAAAAGATTTCAACTGTAAAGGGCATAGATTTTTTGGACTTGGTGCAATTAGGAAAAATTGAAGTCTTTCACGAAAGTTAACACTACGGATTATTTCATCGGGGTCCCAAGACGCCGTGGGACACACCGTAGTTCCGTCACTGGTGACCATTATAAACAGTCTTACTGTATATAACCTTATTTATATAGATGTAATAGTTTATATAAAAATTTAAAAAGTTCTTACTCGGAAAAATCCTTGGCCATGAAATGGAAAACCTATATGCATCCATGCCCATATCCTTCATTAATTTTATGTCACCCTACATGTCAACTAAAACCAGATCAATAATGTTACAATAATAAATTATACCTTATGCAATAAAAATTGTAAATCACTCTAAGGTTGACCATTCTAATTTAGAACAATTGCTAGCTTGAAATAACCCGACTAGTCTCATTTTGTTTTGTTTTGTGTTCAATTGTACATAGTATTTTAATTCGTTTGACAAGTGTATAAACACGACAAGTGACAAGTTTTAACGTCATAAATGTAAACCTGGGTCCTGGAACTTAAGGTGTTAAAAACTGAGTTTAAGTTTTGTTTTAAAAGAGAAGGAAAGATTACTTTACCTCATACAAGTGGTACTGATCAACTGCAACATCAGCATTGCTGAAATCAGTTACCTTACCTGCAAAGTTACTAAGGTCAAAAATGGAATTTACTTTGAGTTTAAAAATAGGGACCTTGTTTTTTCTACATAGAACCCTGTTTTATCTTTTCTATTCATATTTCATTTGGACAATGCAAAACATTACCAAATGAATGAGCAAATTTGTCCCAAACAGACGGGCCCCTTCCATCTTCCTTCACGGCTCCTTCATACTGTAAGTAAATTTCGTAAAATCACAAAAATAATAAACGTAAAGAAATAAATGATATCGGGTATAAGTTTTTGTAACATGCAGTATATATATTTGTTATCGTTTTTATATAGTTAAGTACGTTCAAGGTAAACTATATATCTAGCGAACTAGCGGTTGCCTACTTCTCTTAAGATTACAAGATTTAATGGTCGAAGTTACCTACAAGCAAGCTTGGTCATTGCCTACTAAGACATTACTAAGATACTAATAATGATAAGAAATAGCCTAAATAGATCAAAAGTCATTCACAAGGATAAGTGAGTGTAGACGAATCTTTTCCATAAATGGAAAGCCTAGCTAACTAGCTATTATACGTGAACTTCGCTGAAGGATTAAGCAATGTGCATTTCACTCAACAAATTTAGTACTGTGTTTAGCTACTACTTTTTATCATAAGTAACCATATATGGATGGAATTGAAACTTATAAGTTAACATTTTATTTCGTGACAAACTTACAACCCTTGAGATTTATAACATTTGTTGTATCTAATGTAACATATATAGTATTTGACTTATGTAAACACACGAGATAAGATCTAGTATCATACAGTGTCTAACGGTTCTAACACGCTCATATTTAAAGACAAATATATATTAATCCCACCTAATATATGGAGTCCCAATTGTAACCTATATAATGTCTTAGAATGTTAAAAGAACAATTTAATTTATGTTTAAGTATTTATGGGTTGTATTGGTAAAAAGCTACATGTAATGGGTTGATCAAAAACCTTTACCCAAACAGCCTGTTAGGAAGACAGTTATTAGTTTACAGTTATTAGTTGGCAGTTATTTGACAGTTAGTAGTTTTAGTGAAACGACACAATGCTTCATGTGGCTTCAATCATGTCGTTTCACAAAGTATAATAGCTTTTAGTCGAGTCAATATAGAAAAGTCCCAATATTCATATCAATATAACAGTATTCAGTGTTTGAATTATTTCGTTTCTACAAAACTCAGTTCCATTTATACACACAAACATGGTTAATTATAAACATGTTATGCAAAGGAATTGGCTTCAATATAGGCCTATGAACCATTACCTACATTGGTACCAGAGCCTCGGTTCTGAACCCTGGAAGAAGCAAATTCAGAGGCATGGTCAAGTGACACTCAACAAGAATTTTTTGCAAAGAGAAGTTCCCCCCAAACTGCCACCATGGGGGAATCAGAAGAAGAAATTATCTCCTGACGGAAAGAAGATGTTGAGACAGAAAGTTGAAGAGATTGTATCCTACAATTCTTCAAAGGCACAACAGGATTGCGAAGAAAAATGAGAAAGTAGCAGTTTATCTTCAAAAGAAAAAAGGGCTAGATGTTATACTTGCAAAAAACGTGGACATGTTTTGTGGAAGTGCCCAAACAAAAACAAGACCATGAAACCTTTGGTTATGCAAGTTGAAGAAAAATTAAAGTATCATGAAAGGATACATGTAATCACGGATTACATGGTTGAAGGCTCAGATTATGGAAGATGGGACAACGTGTGGTATATCAGCAGTGCTTATAAGAGGCACATGAGTCCAACAAAATCTCTATTCAAAAGAATGATAAACATGTTCAAAGTGGAATGTGTTAAAGAAGAAGAGAAGAAATTCATCCTCTCTTATGGAGTTGGTGAGGCAACCGTAGAAACAAGTGAAGGAAGTTTATTGATATCCAATGTACTCTACACACCAGAGATTACATTGAACATACTTAGCATAGATCAATTAGAAGATCAGGGTTATATTGTGACACTTGGTCACAACAAATGCAAACTGAAGTACATGTTTGATGATGAAAGAAAACCAATGGAAGTACAAGAAGATATCATGGCAGAACAAGATGAAGGAAGTTTAATCACAAGTCATAATAAGTTTCTTGAGGATTACTTTCAATCTATAGATCCTAAGGATGAGTGCCTGTTGATCAAAGGCATTGAGGATCTCAAAATGGACAAGGAAGATGTTCAAGATTACATAGATGATGAGTATCTCAGTTTGAATGGGACACTGTATGCCATGAAGGTAAATACCTTTCCAAGAGTTATGTCTTAGATTTTATTAAGAGTGACAGATTGGTATATAGAAATTGGGAAGTGATAGGCACGAAGTTCATGGATATGCTAGAATGGTTCTATTTAGCATACTTAAGGCAAGATGTGTTAGGAGATTTACCACCATTTATTGGAGTGGTAAAGGTAGACATGTTGGGAATGTACAAGTTTGTGGATAACTTGGGTGGTTATATGAATGTTACGTTCAATAACAAATGGGACAACGTTGCACAGTTACTAGGATTGACACAGGAAAACAAGGATGCAGTCAAAGAATGCTATAAGGAGTATTTAGGATTGGTGAAAATATACTATGAGGAAGCACAGAGATCCAAGCAGGAAGAGCCAAAAGGTGAAGTGGTTGGGAATAGCAGTGGGACTACTCATGTAAAAGATCCACTAAGCTATGCATGGATAAGTGTTGAAGTAGATGGTGCACTCGAAGGAACTCCAAGGAAGAGATGCAAGACTACAAAGGATGATGTCAAGGTTGAAAGCAACATGGAAGGAACAACAGAAGAAGATAAACAAGAAAGCACATCAAGTAGTGATGATTTCATTATCATCACTTGAAGAAAGGAACCAAGCAGCATGGAAGGATTAACATTCAAGCATTAGGGAGGAGATGTAACCTATATAATTTCTTAGAATCTTAAAAGAACAATTTACTTTATGTTTAAGTATTTATGGGTCGTATTCGTATAAGGCTACATGTAATGGGTTGGGTCAAAAACCTTAACGCAAACAGCCTGTTAGGAAGACAGTTATTAGTTGGTAGTTATTTGACAGTTAGTAGTTTTAGTGAAACGACACAATGCTTCATGTGGCTTCAATCATGTCGTTTCACAAAGTATAAATAGGTTTTAGTCGAGTCAATATAGAAAAGTCCCAATATTCATATCAATATAACAATATTGGTGTTTGCATTATTCGTTTCTACAAAACTGGGTTCCATTTATACGCATAAACATTGTTAATTATAAACATGCTATACAAAGAATTAGCTTCAATATGGGCTGTGAACCATTACCCGGCATATCGGGCCTATGTTGAAGCCAATTCTTGCATATGTTTATAATTAACCATGATTGTGTGTGTAAATGGGCGGGGCCTGAAAGCAATCTGGCTGTATGATGATATGATATTGGGACTTGTCTACTGACTGACTAAGCTGTTTACTGTGGCGACATGATTAAGCATGGCGTGTCGTTCACTCGCTGGCTGTCAAACGCGCAACAACTGTGTCTAACGGTGTTTGGGTTGGGTTTGACGACCCATCATGTAACCTTTATCACGACCCATAAATCGCAAACATAAATAGTGTTCTTTTTGATTCTAAGACATTTATGGGTTACATCTCTCTAATGAATGTTAATCTTCCATGTGCTGGTTCACTTCTTCAAATGATGATAATGAAATCATCGCGCGATGTGCTTGCTTGTTTATCTTCTGTTCCTTCTTTCGGCATCGACATCATCGCTGCGTCTTGCATCTCTTCCTTATGGTTCTTCGGTGCGCCATCTGCCGACGCCATCCTGCGTAACCCGGTGGATCTTTTGCATAGTCGGTCGCTGACCATTTCGCGCTGCTGCTGCTGCGCGGATGCGGTCATATATTTTCGCGATCTTGATCGCGTATGGCGTTCTTTGACGCATCACTGTTTTCTGTCGTGACAATGCGTGTCCCGTTGTTGTTGATGTTCGCGTTCGTATCGCGGTTATCTGACTGTGGTCCCAACGGTCTGCCCACTCGATAAATGGTGGTAAATCTCCTGGCACATCTTGCCGGCTATGCTAAATAGAACCATTCTAGCATATCGTGAACTCGCGCTCACTTCCCAATTTCTGCCAATATGTCGCTGTCAAATCTAAGAAGACATAACTCTTGGAAGGTATTTACCTTCGTGGCATCGATCCCATTTGGCGGATACTCATCATCTATGTAATCTTGAACATCTTCCTCGACCATTTTGGATCTCGATGCTGATCATGTGCGCTCATCAGGATCTATAGATTAGTAATCATCGAAACTATATGACGTGATTCGCTGCTTCATCTTGTTACGCCATGGTACTATCTTCTTGTGCTTCCATTGGTTTCTTTCATCATCAAACATGTACTTCGATTTACATTATGCCTCTTATAAGCGCTGGCGATATACCGGCGCTATCCCATCTTCCATGTCGGGCCTTGACCATGTAATCCGTGATTACATGTATCCTTTCATGATACTTTAATTTTTCTTCAACTTGCATAACCGAAGGTTTCATGGTCTTGTTTTTCTTTGGGCACTTCCAAAAAACGTGTCTACGTTTTTTGCAAGTATAAATTCTAGCCCTTTTTTCCTTTGAAGATAAACTGCTACTTTCTCCTTTTTCTTTGCAATCCTGTTGTGCCTTTGAAGAATTGTAGGATACAATCTCTTCAAATTTCTGTTTCAACATCTTCTTTCCCTCACGAGATAATTTCTTCTTCTGATTCCCCCATGGTGGCAGTTTGAGGGGAACTTCTCTTTGCAAAAAATTCTTGTTGAGTGTCACTTGACCATGCCTATGAATTTCCTTCTTCCAGAATCGAGGCTCTGACACCAATGTTGGTAATGGTTCACAAGCCTATATTGAAACCAATTCCTTTGCATAACATGTTTATAATTAACCATGATTTGTGTGTGTAAATGGGAATGAGTTTTGTAGAAACGAAATAATGCAAACATTGTTATATTGATATGAATATTGGGACTTGTCTATATTGACTCGACTAAAACCTATTTATACTTTGTGAAACGACATGATTGAAGCCACATGAAGCATTGTGTCGTTTCATTAAAACTACTAGCTTGTCAAATAGCGCCAACTAATAGCTGTCTTCTAACAATTGTTTGGGTTAAGGTTTTGACGACCCATTACATGTAGCCTTTTACCAATCGACCCATAAATACTTAAACATAAAGTAAATTGTTCTTTTAATACAAGAGATAAGATCTAGTATCATACAGTGTCTAACGGTTCTAACACGCTCATATCTAAAGACAAATATATATTAATCCCACCTAATATATGGAGTCCCCATATGATCGGCATATAATACATACACATTGGCGGTGATATTAATAAGATAACTAAACAAATTGGTAAGCGTTGTCATTTATTAGAGCACTGGGCATCGTCAAGCCGTTGAGCTCGTGCCATTCTTAAAAAATGTTGCCACCTCAGTAAAACACTCAACGACACCAGAAACTCTTTGACATCACATTTTGTGTCGTTACCGTTGACACCAGAAAATGTGATGCGTTGGACAATTTATTTATTTATTTATTTTTCTCATTTACATAAAGATATATAAATTAAAATTAAAACACATTAGATTAACTTAATATATATATATATATATATATATATATATATATATATATATATATATATATATATATATTTAGTAGGGTTAAAATGAAAAGTTTCTTATAATGAAAAGAATGAGAAGGCATGTGGAGGTGACATGTGTCGCTTGTATCATCATGCCGTCTGTGTCATGTGACATGTCACCCTTGCCCCCCCCTCCCTCCCGAAATATTTTTCCCTTAAAAAACATTTTTGGGGCAAAAAAAAAAAAAAAAATCATAAAATTTATTCTTGCATCACAGTTATAAAAATCTTGCATCCAATCATAATTGTGATGCGGTAACTCTAATCTTAATGCAATAAAATCATGATTATAATCGGTAACTTTATAACCGTAATGCGATAACTTATAACCTTAATGCACTAATAAGTTTTGGTGCATCTTTATTATAAGTTCTTGCATCATAGTTAATAGTTAAGTGCATCGATTATGATGCACTAAAATCAAGGTTATAACCTTAATGCACTAAAATCATGATTGTCGTGCGATAACTTTATAAGCGTGATGCGATAATTTATAACTTTAATGCACTCAAATCATAATTGTGTGTGATAACTTATAACCTTAATGCACTAATAAGTTTTGGTGCATCTTTATTATAAGTTATTGCATCATAGTTAATAGTTAAGTGCATCAAGTATGATCTGCTAAAATCAGGTTATAACCTTAATGCACTAAAATCATGATTGTGATGCGATAATTTATAACCTTAATGCACTAAAATCATGATTGTGATCGATAACTTTATAAGCGTGATGCGATAAAAAATTTGGCGGGAAAAAAATTTTTGGAAGCGAGGTTGAGGGGTGGGGTGGGGTATGGTGATGTGGCGAAGGTGACCGTATCGCTCGCTTCTCTCGTTTTTCGTTCTAAGCTTTTCATCTTGACACTATATATATATATATATATATATATATATATATATATATATATATATATATATATATATATATATATATATATATATATATATATATATATAGTGTAGGGTTATTTTGAGCCAAGAAAAGGCGAGAAGCTGCGAGCCAAGCAATAGCTTTGACCAAAAAAATCAATGGATGAGAATGAAATGGCATCTTGGTAAATAAACCCAACTTCTTGTGATATACTTTAAAGTGTATAGGGCAAACATGGAATTCCTAAAAGAATTTCAAATAGAAAAAGTAAAAATAAAAGAAAGATAAAGACGTGATTTTTTTCCATATTCAAAGATATCACAATTAACAACATCCTTATTTATCTCTTGACCAAATTAACTTCTCTCACTCTACCTTTAGAAAAAAAACCGCCGCCCTTCTTAGATAATTTCTCTCAAAAAATTTAGTGAATATGTAGGCGGTTATCATGATGATTGTTCGTAAATTTGATCAATGATGGTTCTCAGCGGTGATTATAGCCAAGCGAAGAAGTAAAATAAATTTTATGGCGTTAAGAAGAAAAAATAAAGAAGAGGCGTGATGAATGAGCGCCAATAAGAGGTTAATGAGTTATAAAGGTAAGCCATGTTGATTATTCTGAGGTTAAAAAATGATGCATCAAAATTGATTATTGTATATTATATATAAATATAAGTATTTCATTCGCAGTCATAGCCCTTCAATTGTCGATATAAAATTGTTTTCGAAACTAAAAGATCTGGACATTGCAATATGTTTTTGATAGATTGAATAAAGATTAATTTATAGGTTAGGCATTATTTTGAATTTTGAATATAAAACTTATGTTTTACTTTTCTCATTGCTTGTGTGGTTTTATTCTCAATTCATAAGCGTGTTTTGGTTTCTCATTTTGAGATTGATTTTGTTAAAATATCATTAAAGAATTGACCAATTGAGATCATAATCTTAAAAATATTATAATGCACATGTGTTTACATACTTTCTTGTAAGTTTGTGATCAATGCCCGTGTTTACATAAGTTTCATGTATAATTTTAGTAGTTTAGATTCAAGGGTGTTTGAGGTTGTTTAAAACTGATTTGAAGGTGTTGATGTCGGGTGCCTTCTTTAATCTGATTAAGGGGTTTGGGGCTGCATAGATCAGACAAGTAGTAATATTAAACATGTAATCAATGTTTGCAAGTGATTCAATACCCGTAACTTTTACTTTTTGTTGAAATGCATATATGTTTTATGGCTGATAGAAAATCAATATAATGAGTGTGCATATGTGTTATTGAGAGTCGTATGTGTTTCTGACACGATGAATTTGATGTCTTATGTGCATATGTGTTTTTATAGTTTCGGAATTTAAATATATTGAAAGTGCATATATGCTTTTAGATCAGATAAAAGAATGTTTTTTGTTTAATTGTGATTTAAGGGTGCACTTGTGTTTTGTATTTTAAGGCTGTATTAATTTTTCAAAGAAGTTAATAATATGGTCTCGTGTGCATAAGTCAGCAATACATTGTGCATATACACTTTGTTAGTTGTTATGAATAAATAATTCATTTATTAATTGTTTGTTATTCTGGTCAAGTATGATGACCGATGTAAAGAGTGCGCATGTGTTTTATCGTATTATGTGGCGAGAAGATAGTTATGATAAAGTAAAGAGTAAAAGCGCGAGTGAATCGGTGAATACACATGCATATATCTGGACTTGAGTACCTATATGAGGACATATGCATGAACTCAAATGCACATGTACATACAAAGAAATCGAGAATCTCTAATTAGAGAAAATACATGTGCATACACGTCAAAACCAAATCTGGTTCCGTTAAGGATTAGTAGACACAACTATACGTCAACGAAACTTTTATTTATTCTTTACTTTTAGAATTTTGTATTTGAATTGTATATCACATGATTTTAGATTTGTGTATAATGATTTTGTTTTGAAATATATACGTTACATGTAAAATATTTTTGTTTGTCATTCCATACACTTGTGTGTAAATATTTGTGACCAAAACACATTAGAGTTTTAAGCAATTGAACACTAAAAAATATATGTAAATTTACATTATATGAAAAAAAATACATGTGCACCTTAACTTTTGAAATTACGCATACTGGAATAAGAAATTATTTCAAAAAAAAAAAAAAAAAAAAAAATCCTAAAATTTAGGAACCTAGAAAACGTTTTTATTAAAAAATATAAGAGGAAATAAAAATGTAATTTTACTAATATACCCTTTTGAATTAAATAAGAAAATAAATATCAAAAAAAATTTGATTGGTTGATCTTGGTTACCATGATTCTCGGCCTTTTCTTGATTACGAAAAAAATAGCCATATATATATATATATATATATATATATATATATATATATATATATATATATATATATATATATATATATTATAAACATATTAAGGACTAGCGATGTAAAAAAAGTGTCAAATGGACTTAAAATATATAAACACAAGATAAATTACTTATTATAGCTACACTCATTTCTTAGATTATGTCAAAATGGAAACAAAAAAAATAATATTAGAGCTAGGTGCCTAGGTACATAACAAATACAAATAATTTTGAGTGTGCAATGTTGCAACTTTTTAGATGGTTGTAAAAATATATAAAAAAGACAAAATAGAAACCAGAAATGTATGGGCGCTATTCGTCAGATTGGATAAACTCAACGGCAATACGTCATAAACTTTATATTTATTCACGTACATATTATTGAAAATAAAAATATAACTCATTTCATATTCTAGCTTTTTATACAATCAAAAACTTAACTCGAGCACAAAACTAACCACAAACATATTCACGAGTGCAAGCTAAAACTATATCAGGGCTTGTGTAACTTTTCTTAAAGCCTAAAGCAATGGAGTAGCCCTTAATTAGCTAGGTATATTTGTAGTTTCAATTCAAAATCATGATAAAAAATTAATACTAGTAGGCAAAAACTTCAAACTAAAAAAAATGGCTCAAATGTCTTATCATTAGTACTGATTTGGAAGGTGTTGTTACAGTTCGACTCAAATTCCTATCGAGGTGTTCAAACTTGACTTCTATAGACAGAATATATAGTACTCTATATATATTGCATGTAAAATTAATTACATTAAACTATACAGTAAGAGATCATGCCGACACTTAAAAGTGAGATATAGATGAGTGCAGTATCATTTACTACTAATAAAAATGTATCATATATAATAATAAGGATTACGAAAAATAAAAATATAAACCTGGTAAGCAGAAGAAGCAGTTCCAAAAACAAAACCATTTGGAAAACTATTTCTGTTAATCCCATCAGCAGCCAAACATCCTTGTACAAGAATAAGTACAATCCCAAAAGACAATAGTATAACTGGTTTCATTTTCAACAACAACATATGAACAGCATATATATGTTTAGTAGTAACAGAGAAGAAGTGGTGTGGCTTGTGAATAAACAGGTGGTTGGTTTAATGGAATATAACAAAGAATGAAATTGGTGATAAGAAAGGGGTTAAGAATATGTGAATGTTCTTGTGTGTGTTTGTGTTTTCCAGCAAGTTTAGTGGGGGGTTTTATACCAAACAATGTGGTGGAAATGGTGCTAGAATGTAGGAAGACTACTTTCACACTCTTTTTCAAAAAGAGTTAATTTTAAAAACGGTCCCTCTAGTCTGTTGGGTTTAACGGAAATAGTCCTTAAATTTTTTTTAACAGATCTTTTTTTCGTGGTTGCGACCCATAACGGGTTTGGTCCATTGACCAATATTTTCTTTAGTTTGACCGTTAAACTAACAAGAAATGACATAAATACCCGTAAAAGTAAGGTCAATGTGGTTTGTGGGGTATAACGAATTTAGTCCATAATTTTTTTTATTACGTTTTCGTTCGTTTTCATACATTTTAACTGTTTTCATCCGTTTTTTACGTTTTCGTCCGTTTTTATACGTTTTCGTCCGTTTGTGTACGTTTTCTTCCGTATTTATACGTTTTTGTTCGTTTTCATATATTTTTATTCGTTTCCATCCGTTTTTTTCGTTTTCATGCGTTTTTATACGTTTTCATCCATCTTATTTGTTTTCATCCGTTTTTATACGTTTTGGTTTGTGTTTATACATTTTCGTCCGTTTTTATACGTTTTCATCCATTTTCGTCCATTTTAATACGTTTTCGTCCATTTTTATCTATTTTCGTCCGTTTTTTATACGACTTCATTCATTTTCATCTGTTTTCATCCGTTTTTATACGTTTTCGTCCATTTTTATGCATTTTCGTCCGTTTTGTTGTCTTCATACGTTTTTGTCCATTTTTATAAGTTTTCGTCCATTTTTATACGTTATCATCCGTTTCCGTCTATTTTTATACGTTTTTTCCCGTTTTTATACGTCTTATACATTTTCGTCCGTTTTAATACGTTTTCGCCCGTTTTTATTCATTTTTGTCCGTTTTTATACGTTTTTGTATGTTTTAATCCGTTTTTTCCTGTCTTTATACATCTTTGTCCGTTTTCGTCCGTTTTTATTGGTTTTTTTATGTTTTCGTTCGTTTTATATATTTTCATCCGTTTTTATACGTTTTCATCCCTTATTCTTACGTTTTTATACGTTTTCATCCGTTTTTATACGTTTTCGCCCGTTTTTTTAAGTTTTCATAAGTTTTTCTTACGTTTTATACGTTTTTGTCCATTTTTCTATGTTTTCATCCGTTTTATACGCTTCCGTCCGTTTTTATATAGACTAGAGCGCATAAAAAGCGAGGGAAGCGATATAAAAGCAGGGAAGTGTATAAAGCAGGGCGGCGTATACAATGTAAAAGCGAGCGGCGTATAATAACGGATAGCGTATAAACGAGAATAAGACATATAAAAGCGGATGAAGCGTATAAAACCAGCAACGATGTAAACGCGATAAAGCGTGTTAAACGCGCGTAAACGTTTAAAGCGGATAAAACATAAGAAAATGGACGGCGTATAAAAGCGGATGAAAGCGTAAAAGCGGACGAAAACATATAAAGCGGACGAAAACATAAGAAAAGCGGACATGACGTATAAAGCGATTAAAACATAAGCGTATAAAATGGTTAAGCGTAAAAATACGGAGGAAGCCGTATAAAGCGTAAAAAAGCGAGAAAGCGGCGTAAGAATAGCAGACGAAAATGTATAAAGCCGGATGAAAACATATAAAATCGAGACGGCGTATAAAAGCATAACAACGTAAAAATGGGCGAAAATGTATAAAGCGGATAAAAAAAGCGAAAACATATAAAGCAGACGAAACGTAGAAAAGCGGACGGCGTAAAAATGACAACGAGCGAAAAAGTAATAAAAGAAAATAGGGACTAAATTCGTGATACCCCACAAACCACAGAGACCATACTTGTAAGGGTATTTATGTAATTTTTATAAGTTTGGCGGTCAAACTAACGAAAATATTGATCGAGGGACCAAACCCGCTATGGGTCGCAACCACGAGGAGAGAATCCGTTAAAAAAATATTTACAAACTATTTCCGTTAAATCCGAAAAATCACATGGACCATGAATTAACTCTTTCAAAAATGATATTCAACAAATATTTTAAGACAATTAAATTCGGATATAGATAATGTGGATAAAGATAAAACTAATCATGTATCTCTAATCACCACTCGACAGCAGAACAGAAGAGAAGAGAACGAGGCTTTTTCTATCCAAGCGTTTTTTCTTCCTCAGATGTAGTTGGTGTTAATGGATATTCTCACACAACCAGGGGACACTCATGGATTTTTATGGCGTAGTGTTAATTTTGTTAAAAAACTTTGATTTTTTTAAATGCACCCGATTTTTAAAAATTGGGTTTATAATATTATTTAGTTATTTTAAGTGCACCTGATTATTTTGTGTCCTGATTCCGTCCATGTTCTCATTATTTTCACAAACATTTCTCTAGCAACCAATAATGTTTATTTAGTTAGCAGGCCACTCTGATTATTTGAGAAAAGCTTCCATATTGAATGATAAATTTTAGCAATTCATCTGTAAAGGTACAAGTAGAAGAGATTATTTTATATTTTTAATTAAATTCAATTTCAATTTTTTCTTAAGAAAACTACAAATTTCAAGTATCATAAACGTTAATTTACATAAATCACATTATCGAGACAAACATTTAATTATGATAAATATTTTTATATACTTTCGACAAACTTCATTTTTTAGGTTTTCAGTATTTTTTTTTTTCGTATAATAATTTGTTTGATATATCACATGTGATATAACACTAATTTATAAATCAAACACTTAATATGATGTCGTAAAAGGAGCATAAGAAAAAAAAAATGCTACATTTGTTTCACACGGACGTATCAAAGTTATATCATATGCACTAAAGTTGATCTAGAACTATATGCACTAAAATTGATCTAGAACTATAACACATGTGACATGTCTTGCGATTTTTATACATGTATAGGCAGTAGATCATTAGACATAAGTAATAATCGAGAATTGTGTATGCATAATAAGTGAATTCGCCAAATAAAGAAACTGTGAGGCGAGGACGGAGAAAACAATATATTGGCGAACTTTGAGCGATATTACAACGTTTGTTTATGCTTAGATTTAAACAATGGCCGTTGTTTTCTAACGTTGATACACAAAGCAACCGCCAAATATAAATCAAAACACTAAGGGGGCATTCAGTTGGTGAAATTTTTTCATATTTTTTTCGTTTTTAATTTTAAAGAATGGATTGGTTTTTCTTTTCTAGAGAATAGTTGAGAATTTTTGAAAACACGTTTAGATAAAGTTATATATATATATTTTTTAAATGAAAAGATGTTTAGATACACAAAGCAACCGCGAAATATAAATCAAAACACTAAGGGGGCGTTCAGTTGGTGATATTTTTTCATATTTTTTTCATTTTTAAATTCTTAAAGAAGGGATTGGTTTTTCTTTTCTAGAGAATAGTTGGGAATTTTTGAAAACCCGTTTAGATAAAGTTATATTTTTCCTTTTTTTTTTAAATGAAAAGATGTTTAGATGAAGCTATTTTTAAGCGTTTTTCTTTTTATAGTCAATTTTTTTTTTTTTTTTCATATTGGATCTTTGTACACTAATATACATTTTTATCCGTTTTTATACGCTTTCATCCGTTTTTTCCGTTTTTATTTGTTTCTATACGTTTTCATCCGTTTTTTTCTCGTTTTTATACGTTTTCATCCGTTTTACTATGTTTTTATCCGTGTTTAAAGGTTTTTATATTTTTTCATCCGTTCTCGTCCGGTTTCATCCGTTTTTATCTGGTTTTGTACGTTTTTATACATTTTTGTACGGTTTTGTATGTTTTATACGTATATGTATGTTTTCACACGTTTTTCATCCATTTTCATCTATTTTTATTCATTTTTGTACGTTTCTATACATTTTCGTTCGTTTTTGTCTGTTTTTGTTTGGTTTTGTCCGTTTTTGTATCTTTGTGTACGTCTTAGTATGTTTTTATGTGTTTTATACGTTTTTTTACGGATAAAAACGTATGAAAAAGTACAAAGCGTAAAGCGTCAAAAGCGTAAAGACATATAAATCGTACAAAACACATAAAACGGATAAAGCGTATAAAATATACAAAAACGTATTAACGTAAAAATGTATAAAACCGCATAAAACATATGAAAGCGCATAAAAGGATGAAAACGAGCAACGCATAAACGCATAAAGCGGACAAGCGCGTAAGCGGTTAAAAGCGATCGATACAAACCGATGAAAGCGTGCAAACGGACGAGCGTACAAACATGTGCTGCGGGCATAACAAATGTAAGCAGATGAAGCAGTATAAAGGAACAAAAGCGTATAAAGCGGACGAAAATGTATACAAGCGGATGAAAGCGTGTAAGCGTAATAAAAGCAAACGCGTAAAAGCGGAAGAAAATGGATGTACCCAGATGAAAGCGTATAAAAATGGATAAAGGCGTGTACAAACATACAAAGCGGAGAAAATGTATTAAAGCGTATAAATACGGACGGAAACGTATAAAAACAAAAGAAAAAGGATGAAAACCTATAAAAATAAATGAAAACAAATGAACACATAAAAAATAGATGTAAACGTATAAACACGTATAAAAACGGATGAAAGCGGCTAAAAATGTATAAAACGGACGAAAGTGGACATATAAAAAAACGAGAAAGAAAAAAGTGAGAAGAGTAGAATGGGCTTTTCAATTACTGAGTTAAAATTTAGAGAATCATAATTTCACTTTTTATAAAATTGTTTAAAAAATGTAACTAACGGATTTTCAAATTTCTCTTTTCATATGAAAATTTTGTAAAAATTGAAATTTTTACAAACTAAAGCGCCCTAAACAATGGATTACAAGGCACTATTAGAAATCTAAAACTTCACTTACGTGTACAAACGGACAAAAGGGAATTTGTGAAAGGGTGCGTTTAGTTGAGGAAAACACGTTGTTTCATGAAATGTTTTATATAAAAAGAAAACATAGATCACTTTCAAATCAGCGTTTTCCTACAACATGTTTTGCAAACATAAAATCCCTATTTATAATTTAACGAGAAGCTTACAAAACAAATTTAAATTGTTTTCCTTCTTTCCTTGTTTTCTTTATAAGCACAACCTTCTCTCCACTTTTCAAAGAAAATGACAAACAGTGAGCACGCATTTTATATTTTAGTATTTTGTGGAGATAAATTTCCTTTCAATTTTTACAAAATTAAAGATAGAATCTGAAAGATTTTTTCTCATTTGGCGCACCTTAGCTTGTCTCAAAGTCATCGTTGTATTTTGATTGTTGGGCATACTAACTATATACGTTTCCTTTAAAACTTTAGTTTATGCAAGTGTCGAATGTTTGAAAATAAATGGAAGATGTAAAAGTCGCTCAATTGGCATAACACTGTTGGAATAAGTGATATAGTACGTAGAAGAAAATTTAATGATTTGTGGCTCTGAATCAAAGCAGTTGAGCGAGAATGTTTAATATTGTATAAGTATTTAATCGAGAGATAGAGTGTCGTCGATTTCTGAGTGTGTGAATCGATTACCATACGATATATTTGAACACGTCAACTCACATGTGTTTTTTAAGATACCATATCTATGTAGAATTATAGATGCATTAAATATGCAACAATGTGGGAAAACATATAAGGCTGGTCGGCAAGGGTGAGTGAGTTACTCACCTTGCCTTCCATTCACCCGCCACTACCTTGCCTTCCATTTAGACTCACTCGTGACTCACACATTTCAAGAAAGTTAAAGTGAGTAACTCACCTTATTGATCCATGCAAAAATAATTTGTTTTTTTTTTGGGTTCAAAGTGTGTAATATTAAGGTGGGTGAGAGTGAGTGTTTTGTCCACAAAAAGGTGAATGGTAGTGAGTGAAAGAGAGAGAAAAAGGAAAAATAACGTGGCGCTGATGTGTAAGGTGAGTGAGGCTTCTCCTTGCCTTCCAGCCTAATGCTATATATCGCGTCGTTTGAATTTAGTTTACGTATGTCGGGAAAGGAAGGGCATTATCTTTTGACTTTTTTTTGTAAGAACCATTTTGTTCTTAATTATCTTTCTTTTTCTTTATTTCTTGTCAATCCTATTTGATTGCTTTCACACCTAATTTTGCTTCTAACTTTCTATGTAAATTAGTGAAAAAATACAACTGCATTTATGAACTATAATGATGGATTATTTGGGATATCTCGAAGATAGGTGCGTTACCGAAGAAGAAAAAAGAAGTAGGTAGAAAACAAAATAACCAACTGGGTTAGTTCAGTTGGTCATCTTGGAAATCTTAGGGGCTCTTGGGGAGGAGGTCTTGAGTTCAAATCACTGCAAAGGTTTGAATGAGGATTTTCCTGGTGTAGTCGCTTTAATGAAGGGGTTTGGGCGCAGTAGCCTCAGGTTGAATCTTGGAAAAAGCGAGTTCTGTACACCTATTAATTGTCGTGCTTCGAGGCGGATTAGTAGGCGGTTTTCCATGGGTATTTGAAATAAGCATTTACTTGAGGGAGGCTCTACAGCGGACCGGTTTAAACAGCGTAGTCTGAGCCTCATTGTCGAGCCATGACAATCTTTATATGAAATTGGCTTTAAAATAAAGAAAACAAAATAAATTTGTGTTCGTGAGTTTTTAAATTGAAAGGAAAATAAAAGAAAATAATTTTGGCTAATTTGCTTCTCAAAAATTGGATGATTTGAAAGAAAGTTATATTATGAAGATTTTAATATATACAATTACTTAAATGACCTAATATAAAACATAACTTTTATATATAAGAAAGGTTATGATTGTAAAATCATCAATTATCTCTTCTTTTCTTTTTTAATTCTTGAACACGATATACAAAGTCAAAATACCATTTCTCTCCTTTTTTTTCTGCCTATTTTTGTTTTGTTTTGTTTTTTTTTCTTTTTTTCTTTTATTTTCAAAATTCAGAAACAAAGTGTACAAGTTGTTTGAAGAAAAGTTTTGAATCATCACACTAACCCGATAATATATTAAACTAAATTATTATGGTATCAATGTGATGCATCGACGACATATAGGTGTTGTTTAAGGTTTTTTTCTTTCCATTCGATTGCAAAATTTTTGTACGAACAATTTTACGGTTAACGATGATTTCTAATTGAAATAACTGTAAAGAATAATCTCGTGAGTAGCTTGTTGTATATACTATACATTAGCTTGTGTATTAAATGAATCAAAATAGTTTTCTAGAAATTACTACGGGGCTTGACTTGAATCTAAAGCACAACTAAGCGTGTCTGCTTTATATGGAATATATTTCTAGAGAAGTTAACTTCCATTAGCTTCAAATACACAAAAGCGGGTTTTCCACTTTTGCATTACTTGAAATACATTATTTACCATATTTTTCGTAGAAATGCGACATTGTCAGACACGAAGGACGGTTGGATTTGGGTTGGGGCAGGTGATGGTGTGTTTTCAGTGGGAGCGGTTAGGAGGCTTATTAACAATGACCGGGATTTTAGTAACGTTCAAGTGTTTGAATGGTGTAAATGGATCCGATTAAATGTAATGTCTTTGGATGGCGGGCGGTTTTGGGAGGATTCCCTCTTGCCATGGCTCTTAGGCATAGAAATATCCGATTCACGATGTTTCGTGTCCTTTTGTGGTGACACAGGAATCCATCGATCATCATTCACGAGGTTGTATTGTGGCGAATGGTCTCGGCAATATGTGGCGTCGTGGTGCAAAGTCGAGGCGGTTTGCGTTTTCTTTCAAGGATTTGGTGGACACTCATAATTTCATTGGATTATCGGGAAAGCTAAAGAGTTGTTCAAGGCATTATTCGATAGGGTGTTGGGTATTTGGAGAGCTAGGAATCGTATAAAGTTTCAAAATTTGAAGTATAGGTTGGTCGATATTATTAGTGAAGTTAAAGAGTTGGGTTTTCTTTGGCGAGAAATCGTGCCAAAGGTTCCTTCTTTGTCTTGGGTAGATTGGTGTAATTTTGTAATTATGTAGCGGTTTCTTGGTTGTTTGTGCCGCCCGTCTTGTGGGTTGGTTGTTGTTTAATGAAGTTCAATTTTCAAAAAAAAAAAATTAAAGGAACCAAAATAAGATACAAAAGAAATGGTGACTCATTTTTTATATAATAAAATAATTACATCATTTCGGAGTGATTTTGTCAATTATTCTTATTGAAAGAACAATTGGGCCAATAGAAGAGCTCGTTTTCGCCATGTAAGCAAAATCGTGTGATGTGATTGGTTAATAAAAGTCAAAATTAAATTGATTTTAGTCAAACTTTAATAAATTTGGTGGAAAAATTTGGTTGATAAAAAAAAACATATAAAAATATAGGTGTCAAATTTGTGAAAACAAAAACTTAAAAAAATAGGAGGTCATTAGTAAAACTTTAGTGGTTGAATTTTTAAAAATTATATAGAGTTAAATGTAATATTATAAGTCTCCATATTTTTTTAATAACCTTGGATTATAAACAAATATCCCCTTATACTTTATACATTTTATACTTTATATCTTAAAAAATACAATATATATGTTGTTTTAAAATAACAACATATAAATTTGCATAAGATTATAAGTATCAATTTTTTTACTATATACACTCAATAAGAACTCATTTATTTCATTTTTAAAAGTTTAACCTATTTGGAATGAGTTTACATTTTAAATCGAACTTCTTGAAAGCGATAATATAATTATCAATTCTAAGCACGGGTTCTTTAATATAAAATAAATATCGTGATTGTCTTATAAGTATTTAGAAAAACATTTTAAAAACTTTAAAGTATACTTTAATTTTATCAATGCTCATTATGTTTATTAAAACTTGGATCGTGTATATGACATAATATAGGTAGTAAAATTTAAATATGATATCAACATCTTTGTCAGCTAAATAAAATTAAATATTGAGTTACCTAACATAAACTTTTACAAATATTTTACCAAATTCTAATGGATATTAATGTATAATGAAAAACTCGTGCATAAGTATTAGTTGTACTTATATCACAATTTTCATAGGCAAATTCTTATATGTGTATATACTGAACTAAAATATTAAAATAAATTTGATTTATGTGTAAACTTCACGCGTGCACGAAACTTGAACTATATAATTATATGTAATTACCTTTAAAGACACAATATTCAGTATTAATACAAAATAATTTTTTGTGTCAAAACTCCGTGCGTGCACGGGTATTATAACTAGTTTTTTTAACAAGACAATTAAAATAGAAAGATGATTTGAACACTCTTACAATTGATTGACATACTCAAATTATGAGTGTTTTGACATTTATATCCTCATATCAGTTTTACTTATTTTTACTTTGTAAAAGTATAAATGTCAACACACTTATAATTTGAGTGTGCCAATCAATTATGAAAATATGCAAATCACTTCCCATTAAAAAAAAAATGAACCCCAAGCATAACAAACATACAAAACAAAGACTTACAACAAACGCCACTAAGGCTAGTCGCAATCGAGCCAACCAAATCGGTTCGGCATGCAAAATTTTGAAGATCGACCGATGTGGAGATCGGTTGGGTGGGATGTGGTGGCCGGTCGTGACATCGGTCGAAGGACCAAAAATTTGAACATCGGTCCCTTCGACACTCGATGTTAAATCTTGCTTTTCTACTTTCCAACGCAACATTTAATACAAATTTTAAAACTCGACCGTTTGGTCATTCAAAAAAAAAAAAAAAAAATTCAAACCCATTTTACCACTTTATAAATACCACTTCACCGAACACAATTCGCAACTTACCATTTTCATCTATATTCAATCAACCATTCTAACGAAATACCCACGAAACACAATTTTTAATATGTCGTCATTCGAGCATTTATTCGGTTCTTCCGTCTTCCGGCGAGGAAGAAGTTTTAGTGAGTTTGTGGAGTTTGCGGTTTTGCTTGGAAGGCTTACAAAGCATCACGGCCAAAACCCCAAGCGAAGGTACATACGTGGGGATCATGAGGGTGCTCATAATCGTTTAGTGGCGGCATACTTCTCAGAAAACCCATGATTCGGCGAAGAACATTCTCTCGGCGGTTCCGTATGGTAGAGCTATTCACGAGGTGTTCGAGATGGCGATCACTCTACTTATTTTAGACAAACTCTTGATGCTAGGCGTACCTAGTATTAGCCCGTTAGTCAGTGTCTGCGACCATTCGTCGATTGGGATGCGCGGCCGTTCACGATTCTCTTGGCGAGACTCGGCATAGTGCATCCGGCCCGTGAATGTCTTCGTAAGTTTTGCGAGGTTATCATGGAGTTATATGGTCGTGGTATTTGCGAAGGCCAGCGTATTCGACCTTGAAGAATATATGCTCATCGCGAGCATAAGCATGGCTTTCTGGGATGATGGGAAGCATTGATTGTACAAGTTGGGGTGGGAGAATTGCAGAATAGTGAGAGAGCTCGACATTGTAGGGGTGATCACGGGCCGCATCCATTCATTTTGTTGGGCGGTCGCTTCCCAGATTTATGGATTTGTCATGCGTTCTTTGGTGTCTCGGGAATGAATAACGACATAAGCGTTTCGTCGTTCACTGTTTTCAATGATATCAAATCGGGAGAGCACGGACCTTGAATTTGAGGCTAACAATGTGGCTTATAAAGAGGATATTATCTTCTTGATGGGATATATCCACAATGGTCCGTTCTTATGAAGTCTATTTCAAATCCTCCACGGTGATCGTAAAGATGTTTATACAAGAGGAGGCGCGAGCGGACAAGGAAAGATGTGGAGCAGGCTTTTGGTGTGTTGAAGAAAAAGTGGAAAATCTTAAAGTTCTGCTTTCGAGGGTTTTTAGAAATGATATCAAGATATTATGTATACATGAATCATATTACATAATATGATCGTCCAAACAAGCTAATGAGGCGATATGCCTACATGGTTTGAAGATGAGGACACCAAGATCGTGATCATGAAACATCATGAGAATCGATGGTGGTTACTCGGGGCTAATGGACTCATCAACTCATCAAAACTTAAAATCGGTTGGTCGAACACATTTGGAGAAATCGTCGACATCATGTCGAGCGATGAATCAGTCGATAGTGGCGAACGAAGGCGATGAAGAGTTTTGTAATGTTTTAACGTTATTTGAATTTCGTATTGTAATATTTTTTATTTTTTTAAATTCATAGTGTAATGTTTTTTTTTTTTTTTAATTTCGTAATGTAATGTTTTTTTAATTTAGTAATGTAATGTTTTTTTTTAATTTGAATGAAATTTAAATTTAATGTTAAAAATGTTTGAATTAAAAAAAAAAAAAAAAAAAAAAAAAAATCCTTGGGTCGTCATTGGGGCATCCGGGTTGTCGGGGTCATTTGGAGAAGAGAAAGGCGGCGTGGCGCAGATTATGCCGGTCGTCTGGGTTGCTTGTTGACCCCGACTGAAGAACTTGACAGAACACATGTCCTAAATCTATAAAAGTAACTTATAAAACATTTAGCATTTAATGATTTAATAGATAAACATACAACGATGTTGCGAGGATTTGAACTTAAATGCATTTAACAGTCTAATGATCTAAACCACCATTTGCTAATGAAATTTTATTCAATAATTAATGTATATCAGTAACATGGTACGTGCAAGTTACTAGTCCAGTTTAACAAAACATACTATTTCTGGAAATAATAAACTTAATCATGTTGTTACACGTACGATTTATCTATTTTATGTCTATGATAAGACCCGTCAGTATGGATTGAGTCGGTTTTCCTTTAGTCCATATTGATGCTGTTGAGGTAAAAATACGTAGTTACCCGAACAATCTAAGCCTTCGGCTAATCCTTCGGTCAAGCTCTTCGGATTAGGTCCCTTCGGATCTGTAACACAAAGATAACACGCGTTAGCCTCGCCCAGGGTTTTATCCCTAGACCAAGCTCCGTGCGAATGAGTGTGGTTATATGTCGAGTAAAATATAATGAAATGGGGTGAAATTCGTTAACCAGAATGTTGTAACTTAACTCGCTTTTATAGATGAGAAGCTTTTGTCCTCACCCGAAGGTCACGTGGGCGATAGTGACACTTTCGGGCGGGAGTTGACTTTACTCTGTTTGGATTCCGTCTGTAAAGGGTCAGTAGTTCTGATCAAGATTCTTTTCCTTTTATATATGGTGATGTCAGGTGTCCGTTATGCCGAAGGTTATGTCTAACCCTCCGGTATATGTCGGTGCAGGTCGACTTGGTCTAAATTGGCTTGTACGCTTTATCAGGAAGATTGCATATTGTCTTTGGCGGTTTTGCTTTAGGTAGGAGAGTTAGGTTCTTGACGTTTACTAATATCTTAGGGAGTTGTATGTCGGGACATACGCCAACATATCCCCCCCCCCCAAGTATCATGTTAATGGATGTATTCATTATATGATATTGGGAGTATGTGATGATCTTTGGTGAGTATTGTCCCGGCCGTTCTTCTTTAATGGATGTATTTTTATTTTATTTTACTGTGCAGATTGTGACACGTCAGCAAGACACGTGGCGGTGTGATGCATCGATGCTAGGGCACGTGGTAATGGGCAAGTGCTGTTGACGATGATGCCACGTCACCGTCTGACACGACGGGACGCTTCATCTACTCCCTTTTTTCGCCTATAAATACCGTTGTTATTCTCATTTTACCACGGTAAAACTTTTCACTCACCCGCCTTCTGCGTTATTTGGCGGACGATTTTATTTGCTCTTAAATCTACTATCCGGTACTCTTCTAGTTTTCTTCTTTAGATTTTAAGGTGTAATCATTCCCTTAGGCTAAAATGTCATAACAAATGCGGTTCTTTATCCGCTCGGTCGGGCGATTTGAGGGTCCGTCTGTGAAACCTAAATTTGACTTGGATAAATATACCTCGATTATGGTGATAAATCATTCTGATGGGTCGTGAAGGAATTTGGGATACCTCAGATCTTCATCAGAGGCTCCCACGGTGATTTTACAATGGGCAACTAGGAGATGATGCCATAGGATTGTACTTTGAATATTTCCTTGAAGGTGGAATTTCCGTTCCGTTTTCTAGTTTTCTTTTAGATGTTCTTCATTATTATAAAGTTCGCATTTCTCGATTAGTCTTAGATAGGTTTGCATAGAGTTACACTTTTTGAAGTATATAGTAGTAGTCTTCGTATTACTCCCGTGACTTCTCTGTTCCGAGCCTTTTATAAGTTACATAAACAAGGACCTTTGGTTCACCTTTGCTAAGCGAGATGGTAAACAACGCAAGGTTTGCTTTCAAGAGATCTTGTCTTGTTGAAGGGTTGGAAAAAGCGGTTCTTTTTATTGATCACGGGTGTACCCTTTGCTATGTCGTGGAGGCATCCGGACTCGGATGTCTCCGATCCTTTTCCCTACCGGGAGTTTTCCATGCCTCACTTGGTTATTGTCGACTAATGTTATAGATTTGATAAAAATTCATGCGGGTTTTTGTATCTTGGTTGGGTTATACGCGAATGGAAGTATCAGGATTCACAAGGCGGCTACGAAGGATCTTGGGGAATAGTGCTAGCACATGTATTATCTAATTAGTTTAAGACTTTTGTGTTTTTGATTGGTGCTAAGCGGTCAGTTTAATTACACAAGCTAACCACTTGTGAATGGTCAACCGTAACAAACTTAAAAGCATTTCAAACACTAATGCGATTAAGATCGGAGGAATATAATGGATTCACGGGTCGTTAAGTCCCACGGAGGATGAATTGGTGTATAAACACTTGATCGATGATAGAATGATCACTAAGGATAGTGATCGGTAAGGATTTTGATGGATAATTACCTAAAGAAAAGATTTGTAAATTATAGCGACTTAATGCAAATTAAAAGAAATTAAAAAGTTAAAATATATTAAATAAATGCTATCACTATTTTTACAATGATGTTTTTGTGATTTTATAAAATAAAATAACTCAAATAAACTATTTTAACTAAAACGTAAACTCAAATTATCTAAAAACTAGATTTAAAATGAAAACGTCGTTATTTATAAAAATTACTGCGTAGTCAAGCAAAAGCGTAAAATTTATGAAATAAAGTCCTCAAGTGTAAAACAATTTTATTCGTGCTATATGACAAAAGAAAATTTTAGAAAAAGATTTATATTTTTAGACTTTTATATTTTTTATTATGAATTAAATAAGATTTTACACTAATTAAATGTTTAAAAATACTAAAACTAATGAGAAAAATCTGAAACTTTTTTATAAAATACTTAATACTAATACAATTCTAAGAAAAATGAAAAGGATGAAAAAGCTGGTCTAAATAAGCTGGAAATAAGCAATTAAGCTCGTATAAGCTTAAACTGACAAAGATGGGTTATATATTAAAGGGTGCAAAAGAAAACTGAAAAAGACCCTAGGGCAGATGGTGTGTGTGTGGTGTGGTGAAATTTGGGTGGCGGGGTTGAATCCAGCAATGACTTTTGCAACTATTTTATTTTTGATTTTACTTTACAAACTTGTTAAGCGCATTAAAATAAGCACTTTTATAATTACAACTTTTATTGAAAGCGATAATAAGCTCGAAATAAGCTAAGAATCTCAACAGTAACATTTGTTGGCTTATTTGATAATTTTAAGCTCAAATAAGCTTCAAATAAGCTAAATAGTGGGAAACAAAGATGAGATAAGATGTAAATAAGCTAAAACTCTGAAATGAAGCTAAAAGATACAAATAAGTATCTTGATAAGCTATATTAAGCAAATAAGCACTATGATTAAACTACTTTAACTAAGCAGATCACTGGACTTTCAAAACTAAAATAAGCTAGCAAATAAGTTAAAGCTTAGAACAAGCATTGAGTCAATAAAAGCTGGGTGGGGTATCCAAAAAGCTGACTCACTTGTAGGGACCACTTTAGAGCTTGTGGTGAGCTTATGAATATGGTGTCAGATCACTGCATATGCAGTTTACTCAGACATGGGACAAACTAAAAGCTTGTTGCAGCCCTATCTAACAAGCTACAAAGTACAAAATTAAGCTTGGATCAATGAGACAGCTAGGTTAGCTACACAAAAAACCAAAGTACTCAAGATTTGACCAACTAATAAGCTTTTAACAAGCTTAGGAAAAACTGGCTAAGACTGTGCACAGGGCACTTGTTGACTTTTGTTATTAAACTGAAAGTTTGACTTTTATGAGTTTGTGATTGATCTTAAGCACTGATATTGATGTATTAAGGTGTATAAATACTAAATTGAACAAGTATAACAACTTCTTAACACAAAACCATGATTATAAAACTTAAAAATCCAACAGACAAATAATAAGAAGAGATTAAAAGGAATTTTGACTTTTCACAAAATGAAGGCGGTTTTAAATGATGAACTAAGTTATTTAAAGCTAATGTAACATGCAATAAACAAAAACACATGTTTAAACAACTTCTAGTTCGATAGAACAAACAAAACCAAACACCCCTTTATATAAGCTGTTTGAAGAGTTAATCACTAAAACTAATTTTAAAGCCGAGAAATCATTTACAATCTTATATTAACTATTTTTAAGCAGTTAAAGTTAAAATTAACAAGATTAAATAACTTATATTAAGAAATGCAAATTTCAAGGAATTTGCTTACAAATTGAGCGATGCACAAGACAAGGAACCAAGGATGAGAATCACTCCTATAGCTTCCCGAAGCTCTAAACCAATAAGTAATCCAAAATCGACCTTTGCACCATTGTCTTGATCATGTCTCCATAGGATTTTTATTTTTAACTAATTTTTAGTAATTTTGGTATTTTTCTATTTTGAATCTAAAGCTGAATTTTAAAGTGTCTAATAGCTTTCAAAGGTTATACAATGAGCTTATATAAACTTATAAGTCCACTACAACAACCAAAGATAACATTCGTACCTATTGAGATTTTTGAATTTGAAATTGCAAAAGCGAATTCTTGCACAAATCTTGAAATTGAAGCGAAAATATGATTTTATTACACTAAAACAAGATTACAAGATCTTTCAAGGCTTAAACATTCACTAGAAAATTTAAAGTATTAAAGCGACATGAACAAAAATAAATTTTACACTAGATATTTTGATACATTGCTTCCCACTTGCTATATAAAGATCTTTTCGACTTTTGTCGACCTACAGAATTAATCCCCTTCATCTTGACCATTGGTTTCATCCAACTCATCAAAATTTCCAAATGGCGATTTTGGCGCCAAATTTCCTCTGACGAGTTCTTTCAATTAATGGGGTTTGGATTTTGTGGAGGTGGAAGGGAGTTAGTAACAGTGTAAGGGTGAGGTGGAGTGAAAATCAAGTGGTGAAAACTTTGGTTTTGCTCAACGACCATGGGGAGAAGGAGCTACAGTGGTGGCGGTTTATTTCAATTTAAAGATTGGGCGGGTTGTGTGTAATGGGTGGGTTGGGTTTGGGTAATTAATAATAAAGGGATCCGTTTGGTTTGGTTATTAATATAAGCGAGGACCAAATGTGTAATATTACGAAAGTGAGGGCTGATCACGAAACTTTTCCAATCTTATCACAAGGACTAAACACGCAACATGTGAATAGTACAAGGACCAATTGCTTAAAATTCCATTTTTAAATGTCCGAGGACCATTTTGACAATTTTCAAACTCAGGGGACCAAACTTGTAATTTTCTCTAAACATATCATAAAGGACCAATTATGTCATTTATTAATAACACAAGGGTGTTGTTTGAATAATTTCTATTTTTGAACACCGAGGACTATTTTGACATTTTGTAAAGTTGAGGACTAAAGTTGTAAATTGTGATTTTGAACTTTAAAGGGTTTGTTTTGACAACTTTTGAATCTCATGGACCTTAAATGACATTTTACAAGTTTTTGAATTACAGAGGACTAATTTTGACAACTTTTGTAACTTGGGGACTAAAGCGCCAATTATGCAAACTTGATATGTTTTCATCGATTTTGATGTTTTGCATTTAAAACACATAAAACACTTGTTTGTGATATTTTTATCATTTTGATGTGTTTACGAGTGTTTTCGGATGTTTTGGCATTAAGCGGTATAAAAATGATGAGTATTTAGACACTCATGATCCCCACACTAAGATATTGCTAGTCCAGCAATGATTTGAGAAAAATTAATGGATTTCATCTCTTTACCAAAGCCATTACTTACGGAGTAGCCAATTGTTTTAGTTCAAGTAAGAACCTTGGTACAATGATAACCAAATGATTTTGAGCAAATCATAAGCTATGAGCGGTTTGATTTGTCTTTACGAAGCCGTTTGCTTACGGACTAGCCAACTCTTAGATAAATTATCAATATTATCTTTGGTGAGTCGATTACCAATTATGGATTTTCAAGCGCCTTTACCACAAGCCATAAACTTGCGAGCTAGCCAACTTTTCACTAGTTTAAAGATATGGTGAATTTGAACACCATACAATTTTGGGCAAATTGCAAGCCATAAGCGGTTTGAGATATCTTTACCAAGAGCCGTTTGCTCTGGATTAGCCAATCCTTATGTGGGTTAGACATGGCGGATGATTACCATTCTTTGAGTAAGTGAAAAACACTTACTCGAAAAAAAAAAAATTTTGGCAAAAAGCGGGAATTGGGTGGAATAATTACATGATAAAATTCGTGAGAATTCCCCACACTTAGAAATGAATATTGCCCTCAATATTCAAAGTACCGCGGTTATGCGAAACATAGAACATAAAAGGAAATATTACGGCCATTATTTTGTTTTGATATATCGCATTTTTTTTAATAGGTTGATATATACAACAGTGAGCTGACTCCCACACTGGGGTGGTAGAAAAGGGGTAAGAAAGCGAAACATGGGTGAAAACCCATATGGTGTGTGCTACTATTTTTGATTCCCGAGTCACTAGCTTGACTCGATCCCGCATTCATTGGTTCATGGGGAATGTTTGTAGATCCGGGACAATCACGGTGGAATGTCCTCTCCAAAGTAGTGCTTTAATCGATGACCATTTACTTTAAAATTTGGACCATCGGTGAGATAACTCAATGGCACCATAAGGATAAACCTTAGTGATAGTAAATGGACCGGACCAACGGGACTTAAGCTTTCAGAAAATATTCAATCTAGAATTGAAAAGAAGGACTCGATCACCAACGTTGAAAGCGCGGTTCTTGATTTTAGAGTCATGAATTTTCTTTGTCTTTTGTTTGTAGATTAAAGAGTTCTCGTATGCTTGATCACGGAGTTCATTTAGTTCATTCATTTGAACTTTTACGTGATCACCGGTGTCAGTATATCGAAGTTTGCATGTTTTAAGGCCCGATGAAGCCTTGTGCTCTAATTCAATCGGAAGATGACATGCCTTTCCGTACACTAGCTTGTATGGAGTACACCCGATGGGTGTTTTGTAAGTATACGGAAGGCCCAGTGCATCATCTAGCTTATCCGACCGGGATGCACGATTTTCGCCCTCTTGTCCTTTCAAGGATTCTTTTAATACCACGGTTTGAAACTTCCACCCGCCCACTTGTTTGGGGTGGTATGCGATAGAGAGGCGGTGGGTAACACCATACGTTTGCATGACACGATCAAATTGGTCATTACGAAATGTGTACCACGATCGATTATAGCACGAGGAGTTCCAAACACGGCAAAAGAGATTTTAAAATTTCACAACTACTCGGGCATCATTGGTAGGTAAAGCTTTTGCTTCAACCCATTTTGACAAATAGTCAATGACCACGAGTATGTATTTGTTACCTCGAGAAGATGGAAATGGCCCCATAAAATCAATACCCGGATGTCAAATATCTCACAAACTTGAATGGCATTTTGTGGCATTTCATTTCTTTGAGAGATATTTCCATGACGTTGACAAGCGTCGCGAGTTTTGACAAAATCATGGGCATCCTTATAGATGGTGGGCCAATAAAACCGGAATCAAACACCTTTTTGGCGGTGTAGTTTGGACTATGATGTCCCAAGTGGGTCGGCATGGCAAGCTTTGAGAATGTCAAGAGCTTCTTGTCCATAAACACACCGTCGGATGACTTGATCCGCATGAGTTTTTGAATAAGAAGGGTCGTCCCGAGTAATGTTTAACATCCTTGAAGAATTTATTCTTACGTTGGGTCGACATCCCTTTCACTATGAAGTTACCCGCATGGTAATTTGCGAAGTCGACAAACCATGGGGTAGAAGAGTTCCACGAAAAGAAACCGCATTGAGTGTCTCGAGAGGAAATGTTTCATTTATTTCCTTTTTGAAAACATCTTGGTGAGGGTTTTCTAACGGGACGAGATGATCGTGACGGGTTCTCGGCTCCTTTTTATCACGTATGATGATATCAAATTCACGGAGAAGGAGAACCCAATGGAGCAATCTCGGCTTTGCATCTTGTTTTGCAAAGAGATATTTGAGAGCCGAGTGATCCGTATACACTACACATTTGGTCAAGATTAAGTACGGCGAAACTTCTCAAATGCATACACCACGGCTAATAGCTCTTTTTACGTGGTGGTGTAATGAGTTTGAGCTTGATCATAGTCTTACTTGCGTAGTGAATAGGTGAAAATGCTTAGCTCGTTGCCCTAAGGCGCACCGATAGCAAAATCACTTGCATCGCGCATGAGCTCAAAAGGCAAGTCCGGTCGGGAACAGCGAGAATGGGTGCTTGATGGCTTTTTCTTCAATGTTTCAAAAGCTATGATACACTCGGGTGAGAAGATAAAAGGAGCATCCTTTTCAAGAAGATGGGTCATTGGTAGGCGATTTTAGAGAAATCTTGTATAAATCTACGATAGAAACCGGCATGACCTAAAAACTCCTAATACCTTTGACGGTAGTAGGATGAGGTAATTAGCAATAACATCTACTTTTGCTCTATCTACCTCAATCCCATTTTTGAAATTTTATGGCCAAGGACTATGCCTTCTTTGACCATAAAGTGGCTCTTCTCCCAGTTTAGACAAAGATTGGTGTCTTCACACCGTTTGAGCATTTTATCTAGATGGGAGACATGTTTGAAACGAATCCCCAATGACCGAGAAGTCATCCATAAACACTCCATTGTTTCCCGATCATGTCGTGGAAAATGGCCATCATACATCGTTGGAGCGATGCGGGAGCATTACATAGGCCAAAAGGCATACGTCAGTAGGCAAAAGTTCCGTATGGGCGGTGAATGTAGTTTATCTTGATCCTTTGGATCAATGGGGATCTGAAAGTACCCCGAGAAACCATCAAGGAAACAATAGTATTCATTCCGCTAATCTCTCAAGCATTTGGTCCATGAAGGGTAGAGGAAAATGGTCTTTTCGGGTGGCGTCATTCAACTTACGATAGTCAATGCAAACACGCCATCCGTAACTGAGCGAGTTGGAATTAACTCGTTATCTTCATTGTGACAACGATTATGCCACCCTTTTAGGAACACGATGAATTGGGCTAACCCAAGGACTATCTCGAGATTGGGTAAATCAATCCGCATCAAGAAGTTTGATAACCTCTTGTTTGATAACATCATGGATTTTGGATTTACTCTTCTCGATGTTGAGCTAGCGGCTTGAAGTCATCCTCCATCAAGATTTTGTGAGTACAAAATTCGGGGTTGATACCCTTAATATCGGAGAGTTTCAAGCAATTGCTTGCTTATGTGACTTCAAGATCTTTATGAGCGACTTTTTCATCTTTACTCAAATCTCTAGCAATAATGACGGGTAATTTATCATCACCCTCAAGAAATGCATACTCGAGATGAGGCGGTAAGTCCTAGCTCAACCTCGTGAAATTCTTGATTTTCTCAACCGACTTGATTTCCTTGTTATGAAGTTCGACGGGAGGGAGTGAAAATGATGATGGATCATCATTAAGCAACTTCTCAATGAGAAGTATGTCCCCCTCAATGTCGATGGGAGCGTGATCAATTTCCCATGGAACAGAATCACTAGACAAGTAAGCTTCAATCTCTTCCAAGATGAAGTCACTTTCCTCAAATGGGGTGAGAGAAGGAGTAGAATTGGCGATGATAGGTTGAGATGAATGAGTGAGATTATCACTCAAGAATTATGACCATAACCAAGAACTTCTTGAGAGTACTCTTGAAGCAACATCAATGATATCTATTCGTTAACCGATTCGTAATCATAATTTGCGAGTACCTCAAGTTTGATCAAGGTTAAAGGTGCCGACTTCATTACCAACACGTAATGTGATTTCTTGCTCAAATACATCAATGAGAGCACGGCCCGTTCTCGGGAATCCTCGACCAACAATGAGAGGAACCCGATGATCGCATCAAAATCAACAACCACGGTCGGTGGAAAATGGAACTTTCCTACTTTCAAAATCGTCCTCGGCAATGCCAAGAGGACGGGATATGGAAACGATCGCAAGCTCGAGAGTCATGCATGTAGAGTAAGTTCAGGAAGAAAGTTTCTTCCATCTTGAATAAGGCATCAGTTGATGCTTGCACCAAGATCTGCTAGGCAAAGCATTCAACCATTCACGGAAATACACAAGGTAAGAGAAATTTTCCGGGATCTCCAAGCTTTTTCGAAGCTTCTTGGGATAAGCGCTAAGCAATTTTCGTTAAGAGGAGTTTTAGCCATTTCAAACGACTTTTCCTTGTTGCTTAACATGTGTTTGAGAGTTGATGCAAACTTGGGCATCGACATGATAGCATCCGCAAAGCTTATGTCAAAGTGTAGTTCTTGGAAAATTTGAAAAAATTTGTCCATTTGATGGTAGCTTTTTCGCGGAGCTTTTGCTCATTCAAGCGTGATGGGTAAGGAATAGAAGATTTGGATTTGGTATTTTCAATGGGAGCTACTGGTGGTTCAAAAACAACTCTGGATTAGACTTGGGTTTCGGACAACTTGAGGATGGACATCATTGGTTCCTCCGTTATTAATGGAAGTTCCTTATCCTTTGTCCCTTGGTAACTTGACTCATTTCTCCTAGTGGAGGAGGCATTGGAGTCGTGGGTCCATTGTGTGTCCTAGGTTCACTTTCCACTACCTTAGGGAGAGAAGAAGAAGAGGTAGTAGGAATAGCGGGTCCATTGTATGAAACACCACTCGGTTGTGATCGCTTTAGCATCGCCCCTCGGGTTAGCGATCGTGTTGCTCGGAAGTTTTCCGAGCCCAGGGTTGATCATTTAAAGACTTCTTGAGATCGCAATTTGGTGACCAACAACTGTTCATTTCATCTTGGGATTTCATGAATCGCTTCAATAACTCATCGATGATGGTACTTGGAGGATGTGGAGGGAAATTCGAGGTCGGATGTTTTGATTATGACCTTGTTGTTGAAAATTCCTTGATTAGGATTCACATTCCCTGAAATTGATTCCCACGATTGAAATTGTTTTGATGAAGGTTACCTTGTTGTTGGAAACCTTGATTGGGTCCAGGATAGAAATTACCTTGGTTTTGATAACCTTGGTTCATTCTAGGTTGATTCGATTCGGTTAGGATTCGGTTAAACCGGTGGTGCACGATAAGTGTTAGCACGGTAGTTTGGTTCATTTGAGGACGGTATTGATTACCTCCTTGATTTGAAGTACCGGCTATAGCATTGGCTTCAAACGGACTACCATCGGTGGCGATGACAGTTGTAGTATGCATGAGGACCACCACAAGTAACACAAACTTCAACTTTCTTTACTTCACCATGTGATGGTGTGCGTGTGAAGGTGACTTTCTTTTGGTTAGCAAGAACCAAAGCTCGAACAATATCCGTGAGTTTATCAATCTTAGCATCGGTGCTAGATGTACTCGCATGAGATGAAGTAGAAGGTCCAACATTAGGCGAGTCGATATGTCTTTGTGCGGAAAGAACGGACTGGGACTTGTTTTCAATGATTTGTAAGGCTTCTTTTGTGGTTTTGCTAAGAAATTACCTCCAGCGGAGGCATTCAAAGAGTCTTGGTCGACTTGTCTCGAGACCATTGTAGAAAGTATCCATTTGCATTAACTCGGTAAAACCATGATGCGGACACTTGCGGAGCAATTCTTTGTAACGATCCCATGCCTCCCGAATGATTCATCAAATCTACGAGAAAATTTCATTATCTCATTCTTAAGACTTGTAGTTCGGGATGGAGGATAGAATTAGATTAACGAACTTGGTAACTAGATCTTCCCATGTCTCAATAGAGCGAGGGGTTGTTTCTCAAGCCAATTCCGGGCTTGTCCTACAGAAAATGGGAAGGAAGAAGCTTGATAGCTTCATGGGACATTCTTGTACTTGATGGTAGATGCAATCTTGTTAAACCATCGAATGTGTGCATGAGGATCATCCCGCTCAAAACCATAGAATTGACTTTGGGTTACCAGATTAAGCAACCGGTTTTGAGCTCAAAGGTATCGACCACAATGGTTTGGGACAACAATGGCATCTCCGTAACCCTCGATGGGTGCTTGGAGAAGCTCATTCATCGGTTTGTCTTCGCCATTTCGACGGTGGTGGTGGTGGTAGGCGTTCCTCGATCACGGTGAAGGAGCGAACGTCCTCACGCTCACGAGGAATGTTTCCAAGTTACGAAAGTGGACTTGTAGAAGCTGGAAGAGCAGTGCGCATGCACTAAGTATAAAAATCAATTTTTCAAAACAAATGCGAGGCGTAGCGACAAGTGAACTTAACCAATACTCACAAATGAAATGGCTTCTTTGAAAAAGGTACACCGGATCACAAGGACACAAAGGCAAGTTTTAAATCGATGTTCGGGAACTTATTATGGTCACACCCCGGTTAGTAGGTGTCTTGCCTTGATTTGCGGTGGTTGATTTTATGTATATATTAAGTACCACCGAAAAGACGAGGTATGATTAGTCGATGGTTTAAAACTTTTGGAAAATATTTTTGGCATCGTCTCGTTTAACCAAATCGTATCTCTTTAAGAATCACCTTAAAAGAAACACAAGCTAGAAAACGTTACGATTGTTTTGTTGTTTTATATTGTTTTTGGGTTTTAACACTTTAGGAAAAGTGTTAATGAACTTTTGATTTATATTAACTTTACAAAAAGCGTTTACAAGCGGTGGTATATGTGCAAGTACGGTCTCGAAAATGCTTAGAACACGCTTACAACCTCCCGCGGTGGCGCCAAAATTTGATTGGTGCTAAGCGGTCAAGTTTAATTACACAAGCTAACCACTTGTGAATGGTCAACCGTAACAAACTTAAAAGCAATTCAAACACTAATGCATTAAGATCGAGGAATATAATGGATTCACGGGTCGTTAAGTCCCACGGAGGATGAATTGGTGTATAAACACTTGATCGATGATAGAATGATCACTAAGGATAGTGATCGATAAGGATTTTGATGGATAATTACCTAAAGAAAAGATTTGTAAATTACAAATGACTTAAATGCAAATTAAAAGAAATTAAAAGTTAAAATATATTAAATAAATGCTATCACTATTTTTACAATGATGTTTTTGTGATTTTATAAAATAAAATAACTCAAATAAACTATTTTAACTAAAACGTAAACTCAAATTATCTAAAACTAGATTTAAAATGAAAACGACGTTATTTATAAAAATTACGCGAGTCAAGCAAGCAAAAACGTAAAATTTATGAAATAAAAGTCCTACAAGTGTAAAACAATTTTATTACGTACTATATGACAAAAGAAAATTTTAGAAAAAGATTTATATTTTTTAGACTTTTATATTTTTATTATGAATTAAATAAGATTTTACACTAATTAAATGTTTAAAAATACTAAAACTAATGAGAAAAATCAAACTTTTTATAAAATATTTAATACTAATACAATTCTAAGAAAATGAAAAGGATGAAAAGTTTGGTCTAAATAAGTCGAAATAAGCAATTAAGCTCAGATAAGTTTAAACCGACAAAGATGGGTTATATATTAAAGGGTGCAAAAGAAAACCGAAAAAGACCCTAGGGCGGATGGTGTGTGTGTGGTGTGGTGAGCTGGGTGGCCAGGGTTCGAATCCCAGCAATGACTTTTTGCAACTATTTTATTTTTTGATTTTTACTTTACAAACTTGTTAAGCACATTAAAATAAGCACTTTTTATAATTACAACTTTTATTGAAAACTGATAATAAGCTCAGAAATAAGCTAAGAATCTCAACAGTTTTGACTTTTGGCTTATTTTGATAATTTTATGCTCAAATAAGCTTCAAATAAGCTAAATAGTGGGAAACAAAGATGAGATAATATGTAAATAAGCTAAAACTACTGAAATGAAGCTAAAAAGATACAAATAAGTATACTGATAAGCTATATTAAGCAAATAAGCACTATGATTAAACTACTTTAACTAAACAGTCCTGTGGACTTTTTCAAGGCTAAAATAAGCTAAGCAAATAAGTTCACAAGCTTAGAACAAGCATTGAGTCAATAAGCTGGCTAGGTGGGGTATCCAAAGCCCAAGCTCACACGTGGGACCATCAGAGCTTGTGGTGAGCTTATGAATATGGTGTCGATCACCGCATATGCAGTTTACTCGCATATGGGACAAACTAAAAGCTTGTTGCGACCCTATCTAACAAGCTACAAAGTACAAAATTAAGCTTCGATCAATGAGACGACTAGGTTAGCTACACAAAAACCAAAGTACTCAAGATTTGACCAACTAATAAGCTTTTAACAAGCTTAGGAAAATCAAGCTAAGATCAGGCATGTGGCACTTGTCGACTTTTGTTATTAAACCGAAAGTTTGACTTTTATGAGTTTGTGATTGATCTTAAGCTAATCGATATTGATGTATTAAGGTGTATAAATACTAAATTGAACAAGTATAACAACTTCTTAACACAAAACCATGATTATAAAACTTAAAAATCCAACAGACAAATAATAAGAAGAGATTAAAAGGAATTTTGACTTTTCACAAAATGAAGACTGGTTTTAAATGATGAACTAAGTTATTTAAAGCTAATGTAACATGCAATAAACAAAAACACATGTTTAAACAACCTCTAGTTCAGTAGAACAAACAAAACCAAACACCCCTTTATATAACTGTTTTGAAGAGTTAATTACTAAAACTAATTTTTAAACTGAGAAATCTGTTTACAATCTTATATTAACTATTTTTAAACAGATTAAAGTTAAAATTAACAAGATTAAATAACTTATATTAAGAAATGCAAATTTCAAGGAATTTGCTTACAAATTGAACTGATGCACAGGACAAGGAACCAAGGACTGAGAATCACTCCTATAGCTTCCCAAGAAGCTCTAAACCAATAAGTAATCCAAAATCAAGACCGCACCATTGTCTTGATCATGTCTCCATAGGATTTTTATTTTTAACTAATTTTTAGTAATTTTTGGTATTTTCTATTTTGAATCTAAACCTGAATTTTAAAGTGTCTAATAGCTTTCAAAGGTTATACAATGAGCTTATATAAGCTTATAAGTCCACTACAACAACCAAAGATAACATTCATACCTATTGAGATTTTTGAATTTGAAATTGCAAAAACTGAATTCTTGCACAAATACTGAAATTGAAACTGAAAATATGATTTTATTACACTAAAACAAGATTACAAGATCTTTCAAGGCTTAAACATTCACTAGAAAATTTAAAGTATTAAAACGACATGAACAAAAATAAATTTTACACTAGATATTTTGATACATTGCTTCCCACTTGCTATATAAAGATCTTTTCAGCCCTTTGTCGACCTCTGAATTAATCCCACTTCATCTTGACCATTGGTTTCATCCAACTCATCAAAATTGCCAAATGGCGATTTTGGCGCCAAATTTCCTACGAGCAGGTTCTTTCAATTAATGGGGTTTGGATTTTGTGGAGGTGGAAGGGGAGTTAGTAACAGTGTGGGTGAGGTGGAGTGAAAATCGTGGTGAAAACCATCGTTTTGGCTCAACGACCATGGGGAGAAGGAGCTATAGTGGTGGCGGTTTATTTCAATTTAAAGATTGGGCCGGGTTGTGTGTAATGGACTGGGTTGGGTTTGGGTAATTAATAATAAAGGGATCCGTTTGGTTTGGTTATTAATATAAGCCCAAGGACCAAATGTGTAATATTCTGAAAAGTGAGGGGCTGATCCTGAAACTTTTCCAATCTTATCACAAGGACTAAACCTGCAACATGTGAATAGTACAAGGACCAATTGCTTAAAATTCCATTTTTTAAATGTCCAAGGACCATTTTTGACAATTTTCAAACCTGTGGACCAAACTTGTAATTTTCTCTAAACATATCATAAAGGACCAATTATGTCATTTATTAATAATACAAGGGTGTTGTTTGAATAATTTCTATTTTTGAACACCAGGACTATTTTTGACATTTTGTAAAGTCGAGGACTAAAGTTGTAAATTGTGATTTTTGAACTTTAAAGGGTTTGTTTTGACAACTTTTGAATCTCATGGACCTTAAATGACGATTTACAAGTTTTTGAATTACTGAGGACTAATTTTGACAACTTTTGTAACTTGGGGACTAAAACCGCCAATTATGCAAACTTGATATGTTTTTCATTAGATTTTGATGTTTTTGCATTTAAAACACATAAAACACTTGTTTGTGATATTTTTATCATTTTGATGTGTTTCGAGTGTTTCGGATGTTTTGGCATTCTAAACAAGATAAAACGATGAGTATTTAGACACTCATCGCTTTTCTTGCGACTTAACATTTTCATGTATTTTGCCGCTATAACCATGTCCGACTATCTCATCGAGCCGAGCTATCGTAAAATTCGCTATGACCCGAGGAGATAAATATCAGGAGGGGCAGGCTCATCTGATGCATGTTACCCTTCCGAGTCCGACTGGCACTCAGGTTCCGCCGAAGACTGATGCCCTGAAAAGGGTCGAGGTGACTGACCCAAAAGTCCTGGAGGCCAAGGAAAAAAAGAAAAAGGCCGCGGAGGCTAAGGCTGAGGGTTATAAGCCGCGCAAGCGCCAGGTCGGGGAGGGAGGTTCTGGTCAACCAAAACGGAGGAAGAAAAGCCCTACGCCGGTGGTTAACTTGGATTCCACAACAAATCCATCACCGCTGGATGTCGTCCCTCCGAAGATCAAGAATGAATGACCCTCCCATCGCCGAGAAGGAGAACTTGGAGGTCATTCTAGCAATAGGTTGGAGAACGCGATGCCGGTGTCAATGTGAACGCCGGGCGGATCCCAGCAGGAGATCCGGCGATCATGACGCCGAGATTTCGCATCGCTGAGCAACCTGCGCCTCGTGATGATGGTGAGTCGGTTTCTTTTCTTCTTTATGTATTATTTTATTATTTGTTTTGTTTTTTTTTGTTTATTTATTTATTTATTTTCCTCTCTTGTATTTATCCTTTACCTTGTGTTTTACAATATGCCGCCTCTTGCTGCCTGCCAAGGTAAAGGTATCGGTGGGGAGGAGGGAACTTCGTCCAGCGCCACATACGTGCCGGGGTGGTCGATCAAGAAGGATGAGAGGGTGAAGGGGTATGAGAAATACAGGGATTTGATGGTTCACTTGCCTCCACCTGCTGAAGAAGAGTACATGCAGACTTTGACAGATGCCGAGGCGGCCCAAAGGTCCTGGGGTCTTCTGGCCCGAGGCTCTCTTGCCTTTGTCGATTTGTTGGTCCGTTTTGAAAGTTTGGATCTTGAGCATAGGGAATTGGCTGAAGAGCACAGGGGGTGTGAGGCTGCTGCCAAGGATAATTTTGCTTTTTTGGATAAGACCTTGGGGGAGTTGAAGGTGGCGAAGGATGGGCTTACTGAGACTTCTGCCCGGGAAGAGGGCTTGAAAAAACAGGTGCGCACTCTGGAAGCTGAGAAGATTGAATGGTCTAAGTTATCCCTCACTCAGAGCGAAAGGATATCTACCTTGGAGAAAGAGTTGACGGAGACTAAGGGGGCCTTGAAGAACGAGGAGGAGGAGAATGTTGCCCTTCTAAAGCAACACCAAGAACTAGCCGCGTCATGAGGAATCTTGAGATTGATCGGTCAAATCTTGTTCGGATTTCATTCCTACTTTTGTGGCTCGCCTTCTGGCGACCACGAGTATAAGGCTTTGGTCGCTCCCTTCACCGAGTGGGATGGTTGGGTGGCTAGACGGTGTGTCAATTGGTCGCTCGGAAGAAGAGGTGCAGAGGATTTTACCGACACCGAGGATTTAGATTTGATGCTCCTAACAAGTATCCGCTATGTACGATGAGCTTTTTGTTAAGAAGTATCCCTATGTTGCGAAGGTCAGGAATGCTTGTCATCGTCCGGTCGCGGATATCGTGGCCTTAGTGCCAGACCCTGCTCCGGAGCTGGTTGTTGTGGAAAAAGTTATGGACAAAGGCGAAGATGGGGGGCCTAGTGTTCCTCCTAATTGAAGTTGAGTTAACTTTTTGTAATGGCAATGTCGCCGAACAAGTTTGTTTATTGAAGTTTGTAATGTTTATTGTCGTTTGCAATGTTTAATGAAATTCTTTTTGGGCGCTTTTCTTTGCTTAATGAAACTTTTAGTCATTTTTTTTATATATCTCTAAGTGCGTGTTTTGCTTGCTTGTCTCTATCTTGGTGCTTGATAGATCGTTCGGTAGGTTTAGCGATCCTTTTTGGATACGAACCATTTCCTTTGTCGCCTGGGCAACCTCTTTTTGGGTATAAACCGTTCGGCACTTTATGGCAATCCTTTTTGGATATGAACCGTTTCTTTTATTTCCTCGGCAACCCTTTTTGGGTATAAATCGTTCGGTATTGTGGCAATCCTTTTTGGATATGAACCATTTTATTTTTTCCTCGACAACCCTTTTTGGGTATGAACCGTCTCAGCACTTTATGGCAATCCTTTTGGATATGAACCATTTTATATTTTCCTCGCAACCCTTTTGGGTATGAACTGCTCGGCATTATGGCAATCCTTTTGGATATGAACCATTTTATATTTACCTCGCAACCCTTTTGGGTATGAACTGCTCGTATTATGGCAATCCTTTTGGATATGAACCATTTTATTTTTGCCTTGGCAACCCTTTTGGTATGAACCGTTCGGCACTTTATGGCAATCCTTTTGGATATGAACCATTTTATATTTGCCTCGGCAACCCTTTTGGTATGAACCGCTCGCATTATGGCAATCCTTTTGGATATGAACCATTTTATATTTGCCTCGGCAACCCTTTTGGTATGAACTGCTCGGGTATTATGGCAATCCTTTTGGATATGAACCATCTTTGAACATCGATCATTTTTCCCTGAGGTCGCGAGCTGCTTGGGGATCACTCAATAATTATGTTCGAAAACAATAGATATGTGGAAAATTGCCCTCCGATATCCGGGAGCTATGTTTTCATTGATAACTGTTTCAACAATCGCCCTGGCTTACAGATTATAAAGTTTTCTTTATCTTACAAGAAGCACTTCCTTAGGTTCACCGTTCCGTGCACGGGGACCTCTTTTCCTTCCGCCGCTTGTAACTTGTATGACCCGTTATCGTGACGCTTTATGACTTGGTATGGGCCTCCCGTTTGGTCCCAACTTTCCTTGGTCTTCTTGCTCGCTAGCTTCATTTTTCCGTAGACGAAATCTCCTACTCGAAGTTTTTCACCTCTAACCTCCGATTGTAATATTGCTCCACCTTCTTTTGTACCGCCTCTTCAACAAATTACCGGTCTCTCTCTTCCAAGAAGTCCAGTTTAAACGCATTTCTCTTCGCCTTCGCCCCGTCATCATCATCGCTCGGAAGGCGGGCATGCCACCGCAGTATCATCGCTTCGCCTCAGATAGTTAAACCGAACGGTGTTTCACCGTTTCTTGTCTTCAAGGATGTCCGATGAGCCCACAAAACGTTCGCAACTCATCAACCCATCCGGACCTACTTTGCCTAGTCTTGTTTTAAAACCATGCATCAAAATTTTGTTTGCTCGCTCTACCGCACCATTGGCTTGAGGGTGTGCCAACAATGATTTATCTGCTTGATGTTGAGTTTTTCGCACCACCGTTTGAAGGGATCATGGATGAAGTTGTTGCCGTTGTCGGCCATAATTATGTATGGTAAACCAAAGCGACACACGATATTATCCCATACAAATTTTATGACCTCCTTTCCGTGGTCTTTGCTGTGGGTTTGGCCTCCATCCATTTTGTAAAGTAGTCGACGCCACGATGACATATTTTACTTTTCCAAGCGCTCGGAAGGGGCCCAACACGCCCATTCCCATTGGAAGAAAGGCCAAGGTGACATAATGGAAGTCATAAGAGTCTTGGGTAATTTGGGAACCGGGGAGTGTATTTGGCAAGATTCGCATTTTTGAATGACCTCTCTAGCGTCCTTGTGCATTGTCGGCCAGTAATATCCTTGCCTGATCAGTTTTGCCACCACGGATCTTGGACCAGAGTGCATGCCGCATGCCCCCTCGTGCACTTCTCTTATCACATAATTGGCCTGTAGTGGGCCCACACACCTTAACATTGGACCCAAATACGACTTCTTGAACAGCACCCCGTCCTCTATTGTATAATGGGGTATCTTCATCCGTAGGGTTCTTGCTTCGTTTTCATCGTTCGGCCACTTTCCTTCATTAATGCACCGGATGATTGGAGACATCCAGTTTTCCTCCTCTTCTTCCACTATTGCTCCAACGACCTTTCCTCCGCTGATGGTGTTTCCAATACTTCACGAGTATTTCCTTGGTCAAATGGTCAATGCAACAGATGCTAACTTGCTTAACACGCCTTCCGTTCTCAGGCTCGGGATGTTTTGTATTCGAATCGCTTAAAACATCCAATATACTCTTTACCTTAGCCAACTATCTTGCCATGCTTTCCTTGTAGGTGGTAAACCTCCGTTGATTTGGCTTGACAATAGGTTGGAGTCCACTTTAGCACTTAGCACTTGAATCTTCATGTCCTCGCTATCCTTAATCCGCCAAAGAAGGCCTCATATTCCGCCTCGTTATTTGTGTTGGGGAAGTTTAGTCAAGAGCATAAGTGTATTCTGCTTTGGTCCGGCTTATCAACACCAAACCCGATCCGAGCCTTTCTTGTTAGACGCTCCGTCCGTGAACAAAGGTCCATTCCTCCTCCGTAGTTGAGATGTTGCACACTTTTGCTTTTTCCTTCTTTCCTACTTTGCCGATCGGTATTTCATTTATGAAATCTGCCAAGACTTGTCCCTCGACGCGTTCCTAGGGATGTGGGTAATTTTGTATGCTCCCAACTCTACCGATATTTCATCAACTTCCCAAGATTCGGGCTTGTTCAAACGCCACGGATGGGTCGGGTCCGTGATCACCTTAATGTGGTGGGCTTCAAAATATCTTTGAGTCTCCCGGAATAAAGGCAGAGAGCCAAAGCCAATTTTTCTAGAGGGCATAGTTTCGCCGGCATTGTGGAGTGTTCTCACGACATAGTGCACCTAAGCATTTGTTTGCCCTTCCTTTCTACCATTAACACAGCGCTTATGGCTCTTCTTCTACCGCTAGTACACGAAAAGATCTTCCTCGCCACGGGTCATTAAATTAGGTAATTCTAGGATCACGCCTTCATCTTCCGGAATGCCTCCTCGGCCGCTCGCTCCATCGGTACTCCTTTTGGTTGTCTTTCGTGACGTTTTTAATGTGTTGAAAAGGGCAAAGCTTTTCACCGATCGAGATAGGAATCTATTCATGGTCGCTAGTTTCACCGAGGCTCGTGATCTCCTCGAGTGTTCGGGCGATTGCATGTCGCTATCGCTTTTGTTTTCTTTGATTGGCCTTATTCCTTCTGGACGTTACCACGCACTCGAGGAACTTTCCTTCTTCGACTCCAAAGGAGCAATTTTGTGGTCGAGCTTCATGTTGATTCTTCGAGAGGTTGTCAAACGCTTCGCCATGTCCGCCAATAATTCTACTTCACTCGCTCTTGATCACCATATCGCCAACGACACCTCCAAGTTCCCGCCAATTTGCCCTCAAGCTCGAGTCTACCACCTTTGATAGGTTGCTCGGCATTTCTCAAGTCAAGGGCATTTGGTGTAGCAAAAGTTCCATGTTCTCAGATAGAAGGTCGCCTTTTTCTTCGTCCTCCTCGCCATCTAAACTTGGTGGTACCTTTGTATGCATCGAGAAAGCACTTGTACTTGTATCCCATCACGGACTCTATTTTCCAACGATCTCCGGAGTGGGTAGTAGTCTGGGCATGAAGCGTTGATGCTTTTGAAGTCCATGCACATTCTCCATGTTTCGTCCGCTTTACTAGAACCGGTTGGAAATCCATGTAGGGTATTTTACCGCCCGAACTATTCTCGCTTTCACCATTCTTCTACCTCGTATTGATTGCTCGGTTCTTTTCACCGAGAACGTTTCTTTTCTCGGGCTATTAGCCCGTCATTCACGCTGACGCTCGCTTTGTGTTCTATGATTCACCGGGACTCCCGCCATGTCGGCCGGTTGCCATGTGAATACATCCTTGTTGTTTTTCAAGAGTTCTACCAACCGCCTTTTGAATTCTTTGGAGAAATTGCCCCGATGGTAATCATTTGCTCAGAAATCGAGGGTTTATCATTACCTCTTCGCTTTCCGCTAGACTCTTCTTCTTCCGGCGGTATTCTTTACTCTTGTTTTCCGACCTTCCGCCATGAACTGCTTTTTCTAACCTTCTACATTCCGAGATGATAACCGATCCGTAACCAAGGTTGCCACCCTTTCGTGTTGGGAACTTTATCATGGAGTGGATGGTTGAGGATCGCCTTAATTCTATAATGCCCGATCGCCCTAGGATAATGTTATACGGGAGGGGACCTTATCACCGCAAACGCTATTATTGCTTCATGGTATAGGCCATCGCTTCCGAAAAAACGCTTAGGTCTATCTTCCCGAGGGTCTTATTGTTTCGCCGAGAATCCCACTAGTGGCGTGTTCGTTTTCTTAGATTTGCTTTGATTTCGGGCATAGGTTTTGGAAACAATGTTCAGACATTACTTCCACAATGCCCCCGGTCTACATAAACCTCCTCACTTGTATCCTTCCACATCCGCTTCGATTATCGCGGTTCTTCTGAAATATCTCCGGGTAGAATGGGGAAAGCTATAGGGACGTGTTAGATATGAAAGTCTTAAGATTGATGAGTATTACATGTAAAGATAAAGCATCAGAAACTATAAAAATCTGGAAAAGTCAAAGAGTCAAAGCATCGCTTAATGATAAAGTCAAAGCATCGCATATGAAGTCAAAGTACTGCAAGATCAAAGAACTGTATTATTCGCTTATAGAAAGTCTTGTAATTCTAGAATATTGTATGTTAGATTACTTGATGTACAAGGATACAAATTGTAAACCGACTAGGTATCCTTGAGCCTATAAAAGGACCCCTAGATTGGCATAAGACGACGTGATTTTATTAGAGTTTTAGAGAAGTTCGATATTATTAGAGTTGTTAAAGATCCGCATATTAAGCAGAAAGTTAGAAAGTTATTAATAAAATCGCTCAAAGTTAAAGTTATTCTTCTTAGCTTTGTTAAGTAAATTCGCATACTTAATAGAGTTTGCTCGGTGTTTCTCTCATAATAACTTAGGATTTATCCGAGGTTATTAAACCTTAACAAGCTATTTAAGTTAGTTTGGTTAGAGTACATCGATCCAACAAGTGGTATAAGAGCTTGTGGAAACTATGACCAAGAAGAACCCTAAAACCTACAATGTAACTTAAAGATGTCGATCGACTGCTCCACCACCTTCCATCACCTCAATGAGGATTCCTCGTAATCAAGAAGGGTGAATATGACTTATGGTGTACGAAGATGAGGCAAGATATTGCCATTACTGCATCATGCTCTATGGAATGTAATTGTCAATGGTAATGAAATTGTTCCAAACTCAGACATTCCCGACAACCTAAAGCACCTAAGGCAAGATACCAGAAGAACCTTAAGGAATCAAGAAGGCACTCAATATTCTCTTATCCGCCATTCCGTATGGTCATCTTCAAGTTCCATGATGCTAAAGATGCTAAGCTGGGTCGCTCTCAAGACCAGATTGGGGAATGAAGCTTCTAAGAAGATGCACGTAAATTTGTCAAGCAATAGTTTGAAACTTTCACCAGAGTGAAGAGAGAGTCTTGATGTCGCATATGATAGGTTTCAAAATCTCCTAAATATGTTGGAGTTATACCAGCGTAAGTTTCATTGAAGATGCTAATCAAGTTTCTAATGAGTTTGCCATCTACATGGCATGTGATAGCTACAATGATTAGAGGACGCCTGTGCTTGATGTTATGGACTTTGATGATCTCTACAATCATCCAAGGTATATGAGCATGAGATGAATGGTCAACAAGTTCTAAGTCTCACAAGATTGCTTTTCTATCATCTAAAAAGAGGGCGAGATTCCACCAAAAGTATTGTTTCTCCAACTCAAAGTATCGTGCCTCAGCACTGTCTCGCATAACGCTCCCACCTATGCTCAAGAAACCCCACCACCTACTACTATGCACTCGATGAAGTTGTGTGTCTTTGCACATCAAGCTAGTTTACTTGTAGTTTATGAAGAAGATCTCCCATTGACGAGGATGCTTTGAAGAGATTGATATCAGTGGCAAGTTGCTTTGATCATCGCAAGGATCTGCAGTACATAAAGAGAACAGAAAGAGCATTGATTTTGATTGTACAATAATTCAGACGACTGTGGCTTCATGGTGATCAAGGGTATGGGGTGATATACTTGCGCCAAACTTGTAGTCAATCTGCAATAAGAATAGTAGACACTTCGTTAGTGATTGCGCAGGGTTGGGCCTCGCGAACCACCTCCCGTGCGAATAAGTATGTGATATGAGTTATGGGTAATATGATGTATGTTAACATCGTGTTGAGTGAACATACCATTGAAATGACTCGTCCAACCTATTTATAGATGATGAAACAGCTTGGAGAGTGTTAGACACGCTTAGAGATCATGGGGGCGCCCCGATTTATGGTAACCGCTAGGGCTTCATCCCCACTATCTCGACCATGGGAAGCTAAGTACATAGTGGGAACGTGGGGAAGACCAAGTCAAGGTTCTTATTTGTCTTGGCATCTTCAGCGGAAGACACCGGCGGCATAGGCCTTCGGTCGGTGGATTCCCAACCGTAACCATGTCAATGATGAATGGTTTTACGCCACCAATGACTTATGAAGAAAGACTTTGGTCTTCGTAATGCATTTGATCGAGGCCGGGGGGGTCCTTCGACCGACCGGAGGGTACGCCATCATGCCCCCAATGAAAGTGATATGTACGAACCGTAAATATTGCTTACGACTCGTAAATAAAACGAAACCTCCCTTCGTCACAAAACGAACGAAGATGAAAAGTCTTGTTAATATTGACCGTAATAAATGCATAGTTAATCTTAACTACCCGCTTTCCTCGGTATTAGTAAACATCCTTTCAAAATTTAAAGAGGTTTGAACCGAGAAAAGTGGATAAGTACGGACACGCAGTAGGTGAGATTCAACATTTGTAGGGTATATAAAATACTAAAACAAGAAACCCTAACAAAGTAACTCTCGCCCAAAGTTTTCACCTACTAAATTTTCTTTCGATCAAGCCTCCGACCAAACAAGGTAAAGCGCCCTTCTTCGCCTATATTTCAAATATTTTTGTGTTCTTTAGAAGGTATCATGTCAACCAATAAAAATTTGTGATAAAACAACAAGGTCGACACTAACCGTGGAGGAGCTTAAAGCGCCCTCATCGATTATCCTGCTCCAAAGGAACATAAAATAATGCTACCGAGTAAAAATCAAGGGATATTTGATGCCCCGAAAATTATGTAGGCTCAGATACCCATGCTTTCACCACTTCCAACCTTAGGATACCTTTGCATCCTTTGATCTTAGAATTCCTCCCAGATTATGAAGTACACATTTCTAGGTTCAACCTTTTGGCCAGCCAAGCTTACAACATACATTGTTATGTGCAAAGCTTATGGTTTGAACCATCCTCGACCGTGCTTAGGGTTTTTGAATCTATACCGGAGGAGATTGGTCGACCTCGCCAAGAGGGTGAAAGGATGTGCCCATATTGATAGATAGACCTTTTACGAACACAAGGAACTGGAAAGGCAAGTTCTTTTATATCCGCACTACCATTATCCTCCCGGATACTCGCATTGTTAAACCCGACTTTCAATATGATGAGAAAAGGTTCACCGATCCATTGCCTTATACATGTGAGAAGAAACCCATTGTATCAAGATTTGGCTCGTCATCCACCGACCGCCAGACCTTCCCCGAGCCAACTGCTCATGGTCGGCATTGCCGAAAGATGGGAGGGTCTCCGTTGGTACCGAGATAATTTGTGATGGAGAAAGTATGTATTTTTAAATTAACATAAGAAACAAAACTTATCTCACCGATATTTATCTTATCCGCTTTTGTGCAGAGATGTCGCTCAGAACTTTGTTGTGGCCGGAGGTGCAAAGAGGTAAGCTTTCTTCCAAAGAATCCCCAAGAGACGAGCTATGGCGCTGGGCTCCCCATCGGTGTCCATAAACAAAGACGAGGTGGAAGCCTAGCCCGTCGAGCTGTATCCTCTGCTCCTCCGCCAAAGGAACCCATAGATGTGGAAGATCACCGGTGAAGAACGCTGTCGACTCAACGAACCGATCTCCGAAGGACCATTGGCCATCGTGGGACCCTCCGGCATAGGTGAGAGGGTTCAAGGTGAAAGGTGCCATGCTAAGGTCAGGAACTGATTCAAAAGAAAGCTTATTCTACCTACTCCTCCCTCTCGAACTACCCGGCAGAAGAGTGCCCAAGGTAAGGTCGTGGTATTTCCACCATCGAAGGGCCCAATGTGATGACTTCCAAGGTAAACTTCTTACCGTGAAATAAAATTAAATACCAAGGATAATATGTTAATGAAACTTACTTTTGTTGTAGGACTTTCGATACGAAGGAGCTTCCTTCTCCCGCTGATGAACAGGTCTATGGTTAAGGAGTTCGAGAAACCGATGCGTAAAGAATTTCAAATGAGTTCAATGGGTGAGCTAAATTTCTTTTGGGACTTCAAGTTAAGCGGTCAAAGGAAGGATTTTCATAAGTCAAGACAAGTATGTATCGATATACTTAAGAAGTTCAATTTTGATGACATGAAGTCTCGCACTACACCTATTAAATCAATAAACTCATTGGGAAAGGATGAAGATGGACACCCAATTGAAGTCAAGTTATATAGATCAATGATTGGTTGTCTTATGTATCTCATCGCATCTAGGCCCGATATCATGTTTGCAGCTTGTTTATGTGCAAGATATCAAGTCTCACTAAAGATTTCTCATATGAATGCAAAGAAGAGAATTTTCGTTATTTGAAACAACAACCTAAGTTAGGGTTGTGGTATCCTGTGGATTCACCTTTTCACTCGTGAGGCTTTTTCGGATAGTGATTATGCAGTGATAATTATGATGTAAGATCAACAATGTGGATGCCAATATCTTGGAAGAAGATTAGTTTCATGGCGGTGTAAAAGCAAACAATTGCAGCAAGATCATCTACCAAGTCAATATGCGGTCCGTAAGTTGTTGTGGACAAGTTCTATGGATGCGTAATCAACTCTTGGATTATGGGTTCAATTTTAAGAATACTCCATCCATATTGATAATGAGAGTACTATATGTATTGTAAAGAATCCGCCTATCATTCCAAGACCAAGCACATTCGGATTAGGCATCACTTTATCGAGATTGCTATGAGCAGTGCTCATTAATGTGGTCAAGGTTCACACGGATGATAATGTAGTCATTTACTCACCAAAGGCTTTGATGTTTCAAGATTTAATCACTGTGGTAAGCATTGGCATGATTAACTCATCGAGCTACATTTAAGGGGAGGACTATTTAGTATTAGTATACTCCTGTGCATTATTTGAGGGAGGATATCTATGTATACTTAGTTTATACAGAGGAATTTGGAAAGCATCTGCTTTTATGAAAGTACCGCTGAAAGATCGCACACGTGGAAAGTACTGCTTGTCTTATTAAAGCAATCGTTCCAACGGTCATATTGAGGGTAATTCTACTAACGGTAACTTTGTTATTATGGGTCGTGATTTTAAAATCTCACCTATAAATAAATACTCTCCGATTTTCCCTCTCATCTTGATATTCTCATATCTTTTCCATATTTATATCTTTTCCATATTTCTCTCACCATCTCTTTATTATTCGATTCCATCTCTAATTGTGCTTACATACTCAACTATGGCGAATCGTCCTACTGTTTCAAAGCGCAACATGGTGGCGAATTTAGACAAGACTGAATCTTATGTGGCGTTTCATGATATTATTGATTATCTTACTGGGTCCCCAATCAGTTATGCTCTTTTAGTGGAGTCGGATATCATTGAACCATGGATTCAAGAATTTTGGGCTACTGCTAGAGATAATATGGAGAAAGATGAATTTTATATTAGGGCTACAGTTGCTGGAAGAACTGTGAAGATTACTGAAGCCTTTATTCGCGAAGACTTATTGTTTAATGATGAAGAAGGGTTATTCGCTTTGCTAAGGAGTTGATTTGGGAAACTTTGGGCACATTGGTTATGAAGGGTCTTTAACAGTAACAAACTTTCGTGAAACAACTATTTTGTCCTCAATGGAAGTTTTTAGTGCTTGTGTTGCTTCATTGTATTAGTGCTAAAAGTACTTCATGGGAGCAATTTGGATCTAATATAACATCCGCTATGGTGGGATTAGCTACAGATCGTGTTTTCAATTTTTCAAGGCTTATTCTAGATGGCATGCTTTCTCACATCACTCATGGATCAAAATGGTTAATGTATCCTAGGTTTATACAAGTTTTCTTGAAAAACAACTGTCGATGTACAAAAGCCTCTGGACTTATTACTGTTATTGTACAACAAGCAAAGATTTTACCTTTATGGCGAGAAGAAGTGTTTTATTCGTGAGGTCAAGATACTCCTTTAACTACTTCTATGATGGAAGTTGTTCAAGTCATTAGAGCGAGGTCAAGATGATGAAGAAAGTGAAGGTACTACACCGCAAGCACCGCATCCGTGGCATCGAATCTCAAGAAGGCGCCGATCTCAAGCGTATCGCTTCCCAAGTATCAAGTTCAAGATGTTGCAGTTCACCTTCTCCATCTCCACAACATTCTGCTTTCGATTCTCAACAAGAGAAACATTCACCAATTCAAGGAGATGCTTTACATACTATCCCCCGTGAAGGTTAAACATTGGACAATTATGTTTTGACAAGGGAGTTGGTCAAGTTGAAAAGACCATCGAGGCTCAAGCAAAACATACAAGAGGTTGATGCTCGTGTATAAAAGGTTAAAGCATTTTGTTACGCCTTTTATCAAACGTTATCGCTTATGGGTTAAGGAAGAACACAAGCGCCAAGGCAATTTAAGAAGAAAACAAAGGCAAAAGGTTCCTAAACCATCTTCCCACCAATTGGGAGGAATTTAGAAGAAAAGAATTTGAAAGAAGATGTTGTTAAGGAAAAAGAACCTCAAGGTAATCAAGAGCATGTTATCATCAAGGTATCAAGAACATGAAAAGATCAAGAACAAGTTATTCAAGAAACTGAGGAACAAGTTATTGATGTTCAAGTTTAAGGTCTCGATGATCAAGGTCTTGAACAACAAAGCATCGCTTTTCTTGGTACTCACATACAAGAATTGGTTACACCAAGAGTATTAGACTTTGAAGAGGAAGTCGGTCCTTCAACTATTCCACATGAAGAACAAGTGGTCCTCAACAATCGCTATACCGTAGGAAGTCGATACACCTCAAAGAATACATACACGCTAGTGATGATGAATTTATTGCAACTATTTTGCATGATTTATCAAAGCCGTGGGTCATTATTATTCCAGAGTGCAAGAAGAGGAACAATCAAGAGTTTCTCAACTCGCTATTGATCCTAAGGATAAAGGAAAAGGTGTTTTGGTAGAAGTAAAGAAGAAGAAACCAACTTTAGCACGCTTAAGAGTTGCTCAAGATGCTTTGAATGAACAAGCACTAGAAAGATTCAAGAGGAATTAGATGCTAAAGATAGAGAAGATAAGGAAGTCAAGAAGCTCATAATAGAAGAACTAAGAAGTTACACGAGGAATTGAATAATCAAGCTAGTGAATCATTAGAGTCAATTGTTCTCGTGTCTTTATGCCTAGAAACCAAATCTTGCTAAAGAAAGGAATGCAATGATGGCTTATTTGAAAAGTCAAGGATATAAAGGATTGCGTTTCAAGTATGTTGATATGAAAAGATTATATGATCTTTGAGACATAAGTTATAAGAAGGATGTTGCAAGTATCAAAGATTATAAAGATGAAGCTACTTGGTCTCAAGCAGAAAGAAAGAAAAGCTTGAAAAGAAAAAGGAAAACCAAGTTGAAGATATACGCTTTCAAAGAAAGAAAAGTTGAGTTAAGATCTCAAACTAGGGATGAATTAAGAAATTATCTCGTAATAGTAGATTTTGAATATTCCGAGAAGATGTCGACATGAAGATGGATGATCTCGATTACTACTTTTGAAGTTGTGGAATCTAAAGATGGAAGCTATCCGATGTTTCATAGAAGATGAAAGTTTCAGAGTGTTCAATGTGACTATGGGATTTATTGCATGTCATAGATAGAGTGGATCTATTCTATTTATATCATGTGGTGAAAGATTATTTTGAACATCATCCTCGTAAGGAATTGGTTTAGTTTTACTTAGAGATCTTACAACCGCACGGAAATCAAGAAGTAGTGATGAAATTTGGAAGAATCAAGAGTGGAAATTGTTTGTTGGAGATTTTTGAAGAACTGGAGTTCATATTCTAGAGTCGGAAAATGGTACAATGATTCACATGTTCACGATAGAAGATATCCTCTTACACGATCTTATGAGGAGGATGCTAGAGCATGGAATGTAAGTTGAAGAAGACAATGAAATTGCTTGTATGGTCATCAATTTGTTTATCAACCGGACTACTATTGTCGATGATAACGAATAACCGGTATGTGACTTAATTGAATAAATTATTTTTGATAAATCAAGATTTTATTCAAAGTATCACGATCAAACAAGACTTTAATCAAAGTATCGCTGCGACTTTTAACCGCTTAAGTGATTTTTGAAGAAAACTTTCGTTAAGTAACAAATATTTTGAAACAAAGGTTGAATAAATGGTTTTGAGATGATAATATCAATAGGTTATCAATCCACCATGGTTACAAAAGGATTGACTAATCCATGAGCAAATGGCTCGTAAAGATATATCAAATCCGCTTTTAGTTGACAACTTGCTAATAAGTTAGATGGTAATCAACTCACCATATCGAATGTGAAGAGTTGGCTAGCCCACAAGAAAATGGCTTGTGGTAAAGGTCATTGAAAAACCATTATATGGTAATTAGTTCACCATGATGAAAGAACTAACTAGTCTGAGAAGCACGACTTTTGGTAAAGACAAATCAAATCGTTGATAGTCGATGATTTGCTAAAATCATATGGTTATCAAGGTACCATGGTCTTACACACCAAAACATTTGGCTACTCCGGAGTTAATGGCTTTGGTAAAGAGATCTAAATCCATTAAATTTTCAATGATTCACCTCTCATGGAGTTAACACACCGAAGTGATGAGAATAGTTTGCAACTTAAACTAAATTAATGTACAAATTGTCATATGTTGTTGTTGTCGAAAAGATGGAGCTTGTTGGATGATGTCAGAAAAGAATATTTCTAAAGATACTTTGACTATGCATGTAAACTACAAAGATACAATCCAAAGACAAAGACACAATCATCCTTAAAAGATGAAGTCGATAAAGATAAATTACAAAGGAACTTGAAGTCAAACAAGTAGAATTCAAGTTGGGAGGATTGTTAGGATATGAAAGTGATGAAGATTGACAGAGTATTACGTAAAGATAAAGCATCGTAAACTATAAAGTCATCGGAAAAGTCAAAGAGTCAAAGCATCGCTTAATGATAAAGTCAGCATCGCATATGAAGTCAAAGTATCGCAAGATCAAAGAATCAGATTATTCGCTTATAGAAAGTCTTGTAATTCTAGAATATTCTATGTTAGATTACTTGACGTACAAGGATACAAATTGTAAACCGACTAGGTATCCTTGAGCCTATAAAAGGACCCCTAGATTGGCATAAGACGACGTGATTTTATTAGAGTTTTTAGAGAAGTTCGATATTATTAGAGTTGTTAAAGATCCGCATATTAAGCGAGTTAGAGTTATTAATAAAATCGCTCAAAGTTAAAGTTATTCTTCTTAGCTTTGTTAAGTAAATTCGCGATACTTAATAGAGTTTGCTCGGTTTCTCTCGTTAATAACTTAGGATTTATCCGAGGTTATTAAACCTTAACAAGCTATTTAAGTTAGTTTGGTTAGAGTACATCGATCCAACAGGACGTTCATCCAGTCTTCCTCTCGGCTGTTAGTCTTCCTTTTTCTATCCCTTCCTCCGCAGTATACCATATTTATCACCCTTCCTCTACCAGGCTGATTATCTCTAGGGGGGTTTCTTCCCCTTTGCCTCACTTCCCTTAATAAATGATCCAACTAGCCCGTCTCCATAGCTACTCTTAGTTGTTCCTTGAGTTGGTAGCAGTCATTGGTGAGATGGCCTTTCTCACCATGATAATCGCAGAACTTGTCTAAATTTTCTCTCTAGGGCCCCTCAGGTGGGGTGGTGGCGCTTTAGTTGGAGCTCGCTGCTAGAATTTCCTTAGGTGCTTTGAGAGGAGGTTCAAATCTATGGGCGGTATCATTCTGTAATGGTTTCTCCCGTAGTCGCCTTGTGGTCGCCTCGTAGTTATCTCGTCCTTGTCGGGTAGTAGGGTTGTCTTGGCTACGGATTTTTGTTTCATTCTCTGGTCTCCTCTCCGCTTGTCGGGAGATTTGCTATTCGGAGGTTCGATCCGGCCGACCGCTCGCGTATGACCCACGGTTCCATTCCCTTGTGGAGCTCCATGGTGTTGTAGGCTTCTCCGAACGCATAAAATCGTCTACCTCTTCATCATTTCCGTGATGCCTTGGGAACTCGTCGAGAATCGTTTTACCAATTCCGGCATTTGCTTCCGTTGGTGAATGAGGATATCCATTTACCGAACACCGGATGTAGCTAGCCTCGCCGGCCATCTTTCCTTGAATTCTAGCAGGTTTCATGAGCTTTCCGACGATCTTTGTGAGTTCCATCGGATCTTTAAGACACTTCCTCCGAGCGAACCTTTCTAGAAGCTCTCTAAGCTCCTCCCACCGTCAATACTACCGTTGGTAATCGTCGAACCACCCGTCACGGACCGTCAAAGTTTGTTGGAACATCCAAGACCATACGGCATTGGCCACCGCCATGATTTCTCGCACCGGAGAAGCGAGTGGCGTGGTCATCCGGGTCCGAGGATCCGTTGTAAAGTTTTATGTTCTTAGGTAGCTCATGTCTCGCCCCGCGAACTCTACTATCCGTCGCGCGAATGGGGATCCGGGGCATCTTTGTATGGTTTGTGCAGTCCTCCATGACCGCTTCCTTCGGATCTTTTCTTTTTCTACTCGGGTTGGTCCTTCGACCGCCTCAAGTCGATCCGTATGGGTTGCAACCGCTTTTTCCTGGGTGTTATCTTTGTTGTATCAAGGCCTTTAATGACGATATGTGGTTTAGTATTTGTTCTTCTAAGTTAGTGGGTTGTTTCCGGGTGGTGTTTCAGTGGAGGGACCTGTTTCGGTGGTAGGACCGACCATTTTCTAGTTTTGGTAGTTAGAATAGAGGTCCCACAGATGGCGCCAATTTGTTGAGGTAAAAATACGTAGTTACCCGAACAATCTAATCCTTCGGTCAAGCTCTTCGGATTAGGTCCTTCTGATCCGTAACACAAAGATAACACGCGTTAGCCTCGCCTGTGGTTTTATCCCTGCACCAAGCTCCGTGAGAACGAGAGTGTGGTTATATGTCGAGTAAAATATAATGAAATGGGGTCGAATTGTTAACCTTGAATGTCAGTAGCTTAACTCCTTTTATAGATGAGAAGCTTTTGTCCTCACCGAAGGTCACGTGGGCGATAGTGACACTTTCGGTGGAGTTGACTTTTTACTGTTTGATTCCATTCCGGAAAGGGTCGAGTTCGATCAAGATTCCTTTCCTTTTATATATGGTGATGTCGGTGTCCGTTATGCCGAAGGTTATGTCTAACCTCCCAGTATATGTCGGTCTGGTCTGCTTGGTCTAAATTGGCTTGTACGCTTTATCCTAAGATTGCATATTGTCTTTGGCGGTTTTGCTTAGGTAGGAGAGTTAGGTTCTTGACTTTACTAATATCTTGGGAGTTGTATGTGGGACATACGCCAACAGATGCTAGAACAAATTTTGCTCTATTTGATTAAAATTCAACATGAGATGATTACCTTTAGAACGCTAACACTTCAAATATTGCTTGAAAGAAATGTATACTTTTGCAATATGAAATTGCTCCGAGGTGCAAATGTTAGGTTTGTTGCAATTATGCTTTCTATAATCGATTTTTTTTTTTATTTTCACAAAAACATAAAATCTTTCCCACACTATATATATCACAGATATATCTTACGTGTCATATATACCTAAGCCCACAACGATTTGGTTAAAAAAAATCAAATATATAAAGTATTAAATTATGAGTTTTGATATATGGACTTAACGAGGATAGGATAGCGTTCTTTGAACCCTTTTTTTGGATGGTTGGTATAGAATGGTAGATACACATAATAAGTATCACGGTTTTAATTGTAATGGTTTAATGTTAAATTTTAAAATTATGGTTGTTGTTTTAGGATATTTTTGAATCGTGAGTGTGTTATTTTTATATGCGTAGGAAAAATGTTTTTTGAGTTATTGTATGTTATTTTTTAATTTTTTTGTTTATTTTTTTTTTTTGGGTTATAAAGGTTGTGTATAAGAGAATGCTTACGATGTTATAATGTAAATTTTTTTAGTGGTGTTTGCGGATTAGTTTATTTTTAAGAAGGGTTGTTGCTTTATAAATTAGATGGTTACGGTGTTATAATATATAATTTTTTAATTGGTATTTGAGGATTAGGTTTGTTTTAAGAATGGAATTATTTATTTGTTAGTTGGTTTTTATAGTTTAAGAAGGTTTATTTTGTGTTATTGAGGATGCAAAAATGTTTTTTTTTATAGATGTTGCGCAATGAGTTTTTTAAAAATTTGTTATTTAATTGAATATGGTTGACTCTTTTTTTTTTATATTTATATATCATTACTTATATGAGTAATAAATTTTGTTAGTTATGGTTTTTATAATTTTAGTGCCCAAAATTTTGTAGTTACCATATATTATGTGTTTTTTAATATATTTTTTTTGGTTTATTAATATTGGGATGGAAGTGGGCCTTTTATTCTTTTTTTGGTTTCTTTTGGTTTTGGAAAGATCAACTTCATATTTAGTCCAAGGAGTATTTATCCTTTCTTTTCTAGAAAGTCTGACATCATTTCGTTATCTTGATTTGGTTGGCGCAGCTCTATTGTTTTTAAGATTCATTAAGGTAATTATTTTTTTGTATATGATAGCCTGTAGATTGTTAGTCTTTTTTGTTATGATTACTTGTTTTTGTAGGTTTATTCTTATCTATAGTAGGTATTTTTGGTTTTTATGTTTTGAAGATGCTTTTACATCATTAAAGATTGGTTTTTTCCTTCTTCCGGAATCTTTCGTTCGAAAGAGGAGTAATTGGATATTGTTTTAGTTATTATCTTAGTTTGCCTTTTAGTAGTTTGGTTTTAATGTAGGTTGTTGGATGTGTAACTTGTGTATGATATCAATAAAAGTTACACATTTTATTGAATGTTTGGATGTTGATAATAATGGTGTTTTCAGTTTATATTAATGGTTTGTATGGTTTATATTTAGTAAGGTGGTTTTTTTGTTTTGTGTAATTTGTGATATTTGTGATGTTTGTCTGTCTTTTGGTGTGTACAGATGGCGCCTCGATGTCCTAAAATGTTAAAGATTGTAGAACAGATTGGTGATAATCGTATTGAAAAGATTCTACATGCTGTGTTTTCTCGTGAAAAAGTCGCTTATAAGTATGACTATAAAAATTATAGTGAGATGGTTGAAGAAGTGCAGGCTCGCATTGATCATAGGCATGCTTTGATACTTGAGCTGAAAAAGTTTGAGAGAAATTCGTTGATTGATGAGTGCTTGGCTGCTTTAAAAGCTGCGGAGCATGAGGATTTTGGAGAAGTTGCTTGGTTGCTTCAAAGGAGTTATGATGCGTCTTTACGTGCTGGTGAGAAATCGAGACTTAAGAAGAAGCTTAAGAAAATAATGTGATGTTGTTATTTTAAGTGTCTTCTGTAGGTTGGAACAGTTTAAAGTGGGTAGTTTTTGGGTTAACCTGTTTGTATAAATGGTGATGATGTGGGTGTTGTTGTTGCAGCAGGCTTTTGGTTGGTATGTAGGGTGTATTTTGTAGCTGCTTAACTTAAATTTTAGATGGTGAAAAATGGTATGTAGTTAAGTAGAAATGTATGTAACTTAGGTATTGTAGCAGTGTCCTTTGTTCTATTTGTGGGTTTATGTTTATATCAGTATGAATGAAAATATAAGTGCTTATGTTGTTTTATTGGGCATGTTTTCTTGTTGTAGTGATATTGGGTTATATATAGTTTGTGTATTTATGATATTTGAGTAAGTGGTTTATGTTTTTTGAAATTGGGAGAAAGAAATAAAAAGTGCACATAATGTTGAGTACAAATGTAATGTCTAATAAAGTTTTACAAAAACCACAAATATCCAAGTTTGAGAAGTTAAGTAATTGCATCTATGCAAGTTTGATGCATTTTTATAACAAAATAGGATTGCCTATATGCAGTTTTATGGCCAGCTGTTTCTGCTACATTGTTTTCTGATATTGTCTTGGGGCTACTATTTGTTGGTGGTGGTGTGTTTTCTGCTGCTATAAAAAAAAGGATTGGGTTTTAATGTAAGGGGTTTTTGTAAAGTATGATGATATGATGGGTAAGGGTGGTTTGTGGTAGATTGTGATGTAGAAATGTTATGGTTTGTCATTAAGGTTGTATCAGTATTGTATGGTATGTAGTAAAGGTAATTGTAATGTTTGATATGGTTGTAAGTTGCCTCATGTATTTCATGTTATCAATAGAAGTATTAGTTATTAGATAATTTGGTGTATTGATATAATTTTTTTGATTGGTGTTAGTGTATATTTTCTATGTTGTATGATACAAAGCATGAAGTATGTTAAATTGCCAGTATTTACAAACAAATATAACTGTAAATACAGTAAGGAAGCATAGTTATCATTGCATAAGCGAAGTTACAAAAGAGGTAGGCGCATGTCTGCTTTTTACTTCGTCTAAGGTTGCATATTTATTTTTAGTGTAGGTAGATGTTTATAGCAACCGACTTAGTGAAGTTACATTTTTACATTGCTTACATACTTAGATTAGTAGGTAGATGACAAAAGTCGTGTGTTTCCCATAGTTTTTAGTCCTTTTTTTTCTTGCTGTCTGGCGTTTCTTCTGGGAAAAGTGTTCGTTTAGCAGATTTCTGGGTTGTGTTGGCTCCCATGTCCGATCTTGATCGCGTCTGAATTCCACTGTACACTGGTGGTGTAATGTCGATTTCTGTAATAGATTAAAAAAGTAGGTGCTGCTTAGATTTGGTTTGTGTATAATGTCTGAAGAAGTGTTATATTTTATAAAAGTTGTAGTTACCGGAGGAGTATTGTTCAGGCGCGTTGTTGCTTGTTGGTGTTTCAATTATTTCATAAATTTTGGTTGTTGTTGGTATGACATCTGCAGATAGTAAATGATGGTGTTAGTAAGTTAGTTGTTTATAACATAGTTTTAGTAACAATAACAAAAGATCTGTTATGTGTATATATATATATATATATATATATATATATATATATATATATATTACCTGAATACTGGGTATCTCCTTGTGTTGATGATCCTGCTTTTTCCAAAAAAGATTGCATTCCTGGTGTATATTCAATAAAAACGGCTGTCTGTGATGATGTTGCTTCGCCTGTAGTAATGACATGATATAGTTAGTGTGTAGTAGGTGTATAGTTTCAGTATAAAAATTTTTGAAAATAGCTCTATTAAGTTTTTTTTCTTTACTGTGAGATGTTTCTTCAATTTGTTGTTGTTGTCCGTGGTTATCCAATATGTCACTTAGGATAAATTCCACTGATCCTTCCTTGCAAGTAGGGTTAAAGTAAAATTGAAATATATGTTGTTGCCCAATGATGTCATGAATTCTTTGTGGGAAAACACGCGGGTCTGGGTTAGCAATTGATTTTACCAAACTTGGACAGTCAATTCCAACGATTGTATCTGCTTTTGGGGTGAAAAAAGTAAAGCTTGCCGTTTCACTTGTGTCTGTTATGGATACCCTGAAATTGTATCTGCAGAAATGACTTAGGTAAATTGCATGTTTTAAAAATTCAAAGTTTGAACTGGTATTGTTGTTACCTGTAGACGGTCGATTCCAAAATTCCATGCTCTCTGCATTTATAGATGTCATTTTCCTTTTTGGGTTTCATGTTGCACTTGTTGCATGAAATATAGTACCAGTCGCGTTCTGTGTTGATACCAATGATGGTCCCTTCGCAAGTGAAACGTACACCCTGTATTTATTTGTTGTGGTTTGTTAGAGCCAATTGTTGTATGAAGGTGTTATTGGGACTGTATTATTAAAATATCATATTTTGCAGTAAGTTACCTGATAAGGTTCTGGGTTTTGAGCAAGTAGTTTTGCTAGAGAGAAACGATTTCTTTTTTTCTCTTGTTCTGGATCGTTTAAGCGATATCTGATTACATCTAGAGGTGCTTTATTTTCATATAGTTGTTTGTATCTGTTCAATGTATATATTATTATATTTGGGAAAAAATTAAAAAAAAAAAAAAAAAAAAACAAACAAACAAAAGGGATGTGGTTTATATTGTAGTAGTTAAAGGTATAATTCTTACTGTGCTTGATATTGAGCAAGTTGTGGAATCCTTGGATTTATGTAGTAGTAAGTCGCTGGTGTTGATGATAGCTGCAAACCTGCGAATGGAAATTTTACATATCTAAATTTTTTGTTTATTTTTTACATAAAACATATGCAAGTGATTATTGTGTTATACTGACATACTTCTGTCCCGATACTTTGATACTCTGCACGATGAAACAGCTATTATGATTGGCCTCTCAAGCTTGTCAACGGCATCCTTTGGAAAGGTTTGTGCAAGGTGATCCCATAAGGTGAGCTCGACAAAGTTTCGACTGTTTGTATTATAATTTTTAAATGCAGATTGTGTTAGTGTAATATAATAGTTTTATATAAATTTTTTTTGCAGGTTTAATGAAAATGCTTACTTGAGATTTTCGACTCCGATCCTTCTTATGAAAGACTGATTTCTGATAGGATTACCAACTTTCTCAACCTCTCCTGAGTTTATGTAACAGCCAATGTAGTCTGCAAAGATGAAGGTAGATTTTGTCATTTTTTTTTTTTTTTTAATTATTTTTTCAAAGTAATGGGGATCTAAGTTTTAAAATTTTTAAATATTACCTGTGAGTACTGGATGTGGTCTCTTTGTTTTATCGTTTGGATCAACAATTTTGGCAGGCAACTGATTGTAAGAGCTGAAGTTGAAATAATGAAGGGGGAAAGTGTCGGATGGTATTTTATCGAACTTTGTTGCCTTGCTGAATGAAAGGGATGTTGGGTTTTCAAGAGTTTGTTGCCAGTTGTCTGTGTTAACACATTCGAAGTCTAATATGCGGTATGCCTGGCCAGGTATCAGTATAGCTTTGAAATGTTCAATGTCGCTTGCTTCTGCATTTGCTTGTATTGCATCCCCCTAAATACATTATTTGACAATTAGACTGTGTAACTATTAAAATTGTTGCATAAGTTATTTTATAATACATACCTGTCTATCTAACAGAATTGCTCTGTAACCTTTTTCTATTATACTTGGAGGATCTCTTGCTGTCCATGCGCGATACACTTTTAATTCAACAATTTTGTCTTTCATACCTGGTTTCAGTTCTTTGATCATTGACATTGTCATTCTGCAATAAGTTAATAATAATAAGATGGTTAGTATTCATATCAGACAATAACAAAGAAAGTAATGCAACTTAAGTGTAAACAATAGTAATGTACATAATAATATTATAACACGTAGACTGTGCAATTTGTATGTATCATATAAGTATGTGTAAAAAGACCTTTGATTCAGTAATTGTTTCTAAAAAGTCTTTGTATACTATGTTTTTTGTGGCTGTTGGTGGGTAGTCTTTTTGTTGTTTAATAAGGATCTTTAGACCATAAGGTGTAGTAGATCTAGAAAGCGCAACATAAAGTTGACCGTGACCAAATATTGGCTCTGGAAGGTAGATTCCAATCTTCTTTAGAGACTGGCCCTGGCTCTTGTTAATAGTCATTGCATAACACACTTTAACTGGAAATTGTTTTCTCTTGAATATGAATGGAAAATTAGGATCTCTAACGGTTAAGGGTATTCTTGGAATGAAGACTTTTTCACCCATTCTAGTTCCTGTAATAATTTCTGCTTCAATTAATTTTGGAAGTAGCTGGGTTACAATCATTCTTGTCCCATTACAGAGGCCACCCCCTAAATTAACGTTTCTGAGTAGCATAATAGGTGTTCCGATTTTGAGTGTAAGGTCGTGTGGCGGCAGACTTTGAAATATGAGTGTGTTTAGATATTCTGGTGGGTATTGTAATTCGTTTTCAGCTCCATTTTTCCCTAACGGAATTGCTTCATCGATACTGAGGTAAGTAGTTCCTTCTCGATGTATCAATGACAAAATTTGTTTGTTGATTGCGTCTGCTGTTTCATTTTTCGGACAAACAATAGCTTTTTCTTGTAGAATTTTTGCAGTCGGTGAGTCCAAAGTATTTTTATCGTAGATGAAGTTGATAAGTTCTGACAACCCACTATCGTTATCTGGAATAACGTATTCTTTAGGAATTGTAACCCAGTTGGCATTGTGTGGGTCTTCTTTGTCAGCTTCGCCTATTTTGCCATCTCCAAGATCCAACAACCATGATGCAAACTCTTTTGTCTTTTCTTTTTCGTTGCCATTTAGCTGTGTCTGCATTAACCTCATATTTTCTTCCAACTTGTGCACTTTGAAGTGTGGCCAAAGGTATGATTTAGTTATACATGCACCAACTATATCTGCTTTTGTTCCCTTTTTTTTTACTGGGAGAGTTTGCCTAAAATCGCCGCCTAGAATTATTGATTTTCCACCAAATAATTTATCTTGATTGTTTAGCACATCCTTAAGAGTTCTATCAAGAGCTTCAAAACATCTTCGATCATTCATTGGTGCTTCGTCCCAAACAATCAATTCAGTCTCTGACAATAACTTTGACAACATCGTATTCTTTTTTATGTGACACATCGACTGCTCTGTCAATTCGAGTGGTAATTTGAATCTTGAGTGAGCTGTTCGACCCGCTGGAAGCAGTAAAGATGCAATTCCTGAAGATGCAACAGCCAAGACAATCTTCCCTTCTGAACGTAGTGTGTTGATAATTGGTTTCCATAAAAAAGTCTTGCCTGTTCCTCCGTGACCATATACAAAGACCAGTTCTTGTCTTTTTTCACTTGATGACTGCACAATAAGATTATAAATCTGCTTTTGCTCCTTGTTAAGTTTGATAACAGAATCTGCCACCTCTTCTTTTAATCTATCTTGATCGTAGTTTTTTTCTTCCATCAGCAACCTGTTGTTGAGATCGTCTATTAGATGTTTCGGGGGTGGTGTGAAGCCGAAATCTGTTATTGATTTGCAGCAGCTGTTGAGTATTATTTCTAATTCATATAAAAGATACCCTTTTATTTCTGGATGATTTATATGAAGATCTTTTATATGAATCATTGTAGATGCTTTTCTTGGAATATCATCGATCATGTGTCTCCAGTGTCTTTCAAAAAGTTGTAGGGGGTCAGCCACGTCACAATAAATTAAAATATGTGCAAAGAGAGCGCGCAACTCTGCTGCTGTTGCTGATGCTTCTGCCTCTTGTAATGCTGTGTCCCATTCTTTGTCGTCTTCGAGAAGTCCTAATGCTTGGCATGCTGCGCGGTAGGTTGGTAGTACTTGGTGGTTCACTTTTCGTACATCAACAAATGATCTGCAACCTTTTTGATGAGACAGGAGCATTCTAAAGTAGAAAAGTTCGCCAGCTGAAGGATGCACATACGCCAATCTTCCAACGGACGCTTTATTTCTGTGCTTTCTTCTTTTCCATGTTTTCAGCTTTTCATACCAAACAAATTCTCTTGGAAATTCTAGATATGTTAAATGCCGTCCTTCTTTATATAATGCATTAAATGTAAACCATTCAGTGAGTGTCGTTAGTTTTCTTCTATCGTCCGCGACAACATTTGACAAAGCTTCTTTTTCACGAAACTGTATCTCTTGCATATCTTGTAGATGAACAGCAAGAATCTGCACTGCAGGTTCTCTATGATGAATTGGAAAATTCAGTATTCTCCAACATGCTTCGTGTGGACATACAAACCGACCATCTATGAAGTTTTTAATTTCGTCAACCTCTATCTTTTGATTACTTACTGATGTAGCAGTTCCACCTAGCGGTTTTATAATTGTTGCAGCAATTCGATCAGCGCCCTTGGATATGTATTTAAATAAATACTTTATCAGCATGCTCCATCCGCAATATTCCACGTTTATATGGGCGTTGAACATAAGGCAAAGTAATCGTTTATATGGGACAACGTAACTATTGTCTAACCGTATACCTCCTCTTGTAGCGTAACCATGAGTTTTTCGTCTTCGATAATGGACATGGCCATTTTCATCAAAAAATGTCCTGTCATTATACTTTTTTGGAAAATTCTTGCTACAGCAACCGTCTTGCATACACGGGGCTTTTGTGTTAGCAGCTCCGCAAGGGCCATGAACCATCATATCTGCAACAATCTTGTAACCTTCTGGATCACGTGACCTGTCTGGTAATTCTGCGGAGATGAAGTTGTCAATTTCTTCAGCTGACTGTATTTTGTTGTCAGAATGTAGCCATAACAGTGTATGACAGTGAGGCAGGCCTCGTTTCTGGAACTCTATTGTATAAAGAACTACAAATTTAATATTTTTTCAGATTGTTAGCTATGACACAAAGAAAACGCTGTTATTTTTTATTCTTTATGATTACTATGACACGAAGGAAATGTTGTTATTTTCTATTGTTTATGATTACTATTTTAAATGTCCTAATTATTTTGGTCAATTATAAAATGTAACAAAAAACAATGTAATTTATCAATACCTCCTGTTGCACGTCCAAATATTTTGCCGTCTTTAAGTATTCTTATGAAATCGTCTACTTTTTGTTCAAAAACACGATCCACAATATCAGCTCTGTCTGCACTTGTCAATTCTGGATATCTTTTCATGTATCTTCGGATTTCTGGCCAGTTCACATTACATGTGAATGTAATGAAGTACTGTGGATTCCCAAGTACTCGGCAGATAGCGAGAGCATCCAAATAATGGTTGTACATGTATCTTGGACCTCCTGTAAAACTTGCGGGTAGAATAATTTTTTTTCCTATTTCAGAACCACTATGGTCTCCTTTAGAAATAGCATCATAGATACTTGCTAGATACTCCGCACGAATAGTGTTTTGCTTAGCTCTTATGAAATCAAGCCTATCTTGTTCGAGAGCACAATAGACAGATACGACATATTGTTGCAAAAGTCTTCCACCTCTAAACAGTAAACCATACTGATGCGGACGCTCATGGAGCTGGTACATGTAGTACATGTTCATAGATAATTTTTTCTTGGGTTCGTTTGAATTTGTTAGTTTAACGGTCATTTTGGTATTAAAACCTGGTTGACCATATATAAAGAGTAGAGGGAATTGGAGAGACATGTAAGATGAATGAAGCTTGTTTATCCGTTTTGGATGTTCACCTTTTTTTTGGATAATAACATCGTAATCGGTAATACTGTTAGGACCACTTTCAAACAATATACCGCCAACCATATTTGAAGTTGGTAGTTGGTATTCACGACAGCCAGGTACGTTATAGAGGACTATTTTGAATTCAGGTAAAGTCTCATCACTATAGATATCTCTGGCAGCCCTGAACAGCTTTACCAATTCATTATGTTCATCAAGAACATGCATCAATGTTCTGACAATTTGTGGTTTTAGTCTATCTGAATGCTGACCACCAAACGATCTCATCCTGTTTTCAACTTCATTCTGTGTATCGTATATGTAGAGTTGCAGGAACCGTGGGTGTTCACCATCAGACGGACACAATGATCCTATCCAATGATAAATCTGCCCTGAGATCTTGAACACATATGGTCCTTTGCCTTGGTTGACTGTATCATCTATTTGTGCACCAAATGATGTCATGCTAAACATTTGATTATAAGCTCGAATGTTTTCCAAAAAATCTCTGTTTTTGAATAATTGTTGAATAATTTCTGGTGGATTTAACTCTTCTTCTAGCTTTATTTTCCCGCCTGAACAGCATCGATTATATGTAGGCATTCCTCGTGCAGAACCACGTTTTAATCTTTCATTATGCCAGAATGCTGCGCCACAATGTTGACATCTCCAGTCACAATCTCCCAAATCAATGTATGAAGATACTGTATTTGTTATTAAACAGATGTCAATAAATGTATTAATATATGTAGTTGAACTATATGCAAAATCAACTGAAATGTTGTTTATGAATTTACCTGTACTATCTGAAGATGTCCTACTGTTAGATCTGTTACCATCAGTAAATTCTCCGCCTTTTTCTTGTTTTGTTATCTTTCTTTTTTTGATTTTTCTTTCTGGCAATGATGGATTGTTATTGTTGCTGCTGTCAGTTAACCGCCGTTTGTTAACATTGTTTTGTGAACATGATCCTGTTATCAATTACAAAAGAAGCAGAAATATGAATATGTCCACTCACTTTTAACAATAGATTTTTTTAGAATAATCTGATTTACCTTTACTTGCATCAGCTGAATCATTGTTAACTTGCAAAAGCAAAGATGAGGTTGCAGAATTCGCGGATGATCTCTCACAGATTCTTTTTGCAGATGGAGTTTTTAAGGTAGCAGTTGCTCGCCTTTTTTTCAATTTTTTTTCACATGGCACAAATAAACTTTCTTTTCCACCATTTGTGCATTGATAATTGATTAATTGTAGCTGATCTTGTTGTTGCACAGGTGGGTGGTACTCATTGAATGTTGACGAAGATGGTATTAAATAGGGTGTTGTAACAGGGGCGCTGGTTATAGTTGGTGTATCATATTTTTCTGGACTGAAGGCAAGGTTAGATGAGAATCCTGTATTTCCATATCTATAATCATGCTGGTATGTCCACTCATTTATATTGTTGTTATTTTTTTTAACTCTTAAGCAGTTACTTTCATTTTCTGTTTCTGTTTCTTTTATTAAATCTGAAGAACGCTTACGATAACTGTTATCAGATGGGGTACATGCATTTGTGATACTGTAAAAAGGGTTCTGGCATGAAGGTGCATGTAGATCCATGGTACACTATTTTTTGTATAACTCAGCAAAATTGTATATATATTAGAATCAGTATCAGTTATATTATGATATCTAATATATAATATGTACAGAAATAACTGATTCTGAAATAATGCCAACCACTTTTTAAACATGTGAAACAATAAGGAAACATAATTAGAATCCATGGAACATAAGATAAAAACAACCTTAAGCACCATAAATGCTACAAACTATTATTAATGTAGCAATAAAAGCGCAAACATATAGTAAGGTTAATAAATGTACCTGATATGATGTTATATTTTACAGGTTTGTTGATTTGTTTTTTTTGCAATCTAAAGCTTCTTGGTCAGCTATGATTCTGTTTTTTTGGATTGTAGAATCTCTGGTTGTCTTACTTGTTGCAAATATAAGGATTCAAGTGTTTATTTGAGTAAGAAACTTCTAGCCACTGAAGATCTGTATTTGTAAGTTGTGAAGATGTATATAATGTAAATTGTGTACAGACATGTAATAAGCCAATGAGAAAGTGACAGCAGCACATGAGTACAAATGAGAAACTTCTAGCCATTAACCAAGTTCAGTGAATGTTTGTTTTGTACGGCACACGTATATACACTTCGTATTCATTCATTATTCACATTTGGTGAACAGTAAATCTCTAAACACACCATGGCCAATAACAACGCGCCACATAATTTAAAACATGTAATAAACCAATGGCGACTTGACAGCAAAGCATGTATAAGCAAAAATTCTATAAGCTGCGAAAACAGCTATTAGAATATATGAATAATTAGTAGGCCTAAAAAGAAACATAATTTTTTGATTGGACCACTTGTCATTAATTTAAACAACTTAAAAAATCTGTGATTTACCCTTTGAGTAAACATTTTCTTTTTATTTTCTGCACATGTTCTTTCATAACTATTTAATTTATGCTTCTCATGTCTTTTTGTTATAATCACCAACATGATCTGATGGTCCCTTATAGAACATATACAATGAAAATATAAATTATCTTACACTACAGAGTACTCAAATTAAATTCATGAATAATAAGATATTCATATTATAAATAGATAGAAGGGTCATGAATATTGAATACTAATGGCAACCTGAGGATATGAAAATTGTAAAAGTAGTAGGACCCGGTAACACGAACCAATGACAGAAGAACTCGGAAGAGAGCGGTTACAACTTGCGTCGAAGAAAGGATGAGAAAACAAAAAAAAGTTAACTATTTATTAGGGGCAAAATCGGGATAGAAAAATTAATCAATCGTATTTACTTTTCTAGTACATGTGTAATTATAAGAATTGTAGGTCTTTAATTAAGTCTATCTAATTAGGCCTATGTATCATTAATTTAAGAGAAATGATATAGATGCCTAATTAAAAAAACGTAAATATAGGCCTAAAAATTTGATTGGCTCATTTGTCCATGCATTTAATAACTAAGTCAACTTCTTATATTATACCTAATATACCCTTATGATTAGCAAATAAATCTAATTTTTCTTTTTCCTTCCCTGCACAACGTCTCATACCTCGCCACCGAGTTTGCACCATGATCTCTACACCCACTAGAAACGTGTAATAATTGATTATTTAATTTCTTTGAGACAAGCTATGTATACTTATTACCGAGACACAGAGTAATGTTTTTATTTCTATTGGTGATGGACTGATGCCTATAATCATGCATATTATTTTTCATTGATGTACCCACCTATGATTTAATTATAATAATTTCTTAAAACTGAACACTAGAGAGTTTTGCAATGTTTAATTGGAATTTTTTAAATACTTCGTATTTCATCTTATTGAAACCTTAATCGCATACAAACGTGTATGATATATTTTTGATGCATCATGTCAAACTATCAGTATGTCACATTTTCACTGCTAAACCTAAAGTTTTTTAATGACTATTAAGTCAGTTATGACTTCAACAATAGAAAAAAAGTACCAGCAATTTTTAAAATTTTTGTGCGAAATTATAGTCGGAAATTAGGAAGATGTTGCAACAAAAGTTGTTATTTAGAAAGGGTATATTAGGAATAGTATAATAGAGTGACCTAGTCATTACTTACATGGACAAATGCACCAATAAGATTTGTAGGCCTATAATTAGATCTATTTAGTTAGGCCTATATATCATTTCTCAATTATTAAACCTTTTTTTTCAGCATCGCATGAACAATAGAACCTGAATTCAAAATTTCCACCTAATTCCCGCTCAAAAGAATGACCTTCTTATTATTGTTTGGGGTAATCGTCCTATTTTAGAAACAAATTTGCATGTCACGTTAAATGTAGCTTATCTTTTTCGTTACAACATATACCCCATAACATGTACAAATACCTAACAACTTTTATTTGAACAAGCTAACCTATAAAAGGCGTTGTTCTCTTTAGAGTGATTATAACTTATCAAAAACTTATCAAACTAAGTCTAATCATTCTCTATGTAATTTAATGTCTTGTTCAAACAATTTATAGCAAGAATACTTAAAGCAGTTTAAACACAAAGAATACAAGAAAGTTTTTCAACGTTTAAAATTCTTATTAAAAGTTAATAAATGAATTTGTCAAAGATTATTTGTAGAATAACAATTTTAGTTGAATGACAATTTGGTGATCTCCTCTCTAACTTAAACACACAACCTTAGTTATGGTTTAAGTATGGACTTTTCTTAATCGTTGAATTGTTCAGTAGCCAAGTTCAATTTGATGAGTAAATGCTCTTGAATGTGTATCACATTAATTGCAAGAGATGCGTTTACTATTGTCCAAACATTCTCCTTTATAGGCAGAGAATTATGGTTTCCAGCGAGTATCTAGTTAGTGTCTAGTTTACACGTGTGGAACATTTAATGAGTTGTGAGAATGCATTAAATGCTCCTATACTAGGTAATGATATAAATTTTTCTTTATGGAACAATGTTGACAATTGTTGTACATTTTTAACCAACTCTGGATATGTGTGTATTCCTAAGAAGACTTCCTTGATCTCTTTTTGCTGTAGAAGATTTCTCCGCCTTTGGCCTTCTAGATACTTGAGATTCTTTACTCAATATCTTTGTGATTTAGGAGATTGTGGAAAACTAGAAGGGGGGGAGGTTGAATAGTTTTGCCGATTTTTAACTTAGTTTCAAAAACTTTTGATTCGATGTTAATTCATATGGATGGATAGAAAGTATAGATCTATAAGTAATGCAAGTAAAGAAGGCAAGTAAAGTAAAGGATAGAAATGACACAACCTATTTATAGTGGTTCGGCTACAAGGACACCTTCCTTGCCCTACTCCACTCCCCGAGTCACCTACTCGAGAGTTCAAGCACTATGTCAACAAACTCCTTCAACTTGTCTGAGAAGCCTTCACAACGTTGCTTACACTTTTTCCGGTACAAAGTTAAATACCGAGTCCTTAACACGGAGGACCAAACCAACGTTACTATAACACAACAAATATGTGAAATATGAAATACAAGATCTTTGCTACAGAAATATTGTGGATGAACAAATCAATCAAAGACCCCTTTCTTGGATGACTTGTAGAAGCTCATGATCTCGCCTTAGAGAAGGACCTATATGAGAATCACAACAAAAGAAAGAAGAACTACTATCTAGATCAAGAGATCTGAGATTAGAAGAATGAAAGAATATATGAGAGAGTTTGTAAGAAAAGGGGTGAGTTACAATGAGGAAATGACTCTCTATTTATAGGCAAAAACTTGCCACTGTTGCACGGAACCCACGGATCCCTTACATGAGGGATTCGCCCAGTGTAAACTGAGGGACCCGTGGGACGCTCCTCATTATCCATGGGTTATGGGTTATGGGTCATGGGTCCTAGACTTTGGACCATGGGTATCCAAATAGATACAATGTATCTAGAAGATGCAATGCATCTAGTCAATGGGTTATGGGTTAGCTCCATGGGTTATGGATATGCTCCATGGGTATGGCTCATGGGTAGGGGTGTAAACGAGACGAGACAACTCGTGAGTTATTCAAGATCGACTCGAAATCAACTCGAGTTAAACGAGTCGAGCTCGAGTTCGAGCTACTCGAGTACATTTTTGAGTCGAGTTCGAGCTCCAAAATACTCGGCTCGTGAAGCTCGCGAGCCTTATCGAGCTTCGATTAAATGACACATTTACCCTTTTATATAAATACATTTACTTAATTTTCATAGAAATCGAGTCGAGTCGAGCTTGATATACCGAGTATTTATCGAGTTCGAGCATGAATGTAGAAATAATCGAGCTCGAATCGAGTTTCGAGCTCGAGTTTTATATCCCGAGTCGAGCTTGAGCTCGAAATATAAAGCTCGAACGAGCTCGAGTCGAGTTTCGAGCTCGAGTTTTGGTATTTGAGTCGAGCTCGAGCTTGGCAGTACTCGGCTCGTTTACACCCCTATTCATAGGTTATGGTGTTTACCCATCCTAATAAACTATTACAATAAGTGAATCATTACAACAATTAATGTTAAATGATTAGATATATAAATGCTTTACAAAAATAACATGTATCCTTATCATTTTACTTATGATAACTTTATATTTGTTATCAACAAAACACAAAGAGATCACTAAATATTAATAAACGTTTTTACGATTTATTTGTAATAACAATCTCCCCCTTTTTGTTGATGACAAAATATAATGTTAGGATGAGTAAAACTTAATATTAGATGTATGTTTTGAAAGCATATGTTTTACTTCTTCTCCCCCTTTTTGTCAAAACAAAAAGTGACCCTAACGAAGAAATAAAGTGTGGAAAAATAGTATAATCCACGAATCACTAACTCCCCCTTGACGGTAGCTCCCCCTAGAAAGGGGCGTCAAGTGAGAAAATAGAATACCTACAAAAAAAAAGTTAGTAGGAACATGCAATATAATCTTGTGATTGACGAGAAACAAGATGGAGAGCCATGGTATGTGTAACACCCCCAAATTTAACATAGCGGAAGCATTCAGGTTATGGGCTGCTACTAAATCGGGAATCATAACACAAGTGATAAAGAACGGAATACATACTCCGTTTAAATTCATAAAATAGTTCAAAATATTGTTTTGCAATCCTTGTTAAATTTAAAGTACGACCCATAGATATGTGGTCCCCATATTCAAACATCGATATGTGTTAAAACACTTCTTTTAATAAAAACTACGACCAAGACCACGCCCCGCCTTGCATTAGGATATCAAATCAAACAACTGAGAAAAATATGCTAAAAAGTCAGCAAAAAGCTGGTGAGTTCATAGGTTTATGATAAAAATGTTAAATATGGACCATAATATAAGCATATGAGCATTACAACGAATATAATGACATATGAATGACAGTCTATTACGCTAGCACTAAGTTCATGCAACCGAAGCTACGACAGTTTCTGTATGCAAAATTATGTCATACAATTTATGAGGCCCAATGCGAGTGTTTGTCCCTCTACACTCGATTCCGACATGGTATACGTTTCGCCTTGGTCTAAGTATGGCCAATCGGACGGAGGAGTCACCCTCAATAGATCTATTTATAACATTCGCGCTTTCCAATGGGAACTGACGGTTCATGAATGGGGCATTTCTAGGGACTTAAGGGCTTAGGCTACACCACGTAATAGTAATCATGCAATAGTTTAGGTCCATAAAAAGGTTTGCATATTTTCTCACCCCAAAATGTATAAAAGAATTTATTGAGTAAAAATGGGGCTATAAACTCACCTCAGCAATAAGTAGTCCAAAGGTGAAATTAAATGTGGGTTGTGGAGCTGCACCGACACGCGACCTAAGTAGGGCATAATCACTATTAAAACTGAATTTTGTTTTATAATTATTCCATAAGGTTTTTCTTATTTAAAAATAAAATGAGTCCGAATGCATCAGAAATAATCAAGTCCTTTATTATTGAAAAGTTATCGATGGATTGTTAATATATGTCATGTAGTTAGTTTCTATAATTTTACTAATAATAATGTAAACATAATGTCGTCTAGGATGACATATATTTATTTCATCAAGTTGATTAAGAAAATTATTAGCATAAAATGTTCTCATTTGAAACAGTTTTATGACTAATTTATCATATGTATATATATGTCGAAGTTTGACATGCATTTGTGTAGACCTTTATATATCGATTTGTTAATTTAAGACCATTTCATTAGCATATGACTAAATTGATCCATGTTAATTTGTTAAATTCAATTGTAATCTATACATACACATATTTAGATTTTTAGTTTTGATGGGTATTAGTACAAAATCAAGGTGACGACGAATACACGACATGATACCGATTTGGCTAGGAGTGACACGACTACGGAGACTTTTTAAGTCTTTGAAACTTTTATGTCAGGATTTACTATGATTATTTACTCTTTTCGACACATAGGTACAAGGCTTTTGGACGGGAGTATATGGGCTTAGCATTCGAGTGGGCTGTGGCCCGAATGGTGTGGACTTGGTTCGAATGGGCTTTGGCCCAAAGTAGGCTTGGGCACCCTTTTGGGCAGGGATATGGGCTGCGGCCCATGTAACAATCAAATAGGAGTAATTTTTGTTGCAATTGTATTCCACAGTCAAGATGAAGGTCGGGGTTTAACGGAATTCGCCTCGAGGTTGGACTCACACTACGAGTGCTACATCCAAGAGCTCGACACCCGTTTTGGTGAATTGACTTGATTTTTCACATTACAACAGTACTCGAGCATGGTACTTTACTTGGTTTATTGACATGGTTACAAAGGTACAAGGACACGTTTTTAAATCGACAAGTAATGCAAAAACCTTATACTAAAATCTTAAACATTCGGCTAGTATAACGACTCGAGTGCATGAAACCTTACAAGCTATGATACCATACATACTTTAAGACTTAGACGTTGAGAAAAGGGGTCGAATATTTAGTGCTCATTTGAGTACTACTCGGCTTAGCTAGGCCTCGATACCCTTCTACCCAAACGTCTCTTGACCGAAGACAATGTACCCATGATTAACGACAAGAAATACCCTCGTCGAGGGTCCATTTCCCAGCCTACTGCTGCGACAGTCACACGACCAACGATCAAGAAAGAAAAATTAAACAAGTTATCCAACATTCAAATCTTATGTTTCTAGTTAATGATCATTTAGTTTTTACCATTCGAGCAAAATTTTAACACCATATCCGAATGTACAGCTTCAAAATGAAGATTATCAAAACAAAACTTCTTATAATCATCATCATAACAAAAATGTATATGTTCCATTTAGAAGATTTAACAAGCACCAAATCTTATGTTACCATTAATTTATCATTCGAAAGAAAATGAAAACTAAACCGTGACATACATGAACTTCATTTCCAAAATACAACAAGAAAATTAGAGACACAAATAAGAATTTTATCCTTACAATTTTGGAGGTCGAACGAGTATGAACCAAACTAGAAGACACCAATTGACCACGAATCCTTCTTGATTTCACCTAATTGATGCTAGAATTGGTGTATACCAACCTTGAATTTCAAAACCCCCAAGTTAATTTTTGAAAACCCTAACTTTCACAAACCCTAATTTTGTAAAAGTGGTAATGGGAAACTAATTTGGGGCGTTCTTCTACCTTCATTAGTATTTAGAGGAGTGTTTTTGGATGCCTTGACTCTTCGTTCTCTTCTTAAGTCTTGGTCTGAAGCTAATTTAAGCTAAGGCTCCTATCTCCATCTATGCAACCTAGGAGGTCTTGAATCTTGACTCTAGATGAAAGGATAGTGATGTGTGCTTCCTTTTTTGTATTTTTCTTTTGACTTGTTTGTACCCATTCGAATGGCAGTAGCAAGCCTCCAAGAAAAAGGTTTTTGAGACAATATGAATCATGGTTTTGATGAGGGAGGCTATGAGATGATAGAAAGAAGGATGTTGGATTTCTTCTTTGGGAGATTTGACCTAGGCGATATACAGGTTATAGGGAGGAAGAAGAAAACCATTTTCTTTCTTTTCTGCTTTGGTTTTGTCGTGAGGGGTGAGGACACAAAAGAGAGGTAGGATAAGTTTTTATAAAAAATTTATTTAAGATATATATGTATAAGAATTATTTGTGTAAAATATTAAGTGGTATTTAGTTTGTTATATATTTAAGTAGTGTTATGTTGTGTCTTGTATTTTCGTATCCCGTTGGATTATATTTAGATCACGGTATTAAAGTTTGTTGAATTTTTGTCAGCTGACGTCTTATGAACACGTTTTTGAGCATGTGTTATATTTTTTAGCTTCACAACTGGGAATGTTATTAAACATTACTTTGCCCTTGATGTAGTGTCGGTACGCGGTGGTGCTTGGCATACGCGGTGGTGCTTGGCATAACGAGATCACCTCTCGCTTAAAGAAATTTAAATCATTCAAGAAAGTTTCTAAACTTTAGTATCACCATACTACAATCGGTATGCTACGAAGGCATGAGTTATCTTCTCAAAATAGTTATGTAAGCCAATGCATGCTTAATTAAACATGCTTAGTAATAATAAATTATCATTTATAATTTAATAATAATAGAAAAATTACCGTGTGTCATGACCTCCCGTCTTAAAGAAAAACCGTCCTCGGTTTTTAGTTGGGTTACTTCTTGAAGTTGAGAAAAGGTGTGGGTATTTACGCTGAACCCATCTTCACGTTCCCACGTGTATTCTGGACCTCTTTGAGAGTTCCAGCGGACCTTAACAATAGGGATGCAGCTTTGCTTGAGCCGTTTGATTTCTCGATCCATAATCTCAATAGGTTCCTCGACAAAATTCAACCTTTCGTCGATTTGAATTTCTTCCAATGGTATAGCAAGAGTTTCGTCAGAAAGACATTTCTTCAAGTTGCATACGTGAAACACGTTATGCACAGAGTAGAGTTCTTGTGGCAATTCGAGTTGGTAGGCTACCGGCCCGATTCTTTCGAGAATTTTGAAAGGTCCTATGTAATGAGGATTCAACTTTCCACGTTTTCCAAAACGAATTACGCCCTTCCAGGGCGAGACTTTTAGCATAACTTTATCCCCCACTTGAAACTCAAGTGGTTTCCGTCTTCTGTCTGCGTAGCTCTTTTGACGATCACGAGCTGCTTGCAGTCGGTTCTTGATTAGCACTATCTTCTTAGTAGTCTCTTGAATTAGCTCTGGGACAGTAAGTTTACTTTTTCCTACTTCGGCCCAACACATGGGCGATCTGCACTTTCGACCTTAGAGTGCTTCGTATGGTGCAACCTTGATGCTTGTGGGATAGATGTTGTTGTAAGAAAATTCAGATAATGGCAGGTGTCTATCCCAGCCATTTTCAAAATTTATCACGCATGCTCTTAGCATATCCTCCAGAGTTTGAATGGTTCTTTCGCTTTGTCCATAAGTTTGGGGATGGTATGCAGTACTCATGTCAAGATTAGATCATAGAGCATCTTGGAGTAATTTCCAGAAGTTCGAGGTGAAACGGCTATCTCTATCTGAGATGATGGAGATTGGGACGCCATGACGTGCAATGATTTCCTTTAAGTACAATCGTGCGAGTTTGTCCATGCTGTCATTTTCCTTAATTGGTAGAAAATGAGTTGATTTTGTGAGGCGATCAACTATTACCCAAATAGTGTTGTAACCACTAGAGGTCTTTGGTAGCTTGGTGATAAAGTCCATCGTTATGCGTTCCCACTTCTATTCGGGAATTTCAGGTTGCACCAGTATACCTGAGGGTCTCTGGTGTTCAGCCTTGACTTTCGAGCAGGTCAAACACTTACTAACATATGTTGCAATGTCGGCCTTCATATTTGGCCACCAGTACAATTTCCTCAAATCCAAGTACATCTTGTCTGATCTCGGATGTATGGAATACTTAGACTTGTGAGATTCGTGCATGATGATATCACGAACTCCCCCATAACGTGGAATCCAACTTCGGTCCTTAAAGCACAAGATTCTATCTGGTCTCTTTACAAATCCATTCTCACTCTCTGGCATTCAGTAGAGGTTCTCATTAGGGCGATTCTCTTCTTTTAGTGCTTTCGATTGTGCTTCAAGAATCTTGGATGGAAGAGGTGAACTGATTGTCATACCCAAAGATCTGACTCTAAGGGGTTTTGGTCGCTCTTTTCTACTGAGAGCATCAGCCACTACATTTGCTTTACCCGAGTGGTAACGAATTTCACAATCGTAGTCGCTGAGCAATTCCAACTGATAAGGATTTAAAACGTACACTTTTAAGGGGTCATTTAAGCCCTTAATCTCCCACTTTTATATCCGTTACTGCTTAATTTGGTTCCTTTTCACTTTTCAAGTCTCTTGGAAGCAAAATGATGGAATGATGCATTTTTGGACGAAAAGGAGGGAAAATGTAAAGAAAATGGCTAAGTCAAGATCAAGACACTCAAGTCTTTGGAATAACACTTGACGGCGCCCCAGACGAGGCGGCGCCGTCCCTATATTTGTGACGAATCGGGAGCGAATTATTTTACACTGACGGCGTCGAGCTTTTAAAGTAAGGCGTCACGAAGACTTTTCTTCTCGGATGGCCTAGATCCAAACTCGAGACGGCGTCACGGTGAAGACTAACGGCGCCACAACCACAACGTGACGCCGCCTCAATGATGACTTGCCAAGACGAAACCTTAATGGCGGTGATCAGACGGCGTCCCACCTATAAGGCGACGCCGTCATAGCGGTTGTAAAATTCTATATAGAAATCGAATTTTCAGACTTTTAAGAGGTAGACTTGTGGAGTAAAAACCTAAAATGATTGTAGTCCGGTTTGGACAGTATTTTAGGTTCTCATACCCTATTTTACATCGAGATAAGTTATTTATTCCCTTGATTTCATTATGTCTTGATTGAATGTGTATACCGCATGTTTAACATGTCCGGCTAATTTACTGTGTGTTTGCTTAGATCTATGAAACCTAGTTATTAAATATTGATTGGTTGTCTCTTATCTTAATTGTAATTGGCTTAGGAGTGCATGAAGCCATCGTCGTGTTTTTAATGCTTGATTAATCTTTGTTGAACATTAGTTTATAATTAGTAGTGGAATTGTAGGCTAAATATCCAAAGATAACCTTAGTGTTAAGTTTATGAATCCTAGAGATTTCGTAGTCATTAACCTTAAGGTAGCTTCAAAGAGTTAGGGATAAAAGCACACCCTACGACCTTAGAAAACACAACGCGTTAAGAATAAGGACGTGACAATTCAACCACTAATAAAAGATAACTAGGGAGTAATAGTATCTAGGTAGACACATCTTTAATCATCATACGAGCACACATCAATAGACATAGACTACCCCTTAGTTTAGATAAATTAGATAAGTAGAGTAATCGGTAGAAGTACCAATCCCCCAAATCCAAACCCCGAGATTTTACCCTTAGCTTTATAAAAAAAATATAAAAAGATAAAAATAATCTTCCTCAACCTCAACCTTAGCGTAATAATTTCTCACTAGCATTCCTATTCCCCTAGAGAACGATATCAATACCGAGGCTTACCCAATACTACACTACAACGATTAGGTTCAACGCCTGGGGTGTTGAAAAACTTGCTCGACGAAAGGAAGTTTCCTTTGACCCCGAACCCTCCTTGTACGCGCATCAAGTTTTTGGTGCCGCTGCTGGGGAATAGAATAGCTAGTTAGGATTCTATCTCATTTAGGTTTCCTTGCTTGATTCCTATCAAGTAAGATTTTTTTCTCAATTTTAGCTTCCTCGTAGTCTATCCCCCTTATTCGTGAATTTGTTCGTAAATCCCATCACTTTTCATCATGGAAGGTGATAATCAACCACCTCTCATCAACCCACCACCAAATGACCCGTCAAGAGCCCGTACTCTTGGTGAATACTCTAGACCAAGCCACCGAGGCTATAGGAATACCATTGAGCTCCCCGATCAAGCTCAAACTACGGCCCTGCGATCCGACACCATCCGGTTGGTGCAAAACGGATGTGCATTCCATGGACTTCGTTCCGAAGATCCTAATTAGCATCTTAAGGATTTCTTTAAAATCGTCGATTACATCAACCTTGATGCTACTACTCGGGAGACCACGCGCTTGCGTCTCTTCCAATTCTCTCTACGGGACCAAGCTAGTAATTGGCTTGATCGACTTACCGTCGGCTCCATCTCAAGTTGGGATGATCTCACTACTCGTTTCCTTGCCTAATTTTTCCCACCGGGGAGAACTACTAAGCTTAGGAATAAAATCTTGATGTTCTAACAACGTCAAGGTGAATCTCTCTACGAAGCATGGACTCGATTCAAGGACTTGCTCCATAGAGTCCTTCATCACGGCATTGATCTTTGGCTTCAAGTCCAAATCTTTTACGATCATGTCAACTTCCCAACTAAGCAATCCATCGACCAAGCGGCCGGTGGTAAACTTAGTGATCTCACCGCGGAAGAATCATGGGATACAATAGAGGACCTTGCCCTCTATGACAGCGAAAGTTGGAATGACCCCCGTGAGTTTCCTAAAACCGTAAAGGCAATCTCCTTGCCTCCCATTAACTCACAAACTTCCGATCGTAGGATGATCGAACTTGAAGATCAAGTCAAATTCCTAATGAGCTCCTACAAAAATCCTAAGTCTTCACGCCAAGTGAACAAAGTCTCTTCCTTGTGTGAGCTATGTAGTGGTACCCATGACACTCGTACTTGCACAAGACTCCCCGAATAAGCTTCCGTTGACTACGCATCCTCGCGCACCAATGGGATGGGAGGAAGATTCCCACAACACCCAGACCTTGGACTTTCAATGATGCCCGAGAAGCATGGAGGGGCAAACCCGAATACAATTGGGGACAAACCAAAGAATTCACCTCTAATGATTCCCTATGGTCCCACAGCCCTAGCCAACAAAACATAGAAGGGATGTTGCAACACCTAGTTACATCCCAAGAAGCTCAAATAGCCAAGCTTTCGTACCGCTTTAACCAACAACAAGCCGAGATGGATAGGAAGATTGATAACCTTTTGGAAGCCATGACCATTAGTGATAGGAAGACCACCGAAAAGGTTAATGCCATCTCGACTCATTCTCCCGAAGCTTCCGGTGTGAAAATTAAGGACCCAAGTAAGTTAGCCAAGCACGTTCAATTCGTCAATACCATCACCTTAGTGAAACCTAATAGGACTAGTAACGAAGCGAACCATGAGATGGTACTTGAGGTTAGTGAAACTCCTAAGGATGAATCGATGAAGTAGATGAAGTAGGCGATGACTATTTCAATAAGTTTCCTACGGAAGAGGAACTCTCTCGCCACCCATACTTAGTACGTGACCTTCATCACATGTATGTTAGGAAAAGCCCTCGGATCAAATTTGGGAATCCTTGGAATCTCAACATACCATGTTACATAGGACATCTTTTCGTGGCAAAGGCCTACATTGATCGCAAGTCCCCGATAAACATCATGACTAGCACCTACTATAATTGGGTAATGAAGAAACCTATCCCAAATAGGCGAGACCCCGATGATCCTAGGGTTAGTTGTAATTTTCTTGGTAGAGTTAAGGGATTTCCCGTCTATGTAGGTAGTTTCATGTACCCTACGGATTTCATAATTTTTGAAGATATTAGTACGACCATAGATCCTAACTTGTCCTACGTAATTCTAGGAAAGCCTTTCATAGAAAACAACGGTATGACTTATGATCCGTCGTTAGGGATAGTTCGATTTAAAGATGAGACTGATGACGTAGCTTACCAAATGCCATTTAAGATTGAGAAGTTTTCATCACTTTCCAATGATGAAAAGGAATTTAAGCTATCAGTCTACTATAGGAATGAGGAGGATAAGGAGAAAGGAGTAGATTATGTGATGGATAAGATTTTTGGGTTCTATAAGGATTGCTTGAAACTTGGACCGAAATATAGAACCGATTGGGGAGAAGATGACTTCTTAGAAAGATGCATAATAGGGCATACTATAACATGGAAAACCCCAATAGAGACCGTGATGAGGAAGAAGGTAAAGGCAATGAAGTCACGTAGGGGCACGACTTCGAGTCTAGCTACAAGACTCATAAATAAAGAAAAGCGCTTGGTGAGAGGCAACCCATGCTTAATTGTTTGCTTGTTTGTGTGTCATATATCTTTTCATTAATTGTTTATTCTCATGTTTGAATTTGTGAAAATGCTTTATTTTGTCTTTAACCTCGTCTTCATTACATATAAAGGTACTTTACAAAAAGGATAAGTGTAGGGAGGATTACACATGTTTTTAAAAGAACGTGAACATGAGAATTACGATTATTGAAAATGATATATATGTGTTTGTTAGAGTCAAATGCTTGTATCGAGTCATAATGGATGTTTTGCGGGAACTTATCCAGATTTTAAAGGTGTATTTTTCCGAAAAACGCAGACCGCTTTTGTCGGGATAACTGACGGCGTCAGATTGCAACTGACGGTGTCGGGAGGAGCGAAACGACTTATTACTTTCTCTTGTTCTTTGTGCTACTTATAAATTTTTGGAATTTCTCAGGTCTTAATTTTCCAGAAAATCTGCAAACATCCATTCCACAAGCATTATATCCTACTTTAGTAGAGTCATATATAATTTTACCGCCGATTTTACGCGAAGGTTTCTTCTATTTTCTTAAAACGTGCAGGTTTTATTTATCAAGAAGAAGAAACATAAGATTGGAATGAGCTTTTCACGCATACATTCTTCTTGGAAAGAATTTAACCACTACTTCACACGGATCCTACCGAGCTAATCAGGAGAGTACTAGTTTCTTTCTCTTTTAATTACCTTCTATTATCATAACTTTGATACTTTCGGGGAACATTGGGGACAATGTTCAGTTTAAGTGTAGGGATGGAGAATAAAACGAGAAATTTGAAACTATGCTTATCATTGACTATTTGTCTTGTCCTATTTCAATTGTGTAATAAGCTATGAGAAATATCGGTTAGGGTAATTTTAGCACCAAATTTTAATTTTTTCATGACTTGTACGAGTGGGTCTTTAGTCTTAATAAAGCATCTCATGGATAGGAAGTCATATGACTAGCACAAAAAACCCTTTACCACTCAAATTCCACCCCAAAAATGTGAGGTTCGCCCCTAGATCTATAGGAATTAAAGCATTCATCTTTAATGCTTCGAGAGTGTACCGGTAGTATAATAGATTCTAGAACTTGTTTTGTGATGCATCCCGAGATCGCTAGTGAGATTACACTTGTGTATTTAGGAATAACTAAATGATAAGAGGCATTAGGATAACCCTTGTTTGATACCCGTATTATAATTACTTCTTCCACATCGGTTGAGTAATTCCCCTGTTAGGTTCCCATTTATGTAACACAAGCATCAATATGAGAAGAATAGATAAAGAAGAGATCGGATGAACACAAACACAATACACACGTATGAATAGAAACGTTTATGCGTAGGATATAAGTGAAAGTGAACAACCAACCATCTAAGGATGGTTTACATGAGGTATTTATAGGAGGGAACTAGGGCAACACACCAAGTTCCCATCCTTTCCTTATTGGGCTTGGCATAGGCTCATGGGATTTCTACATAAGCCTAGCCTTGATTACTAACATAAAAGCCATAATTAAGCTAACTATTACATATTAATTACTAACACTTGAATTCTAGTTTAGGAGTGATTCCAACAATCTCCCCCTAAGTGTTAGTGATTGATGATTTTGTCTTTAAACGTTGTAGGTGCTGATGTAATAGTAGCTTTAACGTCTTCTGACATTCTTTTTTCTTATGAGAAGAAGTGCCTTGATTCGAACAATCTCCCCAGTGTAGGGAAATTGTTTCCTTTGAAGTGTTCTGCTTTGACGTCATCATTTTCTTTGTTCTTTGATCTTTGTTCTTTGTGATGGAAGTGATAGTATGTTGTTGTTGTCTGCATCAGGTCCGCTTCGTTGCTCCAGTGTCTCCACGTCTTTCTCCAACATGCTCACACGCTCTTTAATGTTGGATTTCAATACTGATGTAGTTCTCTTAGTCTTTAAACTTTGTAGATTCTTTGACTTTGACGAAGAATCATTTGACTTTGTGTTGCCTTTTGAGAGAACTTCAATTAGTAATGTTGTAGGTATGAGCATGTGGAGAATCGCACGATCTTTTCCACCCAAGCATCCAAGAAGAAAAACATAAAACATGGGTTAGAAATAATCTGGTGACACAAGTTTGAACTTGAGAGTGTTAACGACATAGTGTGAAAACACAACTCTAATTCTCACAAAGGTCGCTTCTGAACCTGAGTCCCACAGATAACGCGATGTACACGGGCACACCTACGATTCGGATGAGTCGTTGAGGTACACCAAGCATCACCCACGACGATGAACCGTTTGAGATACACTAAGCGTAATCCACGGGAGTTACCGAAGTGACTTCTTTGTGGTACATTTGATGTTGACCACGCGGAGTTTCCATTCAATCACCGAGGATCACATGTGAACCTCTCATAAATGTTCTCGACAGATTGCTAAGATCGTGAAGGACTTGATAATGTATCACTTGCGTCCTTATTGTTGAGCGACAAGTGATAAGATGTCAAGTGTACCTAAGAGATCTTTTGATGAATCTCGTGGCTCTAGACTCAATAGTGCGCTTTGGTTTTCCTGGCGGAGACTAGGAGAGGGTTTCCTTGCTTTAATACCAGCAATCTCTAAGAGAAAGCACATAGTTTATGTAGGGTTCCTGTGAGAATGAAACAAGCTTCATTGAGAGAAACTTGAGTGGCTAAGAGGGTTTAGTGCATGCGTCCATCGGGTCCATGGTGACTTTGATCTTCAATACCGGTGTCATCAGTGACAACCAAGAGTATATGAATTGAACCCGATGTCCGCTTCTAAGTTGAATAATCTGGTGGGCTATTTATTTTCACCCTTTTCTTTACTTTTCTTTTCAATTATTCAACTCATTCTTTCTCCGACTCTCATTTTCTCCTTTTATAATCATACCTAAGGACTTCTAATTTTAGCTATTGGTGGTGTCCTTGGGTAGATCCCTCCGGCTCTGGCCGATCATAGGATGGTTATTCCTAACCTTAGTCACCTTATAACTCCATGACTAACCTATGTTGCCATAAAACCAATTTCATGAAAATCTCTCAAAGTGGTTATGAGTAAAAGCATTTAACACCCTTTGTTGAGAGTTTAAGACTTTGCGAGATACTCCCCCACACGCGTGCTTAAGTATTTTTACAAAAATGCACGGTGAGAGAAGAGCACGTACTTTTGAATTGATCAACTCAAGATAGACAATCCCCATGAGACACGGTTACGTTGCACGCTTAAAGAGTTACATTGTCGACTTTTAGGTGACAACTAGCTCTAATAACTACCTTGAAAGTGTGGACAAACCTCAAAGGTTGTCAAACCCACAAAGTTCATGTCTACCAAGAGTTTCTCGAATGGTACATTCTACTTGGACAAGTCCTTTGCGAGACACGTTTACATCACTAGCGAACTAGCTTGAAATTATTACCCGTCCCGGACAAGTCTTTTCGAGTTACTAACATTTAAGATCTTGTCAATTCATTGGTTAATTCTGTAGCACGACAATTCATTTGCAATTCACAACATATTTCTTATCACATAATTTTTCTCCCCCTAAAAAATGGCATATAAATGTTATTTTTGACGAAATTTGATATCGAATATGTCCATTTCAGTTTTGCGGGAAGATTACCACAAAGAACATTTTTGTGAACAAAGTTTAAATCAAATACTCCCCCTCAACAAGTGATATTAACTTTTGAGGTTTTGAAAAATCATAAGGGGAAGTACTTGTTCTTTTGAGCAAAACTTTGAAAAAGTAAAACTTTTGATAAGTTTTACTCAAAAGTAAGAAGCTTTCGCTCCTCTTATAGGATTGTGGCACTGAAGCGTACCACAGGGTCCTTTCATTACAAGTACGGGTTGTACATCATTATGTGTGCACAAGCCATAGTCATATAAAAATCACACATCCAAATGATAAGATAATGAAACAAATCAAGGTTACCAGAGAATCCAAGAGTCCAAAGAATAACTCCGGGAATGCATTCGGACGTTGATACCGCGAGAGATATCTGTTGGGATGACCACCTAAGAAACTCTCCAAAGTTACAGGCGATCCTTCCGAACAACCTTTCATCGATGCGAGTGATGATCTTCTTCACATCCCTTCTCTCCCTCGAATTCCATCTCTTAGGTGACCCAACGCCTTCTTGTATCGCCTTTAACCGATAAGCTAACCCGTCCATGACTTTCTTTAATGTGTGATCCCCAAACTTATGAAGCTCTTTGCACGCCATTAAGCAATTTCGGTGTAGTTCACTACGGTGAGACTACTCCAAATGGTTTCTTGCCGATGAGGGTGTCTTGAGGAAGTTGGTTTATGTCGGGAAGGTCTAGGCGTGGTTTAGTGAGGTTAACACGCGTCGATACGATTCCATGGCAAGTTGTATGTCTTCTACACGCTCTTGGATCACTATGCTTGATGTAGATGAGTAATGACTTAATGTATTCGCGTTGGGCGGTTGTGGAGAAATGTCGCATTCGTCCTTGCACCTTAGCGAGATACATATCTTCAATGTCATTCAATGACGGCCTCGGAAAATCGCTTCCGAAGTCATAGTCCTCTTCGCCTTGTCGTTTGACCACAATGTTCTTGAGAAATGTGTAGTCCCACTTTGACGAAAGAGTAACATGCTTAATAGCAACGATCCGTTTATCACTAAACACTTCCTTCTTCGATCTTTGAACTTGACAGCTTTTGTAGAAGATTCTTCAGCGTTCAGGCCAATGATGAATCCCATACATCGCATCAAGGTCATACTTTTCCACTTGGTTAGCAAACATGTGTGTGGCTTCTTCCTCGATGGTGGATTGTTAGAATAGATTCTTTTTGGGAAAGGAAATGTGAGTGACGTAGCATACTTCCTTGTAACATCGCTATCGTGTAGAAGAAACTCGAGGTCATTGTTGAAGAAGTAACGGTATGGAATTTGAGGTTGATCCGGTCGGCCAATTGTTGGTAGCGGTCTGGTCCAGTTTATGTAGTATGGAGCTTTGTCTTGTCTTGTGATGTCGATGTTAGCTTCGGGATTGAGCCAATCGATATTGTTCGACATGGCTCGTGCAATGTTTTCGAGATGGTATTTAACTTCAATTGCACTTTCTGAGCTATCTTTAAGCAGTTGGAAGGCTTCATTCTTAATACGTTTTAGCTCAGCCTTAGTCATCTTCTTCACTCTAAACTGTTCTTGAATCAACTTCACATGCTCCATAGTCCGACCATCTACCATTTCTTGACCTTCTGGTAGTGAGGGAGTAGCATCAACAAGTGTAGAAAACCAGTCATATTCTGCGGTGTCATCTTCGTCTAGCCATGAGACAACATTGGTCTTTGTCTTATTCTTCTTTGGCTTTGATGAGGACTTTGGTTTCTTTGTTGTGGCAGGAGAGGTGGGTTGTTGTTGGGGCTCATGGAACTCTTCATCGTCACCACCAGTGTATTCGAAATGATCACAAGTTTTCACTGTGGACGGTGGTAACTCAGAGTCATGAGGTTTATCAGCAGTAGAACGTGGAGGAGATCGTCTTTCGGTTGGAGTCCTTTGGGTTGGTGGTGGCATAGAGGGAGATTCACTAGACTTCTTCTTGCTTTTCGATTCTTTGTCTTTATCCGCATCTTCATCGTCTCTAGGACGCTTAGCCGTTTAATTGCCACTGCATCCGCTTTTAAGTTGGTAATCGGCAATGCTTCAAGCAGTTTACCTTTGTCGAGTAAACGTTCGATTGTTTTGACATTTGGAGTACAAGCTTGAAACCAACCGCATCGAGAAAGTTGTAGGCTCGGTTGGGTTGATTGTAACGATTAACGGCGTTGATCTTATTGTTTGTTTGGCCAACTGCATGAGATTCGGATAGAGTTGTCTAGTGAACATCTCTTTTGTCACTCTAGGAACAGTGTCGAGAAGGAACTTATGAGTATATTCCCTAATCGCCTTGTTCATTTCACCTTGGACATCACGATTGATAAACTTCTGGATATACTCCCTTTCACTCAACATTTCGTCTATCCCATCTTGAAGAAGGTTGATTCTGTCAGCGAGTTGATTTAGCTTTTTGTTGGTCACGTCTTTCTTCCTGACTTGCCTGACAGCTTTGACAATCTTTGTCTTAGCCCGGGATATCCAAGAGTCGGTTGGTTTCTTTACTGACTTGGATGCGGATCTGGTTGTGCCTTTGGATGGTGGAGATGAAGAGTGAGAAGACGACTCTGATGATGAGGAGACATGAGGAGGCTTAGGGTATTTTGGTGGCTCAGAAGTTAGTTCCTTGGAGCATGTTGGACTATCTAGAAGAAAGTCATCATAATCAACTTCGTCATCTTTTCCAGATTTAGCCATTTCTTCAGCTGCAACCTCAGCATCTTCATCAGGAATTTTCTCAGACTTCTCCCTTTCTGGTTCCTCAAATTCATAGTTGATAGAATCCTCAAGTTGCCTTTGTTGTTGTTCGTGGGTGGTGGTACCAGTTCCCTTATCGGGTTGATGAACGGCATCAGAAACTGGTGTAGATAGTGCACCACCACTTGACCCTCTGGGGCCACGAATTTGTTGCTGTACGAACTCTTTAGCATTGTGTTGGAGTCTTCGATTCTTCACCTTTTTCTTGTAGTCTCTGTCCAGTTGTTCTTCATCCGAGCTCTCCTCTTCTTCTGGCTCAGCAACTGGGGTTTTACCTTTACCTTTATCAGCTTTTGGACTAGGAGATTTTGCTACTATCAAAGTATCATCGATTGGAGTTTCAGAGTAGATGACCTCTTCGTCCGTATCAGTATCCTCTGAGTCCTCGTCCATTAGCTTTTGTTGCGGTTCAGGTTTGGGAATAGGGATAACATCTTTTTAGGGAATTTTCCTTTTGAGAACATGAGTCCTCTTAGGATACTTTCTCGTACTCTCAGTGCTCGTAATACTTCCAGCACTGCCTCTCCTGGTTTTCCTAGTAGGTGTACCAGAGGACTTTTCATCAATGAAACCTACTTTGCCTGCTTCAACTGCTACCATATATCGTTTGTACGAATAGAGTCCTTTGATTGCATCAGTAAGAAGATGATCTGGCAACTCTGCACCTTGTTTCTTCGTTGTTGAGTCTTTAAATCTGACAGTGAGTGTGGGTTCATACAACACAGAGTGTTGGTTGGGGTCATCAAGTCTCAAGGGAATATCAGGTTTATACCCTAGAGCTCTTTGGATCAACTGTTTGGTGTATATGATATACGGGATCTTGGTGCCAGGCTTTTTAAGGTAAGACATCATGTCGTCCCATATCAGAACTTCAACATCTATGTGTTTCATGTTGACCATAGCCCAAAATATTTGTAGTTCCATGAGCTTGGGATGCTCATGACCACTATCACATCCGGAAACGGATTTGGCAATCATTATGTAGAGGGTTCTCCATGGCTGCGGAATGTTCTTGAGATCCACAGATGAGTGCTTTGTGATTACCCCGGTAGCGATGTCGACCATGAACTGGAGAACGACCTCTTCCGTTGGAGTAGCATTGTATTCGGTGAGGCTTGATGGCAGAATAAGAAGAATAGCCCTCAATCACCGGCGTGATGGTGACTTGTTTGTTGTTAAGCGTCACCGTCACAAAGACTTTGACCTTTGACACGATGTATTGTATGCCGAATCGGTGCATGTAGATCTACGCACGATGAGCGAATTTGTGAGCATGTTACGGTGAGGGTGAGTCTTCGAATTTCCACCGCAATCGACACGAAGACTCGAACAAGTGAAGTTATCAAAATCAACTCGAGGTTGTTCTTTCGATCTTCATTGGGTAACAGTTAGGGAAGATATCTTCAACAGTGAGAACATTTGGTGCATCCACATTTGCATTTGAACGTCCATATCGTGATCTGAAAGATATTTAGCCAAAAGAACCAACATATCGAAAGACATTACATTAGTCAACAGTTGATTTATTGTCTATTTATTGAATGTGATATGTCAATGATTGTTACGAGTCCAATATTACTTGTTAGTCCAATAGTCCAAAGACGTCGTGATAAGTTTCGTGAGTAGATTAACTTTGAGTTTTAAAGTCCAAGTTTTCACTTATTTTCACAACTTGTTAAACATTTAAGCTTATTAGTGACATTTTGGTTTTGTGACGTTATGATTTATTTATTTACAAGTTTGTGCGTAACAATTCATAATTTTGGTTGATCTAAGGCTTAGGCGTAAAATTCCAAGCTTATGCGTAAGCAGAGTGGTTATGCGCGTGGCATAAGCTTATCGTGGGATCTCGACTTACGTAAGAAATGTTACGCAGAGTGGAAAAGAGAGCCTTAGGCATAGAGCTTACGCGTAAGGCTTACTCGTAAGAGTGAACCTTATGCGTAAAGGTTCTTGATTAAGCATATCCTTTACAAGATACACGTAGTCCTCTTTGTAGAACCTTACGCGTAAAGGTTACGCGTAAGATTTCTCTTACGATAACATTCCCACGCGAAGGTGATCCTTATGCGCAGAAGCTCAATTAACCTTGATTACGAATTTTCACGGCGTAATAACATGAAACAAATGCATCATAACCCATTCATTAACATATTAATTCACACCCTTTCAGTTTAACATGAAGACTCAATCAAAACAGTTTACGCGTAGAATATGATTACGCGTAAAACTTAAACCCTAGAATTCAAATCTTACGAGTAACTAATCTAACCATAAGATTGACACCAAATCATTTCTGGGATATCTTAGAGGGCATATGACTTATCTTAAACAAGTTTTAACATCAAAAACTTCATGAATCAAGAAAACCTAATTCGTATGAACATGAACCCTAAATCTTAATTTTAACAAAATTGATGTTTCTAGGTATGTATCAAGCACGGTTTTGGTCAATTAAACATGCTAAGAACATAACACACCCATCCTTTTAACCAGAAACACTCACATATAAAAACACCCAATTCTACGCTTAAACCCTAATTCTTAAAACTTCATTAAATCGTTTTCTGGGTGAGTTTTGATGATAGAAATGGTTTAAGAGTGATTATATAAACGTTTTGACACAACCATTTTAACAAATAACACCCAAACATGATTATGTATTCATACGCTTATGTGTAGAACACAAAATCATGCCTAGGCACAAATCTAGCCGTTGGATGTTGAAACAAATCAAAACCATTGTTTGAAATACCACAAAGATTATGAAAACACTTACAAATACGAGATCAAAAACACGGTTTTGAAGGTGGATTCTTAGGCGTAGGATATGGTGGTTGGATAATAAATGAGATGAAGTAAATTTTTTTGAAAAAGTTAGGTGAAATGTTTTATTAAAAACCACTTTGAGCTTTTGATGATTTCAGTCCCTCCACCTTAACCATTTTCATCCAACGCCCATAACTTCCATTTTGGTTACCAAAAATATGATTTGTGGAAAGAAACTTGACGACACTCCCCCTCGACTTAAGAAATAATGAAATTTTATAAATTTGAGCCGGGAGTGTCGTTATACCGTAAATGTGACCACCATTATCAAAGAAACAACCGGGATGAGGTAACATGCAAGTACAAGGTTTTATGAAACCGAAAATATTTACTTTCTCCCCTCAACACTTGACCGAGAAAATCTGAATTTTGAAAGATTAAAGTGTGACGGAAGATTTGTACTTGCCATGTTAAAAGAAATATAGATAGAAGAATATTTTTGTTGTTTTATCGATTTTATATTTTTGTATTTTGTTTTGAAAGTATTTACAAAAGAGGTTTTTGGTGTTTGACCGGTTTTAAGAATGTTTTAAAGTTCATCCAGTTCCTCTCGAGTCAAACACCGCATACCAATCCGGTGGACCAACTCATTAAACCTAGCGAGAGCTAATGCTTTGGTGAGAAGATCCGCCAATTGGTATTCGTACCACAAAGTATAATTCAACGGTACCCTTTTCCATGTGCTCCTTGATGAAATGATATCGAAGATCGATGTGCTTTGATTTTGATTGTTGAGCGAGTTGCGAGATCGCTAATAGCACTTCGATTGTCGCAAAGACATCGGGATTACATCAAATATGTAACCATAGTCTTTGAGTTGTGTTCTCATCCAAATGACTTGAGCACAACACGCCGCATGGCTACATATTACGCTTCGATTGAGGCAATGACGATAATCCTTCTTGATTGCCATGACACGGTTTATCACCAAGAAATTGTAATGTTCTGAAGTACTTTTACGTGAATCTAAGCGACTGCGTGATCGTCATTCGAAAAGGTATTAGTTCAAAACGTGAATCCTCGGATAGATCCCAAGTTAATGGTTCCCTTGATGTATCGGAGGATTCTTTTAGCCTCGAGAGGTGAGTTTGATTGGTCGCGCGATAGCGGGAGCAAAGATATCGACAAAAACAATATCGGGCACCGCTTGATGTTAGATACATGAGAGACCCAATAATATGGTATTTGGTAGGGTCCACCAATTTCTCATGTAAATCGTCTAGCTTCTTGGTATGTGCCATTGGAGTGGCATAGGTGTCGATTTTGCATTCCATTTTGTTAAAATTTCAAGGGCATATTTGGACCGACTTAGAAAAATAGCACGGGTGATTGATGAACTTGAAGTCCTAGAAAGAGCGTAAGTTCACCCATCATGGACATTTCAAAATGTTTTTCATAAGTATTGAAAAGCGTTTGAGTATTTTAGATGTGTTGATCCAAAATGATGTCATCCACATAAATTTGAACGAACCACGCCCGAGGAGCTTGTTTGAGTCCGTGAGAGCTTTGTTCAATTTGTAGACATGGTTCGAACTCGGATCAACGAATCCTTCTAGTGGCCGACATAGACCGTTTCTTTTCGTTTTCCATCGAGAAAAGCCGCTTTGACGTCCATCCGATAGCGGTGATGTTCATGTGAGCCGAACGCGGAAAAATCCGTCTGACCTCAAGACGAGCAACCGGAGCGAAAGATTCTTCAAAGTCCATACCTCTTCACGTTTATAACCCTTAGCCACCGGACGTGACTTATTTACGATTACGGTTCCTTCAAGATCCAATTTGTTTTTCCAAATCCATTTGAGACCAATGACGTAGACCCTTGTTGCTCTTTCAACCAATTCCTATACTTTAAGACGCTCAAACCGATTGAGTTCTTCTTGCATAGATTCAATCCGGTTGTCTTTGTCATTGCATCTTTAATGTTTTAGGTTGATTAGCGGGCGGTGGGTGCATAAATGCAATGTTCACCGTCGTGTGAAGACGTTGTCTCGTTACGATTGGTTGATTCGGGTTACCAATAATGTTCTCAAGAGGATGGTATTTCGTCCAACGATGTGTGGAAGGTTGATGTTGATATACATTATGCGATTGGGAGGATTCAAATGGCTTGTAGATGATTACGCAACATCGTGTAGCGATTTCATTGGCAAACGGTTGAAGAACGATTTGGATCATAATCTGCAGTGGGGTACTTCATTGTTCGAACATCATCACCGAACAGCGTCATTGGATGCGGTTTGTTCTATTGTTGTTGTAGAATCGGTTGGTGGTGCTTCCTCGATAGTAGTTGTTGTGGCATGTGTATCGGTATTTGATTTTGATCAAAGTTGAGCAATGAAAACATTGGATACACCAGAGCACGTTCATCAAGATCATCACTAAGCAGAGGGCAAACAACTTTTCCATTTGTTGACGAGTAAGTCGGGGGCTTGGTTCGGTGATGATGGGGTTTGAGGAAGTTTAAGCGGTTATGACCGGGTTCCAAGTCGTTATGCTCGAAGCCATTTGTTGTACCTATAAAGAAAATAGGAGGGGCAAGATAGAAAAGACATGGATCCCCAAGTGGCGGGTTCCAGATGTTAGAAGCATAAAGATGTAGTATCAAGAAATTTTCTTGACACCTACACATGCTATTTTGATGATTTCCTTTCCTGCCTTATGGATGGATGTAGAGGGTTTCACACTTGTTATGGTGCAACTACTTAGTATCTTTCCTGTAGGAATCCACCTAAGACCAACAGTTTTGAAAACTCTACCCGTTGGTATCCATCTAAGGTTAGATCTAGGGAATGTTGAAACTTCTTTTGGGAAAAGTCTGCGTCCTATATTGATCCACCTATTAGGTTTCTGAAATTTTACTTTTAGATCAACGGGTTTATTTCTAACTGTTTGTTGAGTTAACTTAGGTTTTGGTTTGCTACTACAAGCAGTGTTCAGTAGTACACTAGAAGGTGATACATTAGGTCGTGAACCTAAGATTCCATCCTTTTGGAGTAGTGCCCTCTTCCTAGCCTTTTCTAGATCATAGTTCTTGTACGCGTCATGTGAATCATATGAATTTTTAATTTTAATGCTCGGTTTAGACACAGTGTTCGAACTAATCCTAGACGGGCCAGGTGCAACAGAAACAGATTTAATAGAAACAGGTTTAACAGAAACAAAAGCATTTTTCTTAGGCCAAGAGTGTGGAGTGACTGGTTTTGACAAATGATTATTCTCAACAACTTGGGAGGCAAACCGTGGTTTTGAAGATTTTGATCGTTCAGATTTAAAAGCAGTTGGTTGTCTAACTACTGATTGGTTGAAAAGACGATTTCCCCAAGATTGTTTGTTTTGCAAACTTAGTATCCACACTCATGCCAGTTAATCTTCTCAATGTATTTTGTAAAGCAACATGTGCAAGCCCCTTAGCTTGAATTTGAACCTTTAAATGCTCATTTTCTTTTTCTAAAGTATCCACATGATTACTTTGTTCATTCAAATATTTACTATTTGGCTCAGAATTTAAGAAATTGTTTTGCATTTTGAGTTCAAGAGAGATGCAATGAGCCTCTAGTTTTGAAAGATCTTTTTGAAACTGAGCAATGGTCTTTTTGAGAAGAATGTTTTCAGATTCAAGAGTTTGGTTTGATGTTTCATTGTATTGTTTACAAGTAAGGCTCGGACATAAGCAGTTTAGCCAGATATCGTACAACACCTTTGGTCAACCTCTACTTCATTATTGAATTCAGGTTGCTCGGTTTGTTGTATCGCATTTGCAGTAGAATATGATCAACAGTAGATAGTACCTCAACCATCTGGTCTTTGCAAAAGTTGGGCTCTGTGTCATTGGTGGGAACGATATCTTCCTCAACCATTTGTTCATTGTCAGAGTTGGACTCTGTGTCATAGTTGGGTATGATATCTGCACAGTCATCATCAATTTCGTTCCCTGATCTGCTGTTGTCATCCTGCTTTTCTGATTCTGTCCCATTGCATATCATGACAACTAAATTAGCATCCAATACTTTAGCCATATTAACTTCCTCTTCTTGAATCAGTAACCACGCTCATTAACTTTATTGGCATGCACTTTTACGTGAAGTACTCTTTCGTGATTGTTTTCAATAGCTTCCATATGTTGGAGCAATATATCTTTGAAATTTTGTGTGCGCATATGAGTGAACGCTAAGAAATACTTATTTGTCATTTCGGTGTCATAGAATCGCGAATCGATGTATTCTTTGGCTGTTCCTCGAGGACTCTCAAAGCGGTTGTGGATTCATTTTCGTTGATTTCTTCTTTGTTGAGTTGGAATTCAAGTTGATTTACGTTGTGAAACATTGTATCAGTGAAGATATCCAAGTCTATTCCAAAGAGTGATGGAAAGGCTCGTTTGAATCCATACTTAGAGCGAGTTCCTGCAAATTCATTGTTTGAGAGGACCTTAAGGTGTGAATGAAGAGATCTAAATTGTTCCATGCATCGATTCATCAAATGTGTCTCTATCTCATTCATCTGCGACCTTGATTGATACATTTTCTCTCCCCCTTGATTGTTGTGATGAAGTCGGAAGAATCAAAGAGAAAAGTCTGCAAGTCGATATAGCACATGAAGACCGATATAGTGAATTTCTATTTTCCTCCAAAATAATTTTGAAAAATTTTCGCTCCCAAAATTTGAAATTTACTATAAAATCAATTCTAAGGTTGAAGGAAAATTTGAGTTTTGACAATTTTGATTAAAATTTGACGAAAAATTAATTTGGGCCCAAAATTTGAATTTTGACCAAAATTTTCACAGTTAAACCAAAATTTGAATCTCGCGTAAAAATTTGATTTTGTTTTTTTTGCGTACTTGTGTTGTTGATGGATCTTTGTAGTCGAATGAAACTAGATGTTTGTTGATGAAGAACACTTGGGCGTAGAAACCAACTTAGGCGTAGACAAGTACCTTACGCGTAGAAAGAAGCTTACGCGTAGAAACCTTAGGCGTAAGACAAGCGTAAGGTGTTTATGTGTAGAAAAAGCTTATGCGTAGAAAATGCTTATGCGTAAGGTGTTTACTCGTAAGCTTTTATGCTTAGGCGTAAAACTAGGGTTTTACCAAAATCCTTTACACTTATACCAAAGGTAAAAGATATCCAAAGTCAGTATTTTCAGGCTTATCCAAGCAAGAAAACACTGAGTAAACCAATAGAATAAGATCAAACCTTGCGAAGCTTATGCGCAAGTTTAGGGTTTTGCTTACGAGTAGAAAGTACCAAAAATCACCAAAAACTGATTTTATGCCCAAAAGTGTTTAGAAACTTGATTTTTATGATGAAATAGCTTCAATATCACCAAATAACAAGAAAGTTTAAAACTTGATGATCCAAAACTCTTTTTCACCTTACGCGTAGAAAGAGGTACACGAATGAAATCAAGCTCAAAAACAATGCTACACACGTAAAGTTTCAAACTTTTTGCCAAAAACTTAAACTTTATCACCAAATAACCTTTAAAGTACAAGAATCTTGAATTTTAAAGTGAAAAAATTTGAGCTTTATGCGTGAGAAATGTTAAAAACGTGAAACCTTACGTGTAGACTTTAAAAACTTCAAAAACAAGAAAGTTTCACCCAACTAAATGGCGAATGATACCACTGTTAGGTTCCCATTTATGTAACACAAGCATCATTATGAGAAGAATAGATAAAGAAGAGATCGGATGAACACAAACACAATACACACGTATGAATAGAAACGTTTATGCGTAGGATATAAGTGAAAGTGAACAACCAACCATCTAAGGATGGTTTACATGAGGTATTTATAGGAGGGAACTAGGGCAACACACCAAGTTCCCATCCTTTCCTTATTGGGCTTGGCATAGGCTCATGGGCTTTCTACATAAGCCTAGCCTTGATTACTAACATAAAATCCATAATTAAGCCAACTATTACATATTAATTACTAACACTTGAATTCTAGTTTAGGAGTGATTCCAACACCCCCACACCTCTTGCGTTGTACTCATATTTAGTACACGATACCCTAGTTAACCCTCGAGCCTATCCTTTTCGCGGTTCTCGTGATGTTTCGGTTTTCAGAATATCAATGAAAACATTGTTTACAATCCACCCCAAATGTACACCCAAATCGCCTTAGCCTACCTTGTATGCACTCACTTTTAGTGCATTATTGTTATCATACTAAACCCTTAGTTCAATTATCTAGTTACTTGCATGGTTGCTAAGTCGAGTCATATCTTTTGTACATAGTTTTGGGATGATTGGGACTCATGAGTAAAGTTAAATTTAATGGAGTGACGGGAAAGAACGTTAAATTCAAATTCCCTTTATTTACGTAATAATGTACTCCAAGTGTTTTGATCTTTTCAATTCGGGTCAAATTAGTATTGAGTAATAAAAACTCAAGTGTAGGGATGTGCCTATAAATCCTTTATATTTTGATGTTATCGTAGAGGATGGTAGAGTAAAGTGTATGCAAAAAAAAAAAAAAAAAAAAAAAAAAAAAAAATGTGCTATTATCCTACATCTCTCTTTATATTTATGTTTGTTTGTTTCAAAGTTATCTAGAGTTTGAGAGTTCGAGTCTTGGTTAGCAACACCATTCTTATCATGCTTGTAACATAAAGATTTTTGACTTGCCACCACTAAATCGCCTATCCAACCAAACCCTTTGTTTCCCTAACCGTAAGCCTAACGTTACAACCCTTTAAAAGACCTCTTAGATAGTTGTTCCTAGGTGCTTACGCCAAAGCAGTGGAGATTTGATCTAGTCTCAAGCCTATGGTAATCTATATACTATGACCGGTTAATGAGTGTTTATCTTCCATTTCCATTTGATATATTTCATATACAATCGAGAGATGAGAGTATCCAAACACCACTTGTGAGGTGATAGTATATAATTTCCGTGCTTGTTATGACTATTGCGGGGCTTATACTTGTTATGAATTATGTTAAACCATTGCTTTATGCCCCCTAACTTATAAATTGATTGGCCAAAAGCACATTTGCTTGAGGAAAAGCAAATACCAAGTGTAGGGATATTTGATAAAGATTTAAAACGTATACTTTTAAGGGGTCATTTAAGCCCTTAATCGCCCAATTTTATATCCGTTACTGCTTAATTTCGTTCCTTTTCACTTTTTAGGTCTCTTGGAAGCAAAACGCTGGAATGATGCATTTTGGACGAAAAGGATTGTAGCATCTTCGTTTATCACAAACACATCATAAGCACAAGGGTTATCTGAAGGTTATGGTTTAGAGAGAAAGTGGAGAGAATGGGAAGCTTAGTGAGACAAAGAAAATGAATTATGAGCTCCAACCCTTTGCCTTGGAGGCAAAGGGTATTTATAGGTACAAGCATAGCACGCCTACTTTAGGTGTGGATCGGGCATACAGTGGGTAAAGACACGTCTGTCCTCCACGGTGCTACTAAGTAATCTACTTACTATCACTGAATGACTACGACTACGAGCTTTCTAACGAGTATATATACTTGAGGTGACCGACACTTTTAAATACTGGATTTACTAAATCCTAACAATCTCCCCCTAAGGGAGGTCACCTCAACTTACATTGATTACAAACTGATATAACATTTCATTGTTCTTGGTTTCTTTGATTAAGCACTTTTGTTCTGTAGCTCGTAGTCTTTGATTCTTCATGTTCCGCATGTTTTGTTCTTTCAAGTGGAGGTCTTTAACTGATCCACGTGATGTTGAGTTTTAAGCCAGTTTTGAGATCATCAGCCACATCAAATCTTTGACTCATCCTTTTGATATATCGCCATTATGTGATGTTGTGACATTCGGACCGACATGCTCACCTTTTGGATCATGATATCTTCTTATCAGAGTTGCGGAAGCATTTGTTGATTAAGATATTTGTATCAGGGTAGCAGAAGCATGGATTGAACAATATCAGAACCAGTTTATGAAGATATGCACTTATCATGATTTCTTTAAGTGTGAAAGCGATATGTGAGCATGCGGCAATGAATTGACTCCTCAATTCTGATCAGCTGCAACCGTCGGGTGTCCTCGCATAAAGCGATTAGCAATAAAATGCACGAAAGTGTCTTTGATCACTTTTGTTGAATTGAGGTACATGGCCCACGGTTTCTCGTTGATCAAGACAAGTCTTGTCTATGATCGGGTATAATTCAAGAATCTCTTGATGTGGTTTCGCGGTTTGCTCTAGCCGTTCTCAAACCGAACGCCTCAAAGAAGACAACACGGAGTGAGTGAACCAATGAATCGAGATTCAGCGATTGATGAAAAATAATTTGAAAACAATCGTGTATTTAATATAAAGGGTTTTGCAATACAACGAAGGTTTTATGGAAAATCAATTATCAATCATAAATACCCTTTTAAATTTGAAAACATAATACACAACCGACGTGCTAAAGAAAAGTATTTTGAGCACAATGACCGGTTTTTCCAAGGTATCCGTCAATCCATTTTCCTGGACAAGGATTGATTCAATATTGAGTCGCTCCATTGATGAAGTCTGTTAGGATTTAGTAAATCCAGTTATTAAAGTGTCGGTCATCGTATGCCTGATCCACAGCCCGTAGGTGGTGTTTTATGTAAGACTATAAATACCCTCTACCTCCCAAGGTAGAGGGTTGGAGCTCATAATAATACTTTTACTTTCTCTCACTAAGTTCCCAAACCTCTAACTCTTTCTCTCTCTAAAACCACAAGTTATATGCCTATTTGTAATCATGATTTGATATGTTTGTGAAATCCAATATGTTACAAATGGTATCAAGAGCCATGGTTTGATCATCTCTCTTACATATCCTTGGATTTCTAGTGGTTTTATATGGTTTTTGAGTTTGAAAAAGTTTAGTGGTTTTTGCATCATTTGGATCATTTCTTGTGTTAAAGTTTGAATTTTGAGTGTACTTTTGTGTTTAGAATCATTGTAAGTGTTTGGGTTTTGATTTGGAAAGCTTGAATCACTGTGGTTGAGCTTGTTTTGGATTGAAAAGGGTTGTTTTTAAGTTTTTCTTCCTAGCGACTTGGTTCTCGGATAAATATTCTTCGTAGCGACTTGCTTTGTTAGTTGGTAGCAACTTGTAGTTGAAGTGGTAGCGATTTGAGCCCTAGCGACTTGTCTATTGAGACAAGACAACAAACAGTACAAAGTAGTGGAGACACCACTTCGGCTAGCGACTTGGTTGACGTAGCGACTTGTCTTTATTATTTCTAGCGACTTGACGTTTTAGCGACTTGTTCTTTAGCGAGTTGTCTACTTAGCGAGTTGTTCTTTAGCGACTTGTCAGCTTAGCGATTTTCTGTTTTAGCGACTTGTGTTTAGCGACTTGGTTCATAGCGACTTGATTCACAGCGACTTGAGCCTTTAGCGAGTTGCTACTTAGCGACTTGTCTTCAAGGGTTATAGCGACTTGGTTGATTTTGTTTTAATGATTTTCTCTTGATTCAAGAAATCCGTGAAAGAATCTATTTCCGTTTAATCATAGAGTTTTAAAATCCGTGAAATCGTAATCATGTCTACCAACATACCTACAATCATCTCTTACATTGTCGAGGACGCCCAAGCACCGGATCGGATACTCGTCCACCTATGCTTGATGAATCGACTATGACTCATGGGCTTAACGAATTAGGTTGTACTTGTTTGGGCAAAGAAAATGGAGTCAACATTCTCAAGTCAATTGATGAAGGACCGTATCAAGTTGAGACAACCGAGACATACTAAATCATCTGGCGATGGCACAATGATATTAGGACCGACGGACCTAAAATGTATGATGAACCGACTAATAAGGAAAATAAGAGATACGATGCGGACATCGTGGCTTCTAACATCATACTTGTGGTTTACCTAAGGACATTTACAAGTCGATCAATCACAACATGAAGCTAAGGCGGTTTGGGACAATGTCAAGATGCTTCTCTAGTTCGAACTAACCAAGGAAGACAGAGAATCACAATCTGTATGATGAATTTGAGCACTTTAAGATGAAACCGAAGAAAGTGTCTATGAATATTACGTGAGATTCCACAAGCTTGTGAATGACATGAGGAACATCAAAATGACCATGCCAAATATTCACCGAACTCAAAGTTTGTGAACAACATGAATCCCGAATGGCACAAATTTGTCACCTCGTGAAGCTAACCAAAGGTTGAAGAACACCAACTATGAGCAATTGTATGCCTTCCTTCTTCGAATGAGAGGCATGCTATGTTTGAACGAAGGATTCTTGAACAGTTCAAATCTAAAGAGGAGAAACAAGTTCATCAAATGATTCAACAACCTTTTACACCAATGTTGGAATTACCACCAAAGCTTCTCAAGTCATACCCACGGGTAATGGTAATTACAAGCTCATTCCTGATCCAAGATATAAGCCTCCGTAATCAAAAGCACTCATGGAAAACTTCATCAATCAACTGTCTCTCATGGTTAGTCAAAATATGAATTCCACTCTACACACCAACAATAACCTCGAATAGCATCCAATCCACACAATCAAGCTCATCGGAGATGGTAAGGTAGTGGTGCGAGAATGTGCAAGGAAGACGGTATGAACAAGGAATGATTGGAGCAGTTATGGTAATCTTGGAGTAGGTGGAGGATATGTGACTAATCGTAATCGAGGAAGAACCGCCAATCAAGGGCAAGCAAAGCCAATCAAATGCTACAATTTGTGGTGGTGAGGACATATTGCAAGGAACCGCACATCTCCAAAATGCCCATGAATGCGAGAATACTTGAGAGACAAGATGTTGCTTGTGCAAGCTCAAGATAATGGAGTAGTTTTGGATGAAGAAGAGTTGTTGTTTCTTCGAGGAAATCCCAAAACCTATGATGTCGATGTAGATGAGCGACCAATTCAGGAAATAGGTCAAAATCATCAAAATGCCTTTCAAGTAGCCGACCGTGATGCATTTGACTCGATGTCGATGATGAACCTCGCCTGCAGACAATCTTCATGGCTAGCATTTCACCTATGGTCTCTCCAAAGGTCTCACCACCACAACAAAGTGGTCAATCCAAAGATTCAATCATTTCGCAGGTATTAAAACTATATGATGAAGTTGATGAGCAAAAGATACATGAAGAAGTACAATCTCTTGAAACTTATGAATCAGATATAAATAGTAATACTGTCCCATATGATCAATATGTGATACAAAGTGAAAGTGAGATTGTACAAAGTAATGTATCTTCTGCAGTCAATAATGACTATGTTTTTGATGAATACACTGCATGTGCCCCGATAATTCTATTATCTCCGAATCGAATGCCTATAAAGAACAAGTTGCTATTTATGAACAACGTGCTAAGTTTGAGTTAACTACCGTGAGCGGAAATGGATGACCAAATGCGTACAATTATTAGAAAAGTAATTTTAGAGAAGAAGTATTAAAACAAGAGTTAAACTCCTTACAAGAAAAGCTTTCTAAAATCATAAGCAAAGCAAGAGCTTCAAGATAATGTTAAAGTGCTTAAACAAGAATTCAATGCTAAGGAATCAAAACTTTTGAATGACTTTTCGAATCTAAAACTTTGAAAACAAGCTTGAAAATAAGTTGTGCGTACATAAGGAACACCATTCGATCGCTCACATGATCACTAAGCATAGAGTCTTAAGAGATAAGCACAATATTCCCCTTGTAGAGGAACCAAATCCCGAGTATTGCAAAAAAGCTTGTGGAAAACTAGAAGGGGGGGTTGAATAGTTTTACCAATTTAAAACTTCCTTTTAAAGATTTAGATCGACTTATGTCAATCTATTTGGTTGTTTATGTTGCACACATGACAAACTCAATCAAAAAGCCATTTAGTGTGTTATATGTTTTAAACATTTTTAACTTATAAAACTAACATTTTCGACACAACTAGATGTTATCCCAAAACACTCCTTCAAGTAGCACATTGATTAGTAGAATATTACTAAATCGACAAGCAAGAGAATGAATATCAAGGTAATGAAACCACATATTTTATTCAATCAAACAAGCACAAAAGCTATTTGAGATAAGCAAATAATCAAGTAATGCAAGGAAGACAATTTATCATTTAGCATAGCATACGAAAGTTCTTTTCATTGATTTGTGTTAAACATGTATACCAAGCTTGATTAGTTTCTTTTATAAAAATGATCAAAACCTTAATTTGAAAAGAGGACACATTGTTATTCAAAGATGAAAACATCCGTCTCCAATTAGTTCAAAAGTTTGTGCAAAAGTTATGACCAAAAAATGACTTTCTATTATAAATCAATGATTCTGTAAATTTTTGTTTTGAATCAATTTATGAAATCATTTTTAAATAAAAGTAGACTCAAATACCTTTAAAACAATAGGTGGTACGACTTCAACGACTTACGGTTAATTAGTTACAATTTTTGAAATTCAGAAAAAAGCATCTTACGTACCACGGATCCCACGGATCCCTTTGTGGAGGATCTACCCACAAAGCGAGGGATCCATGGATTTGACACGTAATTACAAAATGCATGTTTTGACCCGACGAAATGGTTTAACCTTTGTAGAATTTTTAGTGAGGTTATATTACCCATTCCAATATTTATTCAAGCTTGAATGAACATATATCAAACACAAAACTTCAAAGAAAAAAAAATAATCACTAAAATACTTTTCATATTATGCTTATTATAAGATAGAAGCATATATTACCATTTTATCCACAAGCAATTTAGCACGTCTTTGACTAATAATTGTAACTAAGAGAACATACCTTTGCTGAATTCCCTTTGTATGGTTTTAGAAACCATAGGCGCGAAATACTTCATGATCTTCTAAGATACCCAAATCCTTTGCTATATTCCCTTTTTATGGTTTTAGAAACCATAAATGCGAAATACTTCATGATCTTCTAAGATACCCAAATTCTAGTATGAAAAATTCTCAAAAGAAAATGTTAGAATGATCTATCACTATCCAACATATGATGATTTCTTAAAACATGACTTTTTGTTTTAAGAAATTCCCTTCTTTGTAGTTTTCAAAAATACACGGATCGTATCAAGTTTTCAAAGTACAATATACTAAAAAAAACTTGGTAACGAAGCTCTGATACCAATTGTGGAAAACTAGAAGGGGGTTGAATAGTTTTACCAATTTAAAACTTTCTTTTAAAGATTTAGATCGACTTATGTCAATCTATTTGGTTGTTTATGTTGGACGTTGATAGATAAATATATAAACGTGTAATGAAAGATAAAGAGTAAGAAGGACATCACCACGACACAAGTATTTATAGTGGTTCGGTGATGAGTGCTTTTTCACTCATCATTTTAGGTCAAATCTGAACTGCAAAACATCTAAAACACTCCGAAATGCATCAAAACACTGAAAATATCTCAAAATTGTGTTTTATATGTTTGAGATGCAAAATTATTAAAACAAATGAAAATCGAACAAAGTTTGCATAATTGGCGCTTCAGTCCCCCAACTTTTAAAAATGGCAACTTTAGTCCTGGAATTTCAAAGATTGATGAAATTACCCTGTGACATTTTAATTTGAAAATTATTATTTTTGGTCCTTGGGAAAATTAAACTTGTCAAAATTGGTCCTTTTGATTAACTTTCAGAAAGTGACTGATTTGGTCCCTTGGTTTTTGATATAGTGCAATATTGGTCTTTATGTGTACAAAGCACCCTTGAACCCCACCAAACTAGACTTGACCCTTCCACTTCCACTTGACCTCTCCTTTTGAACCCCTCACATTCAAGTAATAAAACGACCTCCCACCTTTCTTCTTCACCTTTTCCTCCTTTCTCCTTCTCTAAAACCCGAACACCCACAACTCTTTTACGAATTCCAAAACCCCAAAACTCAATCCCTAAACCCTCCTTTACCCAGTTATACCCATTTCCCAAACCCACTATCCCTCTCCCCCAAATGCCACGGTGGAAATCCATGTCTAAAAGACCCAATCAATGGCTCGGATTTGTTCCCATCTATACCTAACTGTTGGATGGCTAGGATCAATTCAAGAAAGCACAAGTGAGTCTTTAGTTGGTCTTATCTCACAGCAGAAGCACAAACAAGAGAAGACAGAAGAGAGATTGAAGACCTAGGGTTTTAGTATAAATAGGAAGCTTTTGTAGCCATTGAAGAGCACCCCCTAGTTTTAGCTTTAAATCAGTTTTTCTTATTTACTGTTGTAATTTATTTTCTTAATCAATGAAAAGAAATCTTTCAGTTTCATGTTTTATGGTTATTTGATTATTAAGTCTTATTAATTGTTAAGAGTTTTTAAGTTAAACATCAAAATAGTCTCAACAAAAGGGGGTCAAGCAGGATACTTAAAAATCAGTTAAGGTGTTTTTCACAAAAAGGGAGTGTTTGGTTTAAGCTATGTTTGGGTGTAAAAACTATTTTTACCCATTTTGACCTTTATGGTCAAATTAATTTAAGTTTTAAAGTAGGTTTTGAGGTTTGAAAGCGGTTTCTCTTGTTTTTCAAAGTTTGGCTAAGTAAAATTTGTTTCGTCTTCATGGAATTGCGAGGAGCAATGACTTATGTTCTTTGTTCAAGTGCTAATTTAATAGCTTATTTGATGTTTTAAGTTGACAAATTTGGTTTTAAGTGAGAAAAGTAGGGTCTCCAATTCAGTTTAGATCTGTGCGAGGTGAATGCAAGAGTTTTGAAAACGTTTTGTGTCATAAGCAATCTGTCATATTTTTCTTTTTAACTTGAATTTGTGACATTTTCCATAAGCAGTTTAGTGAGGATTTTGTTGTGATAAAAAAATTCTAAAAAATAAAAATCACTAGCTTTGTAGCTTGTTAATCTTGTGTCAAAAGAAAAAAAAATCACAAAATTTGTTTAGTAAGGCTGCAATTGAATCAAAGTGGTGGTTTGGCCAACCCATTGTTCTGTGCAGGGGTGTGAAGTGTAACCAAGGATTTTCTCGACTTATTAATAAAATTGCATACATTTTATTCAGCAAGAATTTGGGGGCAAAAGCAAGTTTGGTTGATGGACTGCTTAGGCTCAGAAGCTCATGTCTTAACTCACACTCTAGCTTATCCAATATAAGCTCCCAAGGTACCCCTTTGGCCACTGTTACATCGCCGCTAACAGGATATTATTTTTTTATATGTGCTTATTAGGTTGTTTGCATAGCTTATTTAGGTTTTAGCAGTTGCTAGTAGAGTATTAGTTTAGGACCTGATCACCCTTTGCTTATTTAGTGCTCATTTATACCTTATTGATAGCTTATTTTCCAATTTTTAGTTTTAGACCCCCCTCCTAGTGTAGCTTATACCAACTGCTTATTGTCTTTTATTTTTTGGTGCTTAACTACTGTGTTAGCTTATTTTAGTTCCCCAATCATACATGGTATAAATATTGCTTATTCCCATTTTCCATCCTCAGCTTATTTTATCACATTTTGTGCTTGTAAAATCTGCCTAGATGAGCTTGTTTGATCATGTCCATACTGTGGTGAATAAGCAGTCTTAACTGCTTATTCCATGGGTTTTTATAAGAAAAGTTTTCACAAAAAAAAGTTCATCTTGGTTGTGTCTTTAAGTTCCAAAAGAAAAAGTTGAAAAAAAAATAGTTTTCAAAAAGATAGCCAAGGGATTCGAACCCTGGTCTCTCACCACCATGAGCACACGACCACAACACAACACCACACAACCAAATGCCCTTGGGACTTGTCTCAAGATTGTTTTGCACAATCAAATATATAAGGTACCTGGCGGTTTGTGCTTTAAGCTCTTTTGAGCTTATTTCACTTATTTCATAAAGCAGCATACGATTTCTTATTTTTCTTATAAGTAGCATAACTTAAAGTAGTTTTGTGAAATTTTCAGATTTTTCTATATTAGTTTACTATTTTTAATCATTTAATTAGTGTTAATAGGTTTTTAATTCGTAGTAATTATTTTAAAAGTCAAAAAAAATACCCGGTCTTTTTCTAAAATTATTTTTAGTCTAATAGAACGTAGGAAAATTGATTTCACACCCGTAGCCCTTAAATTGCAAAACTTTTACGTTTATGGCTCGGGTGGTTGCCGTTTTTACGTTTTACGTTTAGCACCCTAGGACTTAGTGTAGCCGTTTATCATTTCTTAGGCTTAGTAGTAGTTAGTTTGTAGTTTATTAGGGTTCCTTGCCTTAATTACTTTCCGTTCATTAAATTGTAGAATTCGTAATCATCCAAATCATTAAAAACCAATTCAAGTTCAAATCACGAAACTCAACGAATCCTTCCATTCACACCTCGTTGGGACACGACCCGGAAATCACTTTTCGGTATCACTTTATCACACCCGTAAGGTTTAGTGCGTTGACCTTTTTCCTAAAGGGTTGATTTATCGAATTTTACGGTTATTTTGATATACGTTGATATTGTGTTTTTCACCACTCACTTCACAACGAATCATTCGGCTACAAGGACACCTTCCTTGCCCTACTCTACTCCCCGAGTCACCTACTCGAGAGTTCGTAAATACTACACCAACTCCTTATGGCGGAGAAGCCTTCACAACATCGCTTACACCTTTTTCCGGTACAAAGCTAAATACCGAGTTCTTTCACACCAAGGCGAACCACACCTACACAATGTCGCCTACCCTTTATACGGTGCTAGGCTAACCACCGGGTTCTTTCACACCAAGGTGAACCACAACTACACAACGTCGCCTACCCTTTATAAGGTACTAGGCTAAGTACCTAGTTCTTTCACTCCAAGGTGAGCTACACCTTCACAACGTCGCCTACCCTTTATTAGGTACTAGGCTAAGCACCTAGTTCCATTGCAATGGAGGAACTACTACCACACTACACCAACGACTAATCCCAAAGGAGATCTACTCCTTTACAACATCATCAAGGATATCAATATCCTTGGATCTAATACTAGTCTATCTTGTACATCGAAACACACCATATCGAATGTACATCTAAGGCACCTTTCACTAATGCCTTTGACTAGATCTACAAGACACCTTTCACTAATGTCTTGTGTCTTTACTTCTTAAGCACCTTTCACTAATGCTTCTAGTCTTGACTTCTTAAGCACCTTTCACTAATGCTTCTTGTCTTGACTTCTAAGCACCTACCACAAGTGCTTATGCTATAGACGATAGATACCCTTCACTAATATCTTCGTCTTGACACTTGAGACATCTTTCACTAATGTCTTCAACACTACACTTCTTTGAGGAAAGAAAGGAATCATCAACAATAAGACTTCAGTAGCCTTGATGATGAAGAAGCATGGCAACTCATGGACTTGAGCTTGCTTGACTTCAAAGGTGGTGATCTTGCCTTTAAGAGGAACCTAAAAGATCACACAAAAACAAAACTACAAACATAGATCTCTTGGATCTGAGGTTAGTGAGTTTTCAACTCAGGGAGAAAGTGTGTTAGAAAGAGGTGAGAAACAATGACGAAACGGCTCACTATTTATAGAAGAAAAACTCTACCGTTCTCGGATCCCACGGATCCCTTCCACAAGGGATCCGTCTAGCGTTAAGCTAGGGATCCGTGGGACTCCCTTTACCCATGGGTATTTTGGTTATGGGTCATGGGTCATGGGTTGAACCATGGATCTTTAGCTAGATACAATGTATCTTTGAGTGCAATGCACTTGGTCACTGGGTATGGGTTGATCCATGGGTTATGGATATTATCCATGTATGATATAAGCATGATGTCATGCAATGGGTTATGGGTAAAGCTCCATGGGTTATGGGCTTTGGGTTGTACCAACTACATTCAATGTATTTGCCCAATGGGTTGTGATACTTAAGTTTCTACCCATTTATATTACCCAATATACTACATACTAGTTATGTGTATATTATACCCAAATATGTAAACACTAGTTGTTGTACATATGTATTACTAAGTCATAAAATCACTTATACTTGTTTTAGTTTTTATGTGAAAATGTGAATATGTTAGAAACTATTAGTTCAAACCATTTACGTATTTTATTTGTTTCGTTAACATGATTTTACGTTTGTTATCGACAAAACATTAGAAGATCGTAAAATATAAATAAACGTTTTTACGGCTTATTTGTATTAACAAAGCTAAAGCTTTCCATAAGATTGTATATGATGGCAATGAGATCCTTAAGCCTAGGCAATCACCTTCATGTATTGGAAGCACGGAAGAGGATAGAAAACTAGGAGATGCCGCTAGGGAGAAAATGGATAAGAAACTAGAAGATCCTAAGTGTAAAAGAATAACATAACGATCAAACCACATGATTACACAAAGAAAATTGGATCTCCACGAGCAGGTTTAAGCCTCAAACTCAATTAACCACAAAACAAATTTTTGGAAGAAAGATATGGATAAGCAAAAGCAAACGATTTGTTGAAACAAACATCCCCTTAGGAAAGTGCACAGCTCTTGTGTATCCTCCGAATACACCAATACATTTAGTTCCTAGAACTATTGCCACTAAAAGCGAGACCTTAATCAGCCCATATGTTGTTTATCAACTATTCGTTGATTTTGAGAAGACATGTAAGAAGAGAATCACACCTACTGGGGATAAGCGAAAGGAAAGGGTTTTGAGCAAACTAAAGAATGCTATTTAAGCGAGGTCATGCCTTTCTTTAAACAATTAAAGGTCAATTTGAAAGTCTTCAAAAGGGATAAACTCGGATATTAAAGAAATGGAAAAGGAATTTGATGCAATGATTGTTGAAGTCAATGATTATGAACGGGAACTCAAATATAATGAAATTGAAAGGAAGAATTTGCATATCCTAAATGAGAACTTAGTATTAAGTTGGGTGGCTCAAGATGTGTTTTATACTATTACTAAGCATTCTATTTCTGCTTCTCAATTTCATGAATTAACTGTTGCTTTGAAAGTCTCCCATGATCGTGTCATTGAGCTTGAAAACAAAAACTCAGAACTAAATGAGAAAATTGATCAGGATGATCACGATAATTTGGTTAAACACCTTTCTAAGTTAGAAGTTGAACATTTTGATTTGCAACTAAGATATCAACATCTCAAGGAAAATGTCAAAACCTTAAACATCAAGACATCATCAAATGTTCCAGAGCTTGATGCACTTTTTGAAATAAACAAACGTGACGAACAGATTCAAGCTCATTGTAACACGATCAGAATGTTGAAAGCCCAAATTTCACAATTAAAGGGTGAAAAGAACAACATGACTGGCTCCTAAATGCCTCCTCCGTTAGATTCTCAGTGTTCTCAAACTTTTCATCTTCAAAACTTGGTTAATGTTTTACAAAAGGAAAATGAGAGTCATCTTCAAAACTTGTTTAAAGAGTTATATGATTCAATGAAAGTCACTTGTGACAAGAACAACGAAAAAATAACGTCTTTACAAAAGGAAATTGAGAATCCGAGGAGTCAGGGAAAAGGGAAAATGCCACTTGTCTTTAATGAGAATGTTGCATCAAAGTCATATGCAGACTGCAAATATACTGTGACTGTTAAATACATTCCTCCTCATCTCAGAAATAACGAACTTGTGTTTTATAACTATTTCGCTCACCTTAAGGATAGTCTAGAATGTCTCCGTGAGATTGTAGAAGAGGATTTCATAAATAAGCCACGTGATAGAGAAATTAGGTTTGCTTGCATTCAGGCCAAACGACCTCAAGAGCTGCTAGAATGTTTAAGAGCAACATGTCCTAAATCCTTAGGTGCGAAAGATAAAGCTGTGATGCCTTGTTCTATGCCTAGTGCCAATTATGCAACCCATTCTATGCCCAGTATGAAGAAAGTGAATCTAAAGTGCCTTCAAGTAGTTCAGATCCCTGTACGTCTAGTTCAGGAATGCAAAAAGTAGACCAACCAACTAATGTTCCCATAATTCCCTCTACAGGAGTAATCAGTGACATAAAAGCAAGTGGGTCAAAGCCTCCTGGCAATACAAAGCAAGATAGGACCTCGCAAGCTAAGAATGTGCATTAGAAGAGAGTAGAAGACCACCCTAGGAACACTAAGTTTGAGTTGAATAAAACGAATCATGTTGATTCTAGTATTAGCTATAAAGCGTATTGTAATTAATTCGATTCGCTACTTTTGGCAAAACATGTAATGATGATTGCTTGGTTTCATTACTAATCATGAATGTGGTGTGAATGATTTGATTAATGTTAAATGCCCCTGTTAAGATAGTTAATGCAAAGAATCAAGCTAAGAAGGCTAGAAAGCTGTAGAAAACTAGAAGGGGGGGTTGAATAGTTTACCACTTAAAAACTTTGTTTTGAAACTTATTGAAAGATCAATTGATATTGATCTTAGATATGTTGATGAAATATGTAAGCAATATGTAAAGAGTAAATAAGGAAAGAAATGATCAAACCACAACAAGTTGTTTATAGTGGTTCGGTCTACAAGGACTCTTTCTCCTTTCCATACTCCACTCCCCTAGTCTCTCACTCGAGAGTTTAACTTCACTAGTCAACAAGCTCCTTTCACCGGTGGAGAAACCTTTACACTTCGCTTACACTATTTCCGACACTAAGCTAAATGTCGAGTTCTTTCCAAGGGTACAACCACTCCCATACACAATGTATTTTGAGGACTAAAATACTAACCACTCACACTCACAAGATTATGATAGTTTAGTACAACAATGAAGTATGAATCAACACAAGATCATACAACACTAAACAAACAAGACTTCCAACTCTCGTTGAAGCTTGAATGTGACTTGATCTTCTTTGCTACAAAGAGATCACTAATATGATATGAAACCGAGTTAGAAAGATTAGAGAGAAGATATGTATGAGAGTATGATAGAAAGGGATGAAAAACTACTTGGTTTGGATTTGCTATTTATAGCAAAACCATCGCGAGCATCATGACGACGGACCCCTTGAAAGGGTTCCGTCCGTTATACATTTTGGTGCCCGCCGGGTCCGACGACAAGATATCAAGATCTTGCCAAAGTCAACCATATCTATGCAAGATTGTGTAAGATATGAAGAGTACAAATCTACACAAAATATCTAATGAAATCTTCCAATGATTTCCATGATGCATCACATGATGTCATGTGTTGTTTTTCTATTTTAGAAATATGCAAATACATAAGTAATGTTTAGTTTTTAAGAAACTAAAGCATTCTAAAACTACTATCATAAATTATGCTTAGACTCATATTAAGATATGATTAGTCACAATGTAAATGCTTAAATGATGAAGATATTGTTTGAAAAGCTTGTTTTAATATCTATTAAACTTGACAAGCTTTAAGCTTTATAAAATTAAATTTACTTTTGTCGTTAACAAAACTTAGGTAAAGATCAAAAATATAAATAACGTTTAATGACGATATTTGTATTAACAATCTCCCTTTTGTTGAGGACAAAATATAAATTTTATTTTTATAAAAGATACAAAGATTGTGCAAGAGTTATAAAATATTAGTTTTAGAACTTAAAAGGAAATGATAATGCAAGTGTATGATGTTTGACTTTTTCGTAAAGTCAAAGTCTTCACTAGTTGAGGCATGATGTTGACTTTTTCGAAAGTTAAAGTATGCGATTGACTTTTCGAGAAAGTCAAGTATTACCAATGAAGTATCATGTTTGACTTTTCGAAAGTCAAGTATTACCAATGAAGTATCATGTTTGACTTTTTCGTAAAGTCAATGTATGCGCTTGACTTTTCGGAAAAGTCAAATATAACCAAGTTCTATATAATTCTCCCCTTTTGTCTCAACAAAAGAAGATGCGATGCGGAATGTATAATGAGCCGAGCCATTATCTCCCCTCGATCAAAGCTCCCCAAATTGGGTGCCAATGGAAGATACATGGATTGTGAAAAAGCTACAAAAAGATTTGTTAGTAATAATCATCATTCACAAGCATTTCCAAACACTATGTAATAAGCACCAACAATATAGGAAACACCATTCATTAGTTAAAATTTTTCATGATTTAGAAACCATGAAAAAAGAACACAATGAAGTGTTTTAGTACAATAAAAGAAAATCCTAGAAAAATAGAAAAAAATAAAAATGCTTAGAAAATCTAATCTAGGACCATTCTAATGAGATGATGGATGAGAAAGAGCGTTGAGTCGCTCAAGGATGTGATTGAGAATAAACCTCATTTCTTCTTGGAATTCATGGACCATCACCCGGGTCCGATCAATGGTTTGGGCGGTTTGCTCACAAGAGGAGCAACCATGCCTAGGTGGGTAGTATGGTTGATGATGTTGTGGTGGTGGAATGGTAGATGTGTTGATGTTGGTGGTGGTGTTTGGGTTGGTGATTATGGAGGCTAGCAAAGAATTTTGCATTTGCATAGTCTCACTTAGGTGAGAATCCACCATATCTTTGAATTGGTGGAGATGTTGGAGTTCCGCTTGAATCTCCTCTCTTTTGGGATTATCATCCCATATGGACTCCTCAATGTCCTCAATGTGAGGGGACATTGATGTAGGGAGTGGTTGATCCCCATACAAAGGACCATGGATGTCTTTGTGAATGAGGTGGAAGAGAAGAGGTCTTGGCCTTAACGGGGTGGAAGAGAAGAGGTCTTGGTCCTCTAAGAAAGGATTTGGAGAAGTGGGAGGTGTGGAGAATAACTCCAAAGGAATAAGGGTTGGAGACTTTGGTGGTGATGGTGTTTTGGATGTTTGGAGAGGAACCGGTGGTGGTGAGGTTGATGTTTTTGTAGGTGGTGGAGTGGTGATGATAATGGGTGATTGAGTAGGAGTAGCCATGGTTAGGCTTGTGTCATCCCTTATGGGAGATGAGATGGTGAGTGGGGAGGATTCGGATGAAGAGCTCAAGTTGACGAAACAACAAGGCCTTACGCTGTTAGGATTTAGTAAATCCAGTACTTAAAGTGTCAGTCACCTCAAGTATGTATACTCGTTAGAAAGCTTGTAGTCATAGTAATTCAGTGTTAGTATTTAGTTTACTTTGTAACACCGTGGAGGACGGACGGGTCTTTACCCACTGTATACCTGATCCACAGCCTAATAGAGGCGTCTAAACTTGTACCCTATAAATACCCTTTGCCCTCCAAGGCAAAGGGTTGGAGCTTTCATAATACATATTTCTTTGTCTCTCTAAAGTTCTCATCCTCTCCCACTTTCTCTCTCTAAACCTTATCTCTTTATGCCTAACTTGTGATAAACCAAGATCCTACAAATGGTATCAGAGCCAGGTTTTCGTTTATGAACTAGTTCATATGGAGTTTTTCCATGAGAGGTGTGTATAAGGGAACGATTTTGGGTGTAGCAGCGGTGGCAATGGCTTCAACCCATAGAAACATTGGAACCTTTGAATAAATTAGCATTGTTCTTGCGGCTTCCACAAGAGTTCGATTTAGTCTTTCAACTACACCATTCATTGAGGAGTTCGTGGAACACTTCTTTGATGGTGATTCCAATACTTTCATAAAATTGACTTAAGTCTTTGTTAACGAACTCGGTGCCATTGTCGGTTCGAACAATTCTAACCGTGTTGTTAAGACGAACACGAAGTTGCTTGATAAGTTTGATGATGACGGTGGAGTTTCGTCCTTAGTCCTTAAAAACTTTACCCAAGTAAATCTAGAATAGTCATCAACAACGACTAAAATATATTTCTTCCCATTAATCGTTTGTACTCTCATTGGTCCGCATGATCCATATGAAGGGTATGAAGAACTTCCATTCTTGAGTTTGTGGGTTTTGGTTTGTGGGCATATTTCGTGCTTTTTCCCAATTGGCAAGTCGAACAAAGGTGATCTTTTCATATTTTAACTGGGTAAGCCTCGACAAGATCCTTTCCGCAAGGTTATTAATGGTGCCAAGTTCAAGTGATTGAGACGATGATGCCATAACCATGACTTTGTTTTCAAGCCTTTGACAACAGGTGATTGGAGAGGACTTCATCATGTCTTCGATAGAGATGGTGTATAGGTTTGAACCACGAGTTCCTCTTAACAATTCCACACCATCAAGTTCTCTAAGTAAACAAGTATGTTTTCTAAAAGCCACTTCAAGATCGTAATCACGTAATTGACCAACAGAGAACAAGTTGTGACCAAGACCTTCCACATAGTATACCCGAAATTACACTATCTCCAACCACATAATCTCCATAACCCATAATAGCTCCAAAATGGTCGTTTCGAATCTAACTCGTCTCCGATGAATTTACTCATGAAGTTCATGAGCGCGACCGTCTCCGGTCATATGCTTGGAACAAACTGAGTCCGTGTACCACGAACGATTTGAACGATCGCAATTGAACACGACAAGAATGGATAATCGGATAATTGGGATCCCCATGCAAGAATGGGTTCCATTTGGTTAGTAACAGTGATTGGGACACCCACATCAGAAATATAAGCAATGGAATCATTAGGAATAGATGCAGTGCTAGTGTCTGTATTTGACCTATTCAAAGTATGTTCACTTCTTAAGGAAATAGTTCTACCAGTAGGCATCCATTTTCTAGAGGGCATTGTCTGATTAACCTTATGACCAACAGGTATCCATTGATAACCTATCTTACTAAAAGTTCTTCCTGTGGGCTTCCATTGTTTTCTAACTTTCTTTAGCCTTTGCCTTTTTGCCTTCTTAGTGATGAGTGTCTAAATACTCATCATTTTTGTACCATTTTAAATGCCAAAAACATCTGAAAACACTCAGAAATGCATCAAAATGATGAAAATATCACAAATAAGTGTTTTATGTGTTTTAAATGCAAAATATCAAAATCGGTGAAAACGTATCAAGTTTGCATACTTGGCGCTTTAGTCCCCAAGTTTCAAAAGTTGTCAAATCTAGTCCTCGTAAATCAAAATGAAGAAAATGTCATTTAAGGTCCATGGATTCAAAATTTGTCAAAACAAACCCTTCAAAGTTTAAAATTGCATAATTACAACTTTGGTCCCTTAACTTTAAAAATTGTCATAAATAGTCCTCGGATATTTAAAAAGTGAAAATAATCAAATGTGGTCCTTGTACTATTAAAGATTGGCAAGTTTGGTCCTTGTGATAAGTTTGGAAAAGTGGCAGGTTCAACCCCTTAACTTGGCAGAAATTACATGAATGGTCCTTGTATATAAGCTTAAACCAAATGGCCCTTTTTATTATTAACTTGACCAAACCCTTTGAACCCCCGCCAAATAAACTGTGACCCCCATTATGAACCCCAGATATTAATATCCACGGTCAAATAAAGTCAACCCGCCAAAACCGAAACACTGCTTATCCCTCACCCAAACTCAGCAAACCGAAACCAGTGGTTTCCTCCACTTGCCTGGTTTCCACCTTTCCACCTCACCTCCCCAGCTGTATACCCACTCCCTTCCACCTCTACAATCTCCCAAACTTCTTTAATTGCAAATACCTGCTTAAGACTTTTTTGGCGCCAAAATTCCACATGGACGAATATGATGAATTATGGAGATCCAATGGCTAGAATTAAGTGGGAAAGATAAGATCATTATAAAAGGGAAAAGAAGCAATGTAGAAGGCTATCTAGTGTAACTTTTAAATTTCTTAGTCGTTTTTATTATTTCAAGCTTTCCAGTGTAAAACTTAGCTTCCAAGTACTTTGTTTAAGTAATTTTAAGTGTATGTGAACCTTTTTCAGTTTCAATTTCAGTTAAAATTCAAGTTTCCAGTTTATGCAATTTGTCTTGTTCAAAATCTCATGTTAATATCAAATGTTGTTTGTAGCTGTTGTTGAGGACTGAATAAGCTAACATAAGCTCCTAGATAGCTTGTTTAAGCTATTAGAAACCCTTAAAATCTGTTTAGTTTCAAAAAGAAAAAAATACCAAAAATACTAAAAAATGTTGGAAAATCAAAAATCCATGGTGAAGGTTATCACAGCTGGAGCAGGGTGAATAATGGATTGCCCTTTGGTTTAGAGCTTCTTGGGAAGCTATAGGAAGTGGTTTCAGTCTGTGGTTCTCAGTCTTGTGCATGAACTCAATTTGTAAGCAATTTCTTTAAAGATTGCATTTTCTAGTATAAGTAGTTAAACCTTGTTAATTCTGTCTTAATACTGTCTCATTATAGTTAATATAAGTTAATCACTTGATTCCTTGGTCTGAAAAGTTGTTTTAGTACTTAAAACATCAAAACAGTTTGAAAAAGGGGTGTTTGGATTCATTTTGTTAACTGTGTTAGAGGTTGTGCAAGTCATAGTTCTTGTTTGTGGTATGTCATTTTAGCTCAATATAGCTCAGTGCAACAAAGAAAACCAGACCTTGTTTGGTGAAAAAGTCAAAATACCTTTTAATCTTACCTTACTAGTTCACTGTTAGGATTTAGGCAATAAAATTCATCACAGAGGTTTATAACTTGGTCACCTAGCTTATTTTCATCTTAACATAGCTTATTACAACATAATCAGTTAGTATAATCAATCCAAAGTTCATATTAGTCAACCTTTAAGCATAATATAAAAAGTCAAATTTTTCAGTTTTAGTCATTTTTGAATAAAATAGATAATTTTCTATAGGACTTAATTTCAGCTTTCAAGATTTGAGCTTTTAGAATATTAAAATATAGTTGCTCATCTATATCATGGTATTTTTTATAATTTCTAGATAGCTTATTAAACTGCTAAATTCCTAGCTTCTTTTAAGTACTTTCTTGAAAATCTCCCCTGTGCACAGTTGAGCTAGTCTATTTCACAAGCTCATCAAGAGCTTATTAGTGAGGCTCAGCTTGTGTACTTTAGCTTTTTGAGTAGCTAACCTAGCTGTCTTAAAGTTCTAGTGCTTATTTTTCAATCTCTAGCTTATTTGATAAGCCTGCTAGTGGCTTTTTGTTTTGTCCATTTCATATAAGTACACTGATCACTCAGTGTTTTAAAATTCTTTATAAGCTCATTATAAGCTCTCTAGTGAACACCACAGTGAAAGCTTTATCTTTTTGAAAAGCCAATAAGCTCGACTTATTGGATTCACTTTTGTTTGGACTTCAATCTCTCCCTGTGGGCCCCACAAGGCACGGAAGTTGGTCATTAGGCTGTTTGCTACTCGGCCAAAGACAAGTGCTTATTGGCTTATCATAAGCTTATCGATGCTACTCTTTGTAAATTTTTACTCATTACCAGTTCCTTTTGCTTATTTTAATCTTTTTTCAGTTTTGTTTTCTTTTGATTAGCTTATTTGATAGCTTATTTTAGCTTAAAATCCTTTTAAAAAGCCAAAAGCTCCACTGTTAGTAAACATAAGCTTATTCTGAGCTTATTAGTGGTTTTTGTAAAAAGTTTTAGTTTTAACATTTGCTTATTTCACTGTGCTTAATTAGTTTCAAAAAGAAAAATCCAAAAAGAAAATAAAAATAAAAACCAAGGCTGGATTCGAACCACGCCACCCAGCTCACCACACACACACGCTACCAGTTGCCCTTGGGTCTTTGACTGGTTATCCTTCGCATTATTTATTCCTTAGCCCTTGTTTTCTATTTTAGCTTATACGAGTTCATTAGCTTATTTACAGCTTATTAAAACAAGCTTTCACACCTTTTATATTTTTCTTAGCTTTGTATTGTTATAAAGTATTTTATAAAAAAGTTTCAGAATTTTCTAAATAGTTTTAGTATTTTTAATCATTTAATTAGTTTAAAATAGTATTTAATTCATAATAAAAAATATAAAAGTCAAAAAAAAATATAAATCTTTTTTCTAAAATTTTCTTTTGTCATATAGTAAGTAAGAAAATTGTTTTCACACTCGTAGGACTTTTATTTTACAAATTTTACGTTTTTACATATAACGCGCGTTTTCATTCTAGGTCACGTTTTTAGGTAATTTAGGATTACACTTCAATTAAAATAGTTTATTTAAGATATTTTGTTTTAGAAATCAAGAAAATCCAACTTTAAAAATAGTGATAACGTTTATTTAATAGAAATTAGCTTTTTAATTTTCTTTAATTTGCATTTAAGCACCTGTAATTTACAAACTTTTTCTCTAGGTATAATTATTCCAAATCATCTCCTTTTCCCATTCAATCTGAACGTTTTTTGAACACCATTAATCCTCCGTGGGACTTAACGACCTGAGGTAACACTATACTCCTCTAGATCTTCATTGCATTGGTTTTAGACTGTTTGAATTTTATTACGGTTGACCATTCACAAGTGGTTGACTTGTGTAATAAACTTGACGGTTTGGACTCAATCACTTAGCATGATATTTTTCTTTAACAATGTTAACTGGAGATTTGACAGTTTTAGACAAAACATTCTCACCACATTCATGATTAGTAATGTAATTCAAGTAGACATCATTACAAGGTTTGCAAATAGTATCGAGTTCGAATTAATTCTGAGACGCCTATGGCAAATACTAGACTCAACACGATTCGCTTTATTCGGCTCAAACTTAAAGTTCCTAGGTTGGTCTTCTACTCTCTTCCAATGCACATTCTTAGCTTTCGAGGTCCTATCATTCCTTGTATTGTCTTGAGACTTTGACCGCTCACTTTAATGTCACCGATTACTCCTATAGAGGAATGGGAACATTAGTTGGTTTTGCTACTCTTTGCATCTCCTGCTTAGATGCTTGGGATCTGAATTACATGCAGCACACTAAGGCTCACTTTCTTAACACTAGAAGTTCGGGATTTGTACTCCTAGGAGGCATACAAGGGTTCGCTTTCTTTTAATGATTTTGAATCGAACTACTTGAGGGTATACTACGCTCACATTCAAAACATCGGGCATCGAATGGATATCATACTTGGCACTAGGCATAGAACACGGAATCAAAGGATTAACTCTCTCACCCAAGGACTTAGGGCATATTGTGATTAAGCATTCTAGAATTTCTTGAGATCGTTTGGCATATAAGCATGCATGCCCAATTGCATTGTCAAGTGGTTTCTCTATCTTATCCTCTTCAACAATCTCACAGAGACATTCTTGACAATCCTTAAGGGATGAGAAATATGTTTGAATAGCAAGTTTGTTATTCCTGAGATGAGGGGGGACATATTTCACAGACAAAGCATATTTATTACAAGAGTGAACCTTTGATACCCCATTCTCCCCATTGGTCATTGGCATTTTCCCTTTTACATGGCTCTTCAGATTCTCAATTTCCTTTTGCAATGAAGCTATTTGTTCATTGTTTTTGTTACAAGTGACCTTTATTGATTCAAATAACTCATTGAAATGACGTTTAACCTTTTCATTTTCTTCTAAAAAACTTTCGTTTTCCTTTTGTAATGCATTTACTACGCTTTGAAGATGAAACGTTTGAGAATTTCGAGAATCTAAAGGAGGAGGCATTTGGGAGCCAATCGCATTGTTCTTTTGACACTTTAATTGAGAGATTTGGGCTTTCAACTTTCTCGATCGTGTTACAATGAGCTTGAATCTGCTCATCACGTTTGTTAATTTGAAAACGCATCAAACTCGAGCATCCGAGGATGTCTTGATATTTGAAGTTTTGACATTTTCTTTAAGATGTTGATATTTTAGTTGTAAATTAAAATGCTCAACCTCTAGTTTAGAAAAATGTTTAACCAAATTGTCGTGATCATCCAGTTCAATTTTCTCATTTAGTTTAGAATTAGTTTTTTCAAGCTCAATGACACGATCATGGGAGACTTTCAGAGCAACAGATAATTCATGAAATTGTGAAGCATTAACGGAATGATTTGTAGCAGTGTAAAACACATCTCACTATATTTAAGTTCTCTCTCGTAGTCACTAACCTCAACAATCATCGCATCAAATTCCTTTTCCATTTATTTAATATCAGAATTAATTCCAATTTTAAGACTCTTAAATTGACCTTTTAATTGTTTGAAGAAAGGCATGACCTCGGTTAAATAACATTCTTTGGTTTGCTCAAAGCCCTTTCCCCCGATTATCCCACAGTAGGTGTGATTCTCTTCTTACACGCTTTCTCAAAATCAACAAACGGTGATAAACAACATATAGGCCGATTAAGGTCCCGCTATTAGTGGCAATAGATCTAGGAACTAGGTGCATTGGTGTATTAGGAGGATACACAGTTGCTTTTGGCAATTTCCTAAGGAAGGGTTAGAAACAACAAGATTCTATGCTTTTGCTTATCTAAATCCATTTTCTAGAACACTTGTTCGGCTTGTTAGAAGTGTCTCGAGTCTTAAACTTGTTTAAGGAGATCCGATTTTCCTTAGTGTAATCATGAGGTTTGATCGTTATGTTATTCTTTTTACACTCGTGATTTTCTAGCTTCTTGTTCATTTTCTCCTAGTGACTTCATCCGATTTCTTATCTTCCTCGGTGCACTCAACGCAACTAGGTTTCTCGCCTCGGCTTAAGGATTTCATTACCATCATAAAGTACCTTATGAGCAGCTCTAGCCTTTTAATAACCTCCGACTTGGTTCCTCAACAAGGGAACGCTATGCTTATCGCTTAAGACTCTATGCTTAGTGATCATGTGAGCGATGAATAGTATTCCTTGTACGTACAACTTATTCTCAAGTTTGTTTTCAAAGTTTTTAGATTGGAAAATCATTCAAAAGTTTTGATTCCTTAGCATTGAATTCGTGCTTAAGCATTTTCACATTTTCTTGAAGTTCTTGTTTTGCTTAGCGCTTTAGAAAGCTTTTCTTGTAAGGAGTTTAACTCTTGTTTTAATACTTCTCTAAAATTACTTTTTCTAATAAACACATTTGGTTATCCATATCCCGCTCACGGGTAGTTAACTCAAACTTAGCACTGTTCATAAATAGCAACTTGTTCCTTATAGGTATTGAGCTTAGTGGTCAAGGAATCATCGAGCACAAATGGTGTATTCATCGTGCATGCATTCATTGTTAATTGCGAAGATTCATCACTAGGTACAACAAGATCGTTATCTTGTTTCACATATTGTTCATATGGGATAACATTGTTATTTCCCATATTTTCAATATCTGACTCAATGAGTAGATTGTACTTCATGGTGAATCTTTTGCGCATCAACCACATCATATAGTTTGAGTACCTCTTTAATGATGGATTCCTTGGAAGGACTGGCTTGTTGAGATGAAGAGGTCATTGGAGAGATATTAGCCATGAATATAGTTTGTGCACATGGTTCATCATCAACATCCGAGTCAAATGCATCACACCGCAACTTGAAAGGCGTTGGGATTGTTACGGCAAAGATGCATCGGTTGTTCGTCCACATCTCCATCATATGTTCTAGCATTCCCATCATCAAGAACAATGACTCCTCTTCATTCAACATTACACCATTATCTTGTGCTTGAACCAACAACATCTTGTCCTCAAGTATTTTTGTTTTGAGGCGTTTTGGTTGAGTCGAGTTCTAGCAATGTGCCCTTCTCCACCATAGTTGTAGCACTTGATTGGCTTTGCTTGACCACGGTTTCCATTCCTTCCCAATTTTGATTTGCAAAGATAGCCTCTACCAGCTCCACCTCTTCCTTGTTCGATCGCCTTTCTTGAACTGGTTGTCTTGTAACCTTTCCATCTCGACCAAAGCATTGTTGTGTAGATTGGATAGAGTCCCGATTTCATTGTTATTGTGAAGTCTGTTGGTATGTGGAGAGAAGGTTAAGTTTTGTTTAACCATAAGAGCCAATTTATTGATAAAGTGCTCCATGACGCATCGAATTAGGTTGCTTATATCCCGAATCGAGAACGGCTTGTGATTATCATTTCCGATGGGTGTGACTTGTGATGCTTTGGTGAAGAATGCGGTTGTATCATTTGATGAGCTTGTTTCTCTGGTTGAGATTTGAACTGCTCAAGAATCCTTTTTCAAACATAGCATGTTTCTCATTTTGAAGAAGGAAGGCATACAATTGATCATAGTTGGTGTTCTTAAGTCCTTTGGTAAGCTTCATGAAGTGACAAACTTGTGCCATTCGGGATTCATGTTGTTTACGAATTTTGAGTTCAATGAATGTTTGGCATAGTCATCTTGATATTCCTCATATCATTCACCGACTTGTGGAATCTCACGTAATATTCATAGACACTTTCTTGTGTTTCATCTTAAAGTGCTCGAATTCATCATACATTTGTGATTCTTTATCTTCTATAGTCAATTCGGAACCGAGAGAAGCATCTTGACATTATCCCAAACCGCCTTGGCTTCGTGTTGTGATTGATCGACTTGTAGATATTTTTGAAGACCACAGTATGATGTTAGAAGCCCCGATATCAAGATCAAATCTCTTTTCTCCTTATCACTCGATTTCATCATATGTCTTTGGTCCATCTAATCCAAAGATCATTGTACCATCCGCTGCAGATCAATTAAGTCTCTTGTGGTCTCAACTCGATAAGGTCCTTCATCAATCGACTTAAGGATGTTAACCACATTCTCCTTTCCTAAGCGAAGACAACTGATTCTTTGTGACCAAGATTCATAGTCGGTTCTATCAAGCATGGGAGGACGAGTATCGATCCTGCGGCTTGCACATCATCGCGAACGGAAGACATGTTTAAATTCTATGGGATTTTACAAATCTTTGACTTAACCGGAAATAGATTCTTTCACGGATTTTACAAAATCAAGAGAGAAACCGTACAACTTGTACACTTATGCATAGACAAGAACTTTACGCGTAGCGACTTAGGCGTAACAACAAACTTACGCGTGAGACACAAGCTACGCAGAGAGCGAGCTTACACGTAGTCTAGAGATTACGCGAGAGTTTTAGGGTAAAAGGCTTAAGTTTATGCGTAAACCAAAGCTTAAGCGTAAGAACCTTATCGTAAGTTTCCTTAGGTGTAAGATGTGCTTATGCATAAGATAAGGCTTATGCGTAAGAATTTTTACGCGTAAGTTTTATGCTTATGCGTAAAATTAGGGTTTTACCCACAAAATCTCTTACACTTCACAAGGCACGAGATATCCAAAGTCAAGTGTTTTTCGGGCTTATCCAAGCAAGAAGAACACCGAGTAACCACCATAAATGAAGATCTCGTGAAAACACTTTACGCGTAGGATTTAGCTTACGGCAGAGAACTAGGGTTTTCATATCGTAGGAAGTACAAATTTTGCCAAACACGTTTTTTATGATCAAACCGTTTAGAAAACCAGCTTATAATGATGACACAACCTTAAAAACACCAAAACAACAAAGCTTGAAGATCAAAACCCCGATTCTCTCTTACGCGTAAGATCGTACACCCGTATCCAAACACGCATAAAAACCAAGAAAAACTCGTAAAGTTTGAACCTTTTTGCAAGAAACTAAAATTTAAGCACTCAATAAACCTTAACCCACAAGAATCTTGGATTAAAAAGTGTAAAATTTAAAGCTTTAAAGGTACAAAAACTCGTATACGAGACCACGCATAACCACCACGATACGCTGCATAAAAACCAAACCTTATCCCAAAATAACAATCAAACAAAGAACATGAGAGATGGATGATCAAACCATAGCTCGATACCATTAACAAATTTCAATCTAAATACAAATTCTCAAAGTCCCGGAGGCATTTTTATAAATCAATCTAAATACGCTAATGAAATCTTAAAGATATTTGGATTTACCTCTAGTGACCCTGTTGACACTCCTATGGTGGAGCGTATAAAAGCGGATGAGGACCACTCGGGGATAATAGTAGATCAAACGAAATATCGTAGTATGATTGGATCCACGATGTATCACACGACCAAGAGACCGTACATTTTGTTCATTGTATGCATGTGTGCTAGATACCGTGCTAAGCCTACCAAAAGCACCTTGAAACGATTAAACGAGTCTTCGATATCTCCAAGGAACCATTAACATAGGACTTTGGTATCCGAAGGACTCCGGTATGTCTCTAACGACCTATGCGATGATGACCATACGGGATGTCAAGACACTCGTCAAGTACTTGAGTTGTGCTCAATTTTTAGGTGACAGCTCGTGGTCGGTCTTCAAAGAAACAAATGAGCACTTCCATATCCTCTCTGAGAGGTGAATACATAGCCATGTCATCTTGTTGTGCTCAAATCTTATGGATGATATCCCAATTATCTGACTATGGCTTTGTATTCAACAAAGTTCCTATGTATTGTGACAACAAAAGTGCCATTGCTCTCTGCTGCAACAATGTTCAACACTCTAGAGCAAAGCACATTGACATTCGACATCATTTCATTAGAGAACAAGTTGAAAACGGTGTGGTTGAACTATACTTCGTAAGGACTGAATATCAACTAGCAGACATATTCACCAAAGCTCTTTCTCGAGAACGCTTTGAGTTTATTCTTCCACGACTAGGCTTAAAGAGCCTTCAACCAGAAACGCTCAAACGTCTTCAGGAAGATGTCGAGGAATAAAGGTGTTCGACTCTATCTATTCTTCGTATATATCTTTTCAAAAACCAAATACAAAAATACAAAACCAACAAAACAAAAATAGAAAAATATAAAACTTTTCAAAATCCATAAAAATCAGAAAAACTTGAAAATCTTCAAAAATATTGGTTATTTATCATGTTTTTCTTGTCAGTTCGATAACATCTACGGACTTTGAATTGTCACTCAAAGAATGGCACGGGTCTCTAGATGAAGTTCGAATTTAAAAAAAAACGAGATGGAGAAAATGTTGGTTTATTGTCATTTCGATAAGAACCCGCTTTTCAAAGAAATAACAGAGCCATGCTTTATCATGTTTTTCAAATCTCATGCTCTGATTCTATAAACATTTATCTGCTATCTAATGAAAACAAATTGCTTTGTAAAATAACTCGGACTCAAGTTTGAAAATCATCTGGACTTAAAAAGTTTGTCAAACTATCTATCTCTCAATCAACAACTTATGTCATTGATTGAAGGGGAGAATGATTTCAATTAAATCAAAAGGTAATTTTCATACAATTGTTTTCAAAAGATATTCATGCATGTTTAATCAATGGAGTTTAAAGTCTCTAAATCCGATCCTTATCAGTTAAAACGTTTTCATAATCAAGTCACAATTTTCCTTAAAAGCTTTCAAAATCAATTTAAATCTACAGAGATCACAAATCTCAAATGATTTGATAATTGTGATCGGGGGAGAATTTGTGATTTAAATTGGATTTAATCTGATATTAAAGAAATAGTTTTATAAGGATGTACAAGCTCTCCTTCCGACATGTGCCAAATGATTTCAAACTTTCCATGCACATGTTGAGGGGGAACATCTATCTTAAACCACAATGATTTGAAACATGATCATTTATCTCAATGTGCATGTTCCCTCGTGTATGTGCAAAACTCCTTCAATACCTCAAGGCACATATTGAGGGGGAGCATGTTTATGAAAACCTCATCCTTCCCTTATATGCTTTATCTACTTGTTTTGATCAGGGAAGTGATGTTGATATCTTTAGAAATTGGTTATCAAAGAAGTTAATTCTCTCTTGCCTCCATGTGCAAAACGATTTCAAATATATGAAGCACATGTTGAGGGGAGCTCTTGTTCTAAAAATATCAAAACAATTCAGTACAAAATGCTTTGATAATATATCACAAGTATCCGGATTGAGTTTCAAATGGTTTTCAATTGGTTCCAATGGCGGATGAACAATACCAAATAGACCGACCAACTTTACTTTATGTATGGTGATATAAGGATGATAAGGTTAGGTATGTGTTCCATGATCCGCCAAGACGGGAGGGATCTACCCAGGACAATTCACTAGTTAGTGTAGAAGTCCTTAGGTATGATGATAAAAGGAGAAAAAATTGAGATATGAGAAGAGTGCGGATCGAAACCGAGCTAATCTTGGAATAAACCCAACAAGGTTCTAGCTATGATGTCTTGGTAAGCATCAAGGGGTTGAAGAATGAAAAGAATTGAATGAGAAAGGGTGAAAACAAATAGCCCTCCAATTATTCAACCTTAGGCGTAAACCGGGTTCAATTCATATACTTGGTGGTTACCAAGGTAACATCGGTATTGAATACTAGACGTCATGGACCCAGTGACGATCGCACTTCAACTTCCCAAACCACTCAAGTTCCTCTTAAAGGTCTTGTTTCATTCTCACGGGGAACCAACATAATCTATCGACTTTCTCTTAGAGATTGTTGATATTGAAAAAGGAGACCTTCTCCCTAGTCTCTGACACAGGATCCAAATATGCACAAATTGAGTCTAGAGCCACGAGATCATCAATAAATCTCCTTAGGACACTCTCAATGAAGACTCTCTATTTCACACAATGTGGAAAGAGAGATTATATCTTGAGTCCTACGGATTATCCTTGTGGTATTGCCAGAACATCTGAGTGATATGTAAATATTCACAATGAAGATGGAAATCCTTCTAGAGCCAACATCAAACAAGCTCTTGGTGGGTGACATGTGAGATCTTGCAAAAGATCAAGCTTGTGACAACTGGATAGAAATGATGGGGCGATTCAATCTTGAATCAACCTTGGTCCAGAAATGGACTTACGGATACCTTTGAAAAACCGGTCGTTGTGCTTAAAACTCTTTCTTTAGCTCATCGACCGGTATGTAATATTTCAAATCAAAGGTGATTTATGATTGATAATTGATTTTCTTTAAAACCTTCGTTGTATTGCAAAACAATTTCTATTGAGCAATACACGATTGTTCTTCAAATATCTTTTCATCAATCGGTGAATCTCTATTTGGTTCACTCACTCTGTGTTGTCTTCTTTGAGACGTTCGGTTTGAGAACGACTAGAGCATTGCGAAACCCCGTCAAGGAAAATTTCTTCGAATTATACTTGTTCACGTGCGAAGACTTGTAATCGATCAACGGGAACCATGGGCGTGCACCTCAATTCAACGAAAGTGATCAAAGACAACTTCGCACTTTATTGCTAACTATTGTATGTGTACGCCCGTCGTTTGCGGTGATCGAATGAAGCGGTCAATCCATAAGCCGCATGCTCACACAACACATTCATTTCCAAAGAAATCATGATTAGTGCATCAATGACTCGATATTTTCACTCCATGCTTCGCTACGCTTTGCAAATATCATGAATCGACTAAAAGCTTCGCTACTCGATAAGAAGTTATCATGATCCGTAATGTGAGCATGTCACCAAAAGTCACAACTTCACATACTATCAACACCACAATGGAAGAGTTAGAGATTTATGGTTGCTAATGATCTCAAAGTCGGTTCAAAACTCAAACATCATGTGGATCGCTTAAAGACCTCTCTTGAATTAACAAAACATGCGAACATGATGAATCAAAGACTACGAGCTAAAGAACAAAAGTGCTTAATCAAAGAAACCAAGAACAACGAAATATTATATCGGTTTGTAATCATTGTAAGTTGAGGTGACCTCCTTGGGAGATTGTTAGGATTTAGTAAATCCAAGACTTAAAGTGTCGGTCACCTCAAGTATGTATACTGTTAGAAAGCTTGTAGTCATAGTAATTCAGTTGTTAGTATTTAGTTTACTTTGTAACACCGTGGAGGACGGACGGGTCTTTACCCATCTGATACCGATCCACGACCTAATAGAGGCGCCTAAGCTTGTACTTATAAATACCCTTTGCCTCCAAGGCAAAGGGTTGGAGCTTCATAATACATATTTCTTTGTCTCTAAAGTTCCCATCCTCTCCCACTTTCTCTCTCTAAACCTTATCTCTTTATGCCTAACTTGTGATAAACCAAGATCCTACATACGCTTATCCTAGCGGTTTTCTTGCAAGGCTTGGTGGAAGGTGAAGATTTTGTCATTTTGACTTGTGTTTTTGCTAGATGATGGTAAGAATGAAGAAGGTGTGAAGATGATCATGGTAAAACCTCTTAGTTTATAGAAGTGAAAAATTATGGAGAAATGTGTTTGATTTGATGTTAAACCATAGAAGGGATGAGGTTCCTAATGCTTTGGAAGTGGGTTAAATGCTAGTCATATCACCTAAGTCAAGCCGTACAAGAGGGATGGAGTCAAGAAGCAAAGATATGCAATAAATGTGTTCTAATGATTATAAAATCCTAACAATCAGATTACCCACAGATTTCAAGGTACCAAAATTTTGGTTCCTTCCTTTATGCAAAAGGGCTCCTTGGGTGAATTTTTCAATTTTTTGAATTTTGGTGGGAAGTGGATTTCTTATATGCCTAAGTGTATTATACTAGTTCTAATAAGGGTACAAACTAGTTAAGATTGACTTACAAGCATTATATGGTAATTTGGAATGTCGAAAGAACCGAAATTCGTAAAGTTACCGGAGGATCCACGACACTGGGGTTTTTTACGGACGGACCCCTAAAAGGGTGTTGTCTGGTCCGCCTGCATGTGCACGGCGGTACCATTTTTATAATGACGGAACCAAAACGTTGGTGCCGTCGATCCGTATAGCGTAAAAGTTCGCAAAATATATTTTAAAGTGTCGGGGACATTTCGAAACCGAAATTTTGCTCAAAACATGTGACATTAAACATTTCTAGTTAGGAAAAGTAAATAACACATGCACAAACATAATGGAGCATAGATTTTGAGCAAGGCCAAGTGATTTTCACATTATAGTAAAATGGGTAAAATTTGATAGCATACTTGTGCTATCTCCTCGCATAAGATTGTTAGCATACATCATTGTTTCGAGTTATATTATCATCCTACAAGATAAAACAACCAAATTGTATCAAACATTAGAGATAATGTATTGTTCCAAACGCCCTTAAAACGATTCTCACTTATCCAACTTCTTGTAGATCTTGGTCATCATTCTACCAAGGCACTTGAACATCCCCTTGGTTTGCTTGAACTCCCGATTCATTCTCAATCTCGGAAGAGATTCATAATACTCATGAGGTGGAAGGCGAGAGTTTAGAAGACCATCATCGGAGCTATTTGATGATGATGATGATGGAGTTGGAGGTTTTGCTCTCTTGCCTTTTGTCTTAGCAACTCGTGCATCACTCAAAGGTACAAAGATATGGGGGATGAGCTCATAGTGAAGGTGCATCCCTTTTGGGCTTGGTGTAATTGGTGCAAAGGCTATATAGAGACGGGTGAGAAACATCCCGTATAGGAGAGCAACTGATCCTTGTGTTGGAATATCAATCATTCTCCTAGCAATGTAGTAGGCTAAATTGAATGCTTGACGGGTGGACAAGTTGTAGAGCATGTGGCAAAGACAAGAATTGAAGTGATCCCTATTTCCTATGGTGCTAATGACGTTGGCTCTAAGTAGTTCTTCCCATTTCCTAAATTTGGGCTTAAGTTCATTTAGCTCCATTCCATATGGATCTCGGTTCATTTCTTTTCCTTTTCGGGTGACTCGGGTTGTATCTCCCCTTAGGATAAATAGGTGCTCACGGATGACATCCTTATTTGCTAGAGGTGTTCGGTAGAGAGGAGAGCGGTCATTGATTGCATCAAGAATGGTGAGTGACCACTTATCCGAGTAGACACATGTCCCTCAGTTGGGAATTCCTAGCAATTGAGCAAAGTTGGTTAAGGTGATGGTGTAGTCGTTTTGATTGATTTTAAACCTAAGACTAAACTCATCATCATCTTCATCACTAAAGCCGGTCACACTAGCATAGAACTCTAACACAAACCTAGGACAAATTGGTTCATCGATGTCAAGAAGACAATCGAATTGAATGGCGGCTAGTTCTTCACAGAGATTGGTATTTTCAATGAAAGATGAGTGAATGGTTCTACCCTCATGGAAATACCTTGATTCTAGACTCTTAAAGATTTCTACTTGTTCCTTGGAAAGTCCTTTGGTTTTGTGATGTTTGGGAATGTAGCCAAGGGTGTCCTTGTGATCATAAAATCTTGCGGCTACCATGGTTATTCCTAGGAGCAAGAATTAATATGTTAAAAATGAGAATAAACTTTAACGTTTTGGTTCTATTGTGTGCCTATATGGAAACGATTTGGAGTTGCGGTTATCTCGACTCATTTTATGCACAAAAATGGTTTTAGTGGGGTGTTTGGCAAATACCATGAGATAACCCAAATGCTCCTAATTGAATGTGGCTTCATTTGAATATACTCGGGAATGCATATTAGTTATGCAATAGCTTTAGTATTCAAGAGCATGCAAGTGATGAAAATCTAACGTTTCTATTTGTATTAACAATGAAAAATTGTTTTTCTACAAGTGAGAAGCTTTTCAAAAATTTTGACATGGGGTGTTTGGTTATTTGAATAAGGCCTTATAGTCATTATCTATTGATTAGTGGGAAGCATGATTTGTTTATGCAATATGATAATGTAGTATCTAATTTCAAAGACTAGTTATGCAATTTGCCAATTGAATTCATATTTAGTATAAAAGCTTACATAAGCCGCATGTAATGATTTATAATGATTTTGTGCACAAATAAGAATCCTAGACTCAGAATTAAGAGATAAAATGTAGTTAGGATACTTACAATGATGTTATCTCCAGTGATTAGTGAGTGAGAAGGTGTCAATAATGAGCTTGGTTTAATGTTTACACGCTTTGGTAAAGTGGGTTTTGAGGAAGAAGATGTTTTGTAGGTAGCGCTTTTTCTTCAGAGACACCACGGACCGACGGTACCAAATTTTTGGTTCGTCCGTGTTGTCGTTTGGTGTCGTGGCTACGAAGGAGATACAAAACAAAATTGTTTTGTTTTGACTATTCTAATGTTTTGGGCTATGTTTATCCTACATGTTTGGTTCCATTAACCCTAAACCAAGTCTAAGAAGATTAAAAAGTTCTCATTTAAGAGGCTTAGTTAAGATGTCGGCAATGTTGTCTTCGGAGGATACTTTCTCGATTGAGATGTTTCCTTTTTGAACATTGTCAGGAAGATAGTGATGACGGATTTCAATATGCTTTGTACATGAGTGTCTTAGTTGGTTTGGAATCTTCAAGACCAAATTTCTTAAGCATGTCTTTTATATATTTAGATTGGTTAAAAAATATGACATCTTCTAGTTGTTTAATTTGAAGTCCTAGAAAGAAATTTAATTCACCCATCATACTCATTTCAAACTCGTCGTGCATGATTTTAGAGAAATCATCACATAGCTCTTGACAAGTTGATCCGAATATGATGTCATCAACGATATTTGAACAATGATAATATGTGACTCCTTTTTCTTGGTAAAAGAGTATTATCTACTAATCCCATAGTATATTTGTTATCAATAAGAAAGTCTTAAGTCGGTCGTATCAAGCTTTTGGTGCTTGCTTAAGACCGTATAATGCTTTCTTGAGTTTGAAGACATGATGTGGTTTCTTAAATTCGGTAAAACTGGGAGGTTGAGCAACATACACTTCTTCGTTAATAAACCCATTAATAAATGCACTTTTAACATCCATTTGAAATAATTTAAAGTCATAAGCACATGCATAAGAAAGTAATATTCTAATAGATTCGAGTCTAGCTACCGGTGCATAAGTTTCATCATAATCAATCCCCTCTTGTTGATTATAAACTTGTGCAACAAGCCTAGCTTTGTTTCTAGATACTACACCATTTTCATCCATTTTATTTCGAAAAACCCATTTCGTTCCAATTATAGTTTGATCTTTGGGTTTTGGAACTAATTTCCAAACATCATTTCTAACGAATTGGTTTAACTCTTCTTGCATGGCAATTACCCATGATTCATCTTTTATTGCTTCATTTATGTTTTTTGGTTCAATGGTGGATACAAAAAAAAATTACTTGGATTTTGGGCTTGTGACCATAAGGTTCTTTGATTAATTTGTCCTATGACCTTTTCTAAAGGATGACTTTTAGATTCTTTGATGTTTACAATCTCTTTATTTAATGGTTCATCTTCCTTGTTATTTTTAATTATTTCTTGACTTTCTATCATTTGACTTTCAACTAAGTCATCATCTACCAAAGGTGATGTCTTAGAGGGACATGGACTTTTGTCGAATGTTATGTTCAACGATTCCTCGACTATCATTGTTTCTTTGTTTAGGACAATGTAAGCTTTACTAGTTTGAGAATAACCAAGAAATACACCTTCATAAGACTTTGGGTCAAACTTGGTGAGATAATCTTTAGTATTAAGAATGAATCATTTACATCCAAAAACTCTAAAATATCCTAAGGTTGGCTTTTTACCTTTATAAAGCTCATATGGTGTTTTGTTTAGGAAAGGACGGATTAAAACTCTATTTAAGATATATGTAGAAGTGTCAACCACGTTACACCAAAACTTTTGAGGAATGTTTTGTTCATTAAGCATTGTTCTACTCATTTCTTGAATTGTTCTATTTTTACGTTCTACTACTCCATTTGATTGAGGTGTTCGTGGAGCCGAAAAGTTATGTGTTATACCATTTGTATCACAAAAGTTTCCAAATTGAGTTTTGTTGTCAAATTCACAACCATGATCCGTTCGGATCGACACTATTTTAACGCCTAGTTGATTTTGAATTTTCTTGCTAAGAATTTCAAATTTATCAAACGCTTCGTTTTTAGTTTTCAAAAACAACGTCCAAGTAAACCTTGAGTAATCATCTACTATGACCAAAGTGTATAAGTTGCCTCTGTAGCTTCTTATAGCGGATGGACCAAACAAGTCCATATGCAATAATTCTAGACACTTAGATGTGGACACCATATTTTTAGATTTATGACTACTATGGGTTTGTTTACTAATTTTGCAAGCGTCGCAAAAGTGTTGGTCATATTTTAGTTTTGGTAAATTCCTAACTAGCTCTTTTGAAGATAGGTTTTGTATAAGTCTCATATTATCGTGACCTAAGCGTCTATGCCAAAGAGATGAGCTATCATCTAACGTTGTTATGCAAAGTTTGTCATTAGATGTTTTATCTATTTTCATGACGTATATGTTATTTTTCCTAACTTCTTTAGCTATGGTGATACCATCTTTTAGTATTTTACTACCATTTTCATCAAATAGTACTTTATACTTTTTATCACATAATTGGCTAATACTAAGTAGATTAAATCCTAACCTATCTACATGATCAACATTTTCAATAGTTAGGGAGTTATGAGCGATCGTACCTTTGCCAATGATTTTGCTTTTGAGATTGCTACCAAAAGTGACATTACCTCCGTCATACTCTTGGTATGATGAGAAGAGACTTTGTTGCCGTCATGTGCCGTGAGCATCCACTATCTTTTATCCATTCATCGGTTCCAATCCAACTTTCAAGCATACCTAAGAAGCAAATAACTCAAGCATTTGGTCCCCAATATCTCATGGGTCCGTTTGGGTTAAACATACCATTTATTTGATTCATGTATGGAAATGATGGGTAAGTGTTCCATGACATGTAATCTGGAGTTTGATATGGTCTAGGAAAGTTTTGATTCCAACCGTTGTGTTGGTAGTTGGATTGTACGTTGTGGTTGCTCTTAGGAAAGGGCGTTTGGCAAAAGTTGTTTTATATCGTTGTTGAGTAGTTTTTGATCTAAATTCATTTTTAGCAAGTCCTACTCTCGATGTAACATTGGTTTTAGTTTAACACTATCCTTGGTTTTCTTTGTTACTTTGACAAATTCATTACGGTCCGTAGACACAAACGTTCGTCTGTTGATGTACCCACAAGACCATTTTGTTCAACGGACGGAACCCTTATTTTGGGTCCATCCGTCCGTCTTTGTCATCGCAGCAGCTTTGAAAGATTGTTCGTCCTTTCTACCGCTTTTGTTTTGAATCTTTGGAATTAATACCTCATTAAATCCTATCCCATTCAGGTCTTCTAGTGTTATATGGATTTTAAGCATTTCATCGGCAAGAGCGATGTTTTTGTTAAACCTTTTAAATTTAGAATTATGTTCGATTAGAACATCTTGTGTGAGCTTTAGCTTTTCTATTTCAAGATTAAGCTCTTGACATGATTTACAACCATCGTCATTTGCTTTTCTCTTTTCTAGTTGTTTTGCCTTTTCTTTTAACTCATAGACTTCATTTTCCAAAAATTGCTTTTTTGTTTTTAAAAATTTATTTTTAGTTATGATTTTTAGACTTAGCTCACACAATTGATTGTATTGTTTTTGCAAAGTGTCATCATCAATAGAAGAATAAGAAGAGTCGGAATGTACCTCGTTTGACTCATGTGTCATTAGAGCGATCTCTTCCTTGCTTGACTCTTCATCATCTTCACTATTACTCCAAGCACCACTTACAAAAGCTCGTTGAGTTTTGCTTTTAGGTGGCTTGGGACATTCTCCTATGAGATGACTTGCATCACCACATCTAAAACACTTTCTTTCACCTTTACCCTTTTTGTCATCCTGATCTTTTCGGAATGGATTCTTTTCTTCTCGAGGTTGTATTACAAACTTTCCTCTTCTTCTAAAGAACTTCTTAAAGTCTCTAACGGCCATGGCATACTCCTCATCTTCACTACCGGAGCAAGATTCGTCATCATCACTTGATTCCGCCTTTGCTTTTAGAGCAACGGATTTAATCTTTTCCTTCTTCCTTTGATGATCTCCGAATCTTTCTCCATCACCATTTCGTGTACTTTGAGGCTACCGATTAGCCTGCCTAGTGACATTTTTAGAGATCTTTTGATTCTTCAATAGCGGTCACTTTAGCTCTCCATTTCGGATGGAGTGCTCTAAGAAATTTCCGACAAAGTTCTTACTACGAAAAGATTCATCAAGTGCTTTAAGTGATGTAATAATAGTATTAAAGCGAGCAAATTGCCACAATCAATGGTTTCATCTTCAGGGATAACAAATTGTTCATATTTTTGAACAAGAAGATAAATTTTGTTATCCTTGACTTGTGAATTACCTTGATCTGTAATAATCAAAGATTCCCAAATATCTTTGGCGGTTTCACACATAAAAATTCTTTCATATTCTTTTCTAGGCAAAGCATTATAAAGCATCATTTTAGCTTCATTATTTTTAGCAATTAATTTCTTTTGTTCATCAATAGAAATATCCTTTGTTGTAGAACTAAAATCCCTTTAACAATAACAAACCAAAGATCTATATCTTTTGATTTTACATATGTTTCAAAATGTTTTCCAATAGATAAATCCATTGGTTTCAAAGAGTGGTGGTCTTTGCATAGATTGCCCTTCTTTAAAGTTTTCGTAATCCATGGATCGCTTCAAGTTTATAAAATACAAATTATTTTAGAAATTCTTGAGCAACGAGGCTCTAGTACCAATTGTAGAAAACTAGAAGGGGGTTTGAATAGTTTACCACTTAAAAACTTTGTTTTGAAACTTATTGAAAGATCAATTGATATTGATCTTAGATATGTTGATGAAATATGTAAGCAATATGTAAAGAGTAAATAAGGAAAGAAATGATCAAACCACAACAAGTTGTTTATAGTGGTTCGGTCTACAAGGACTCTTTCTTCTTGCCCTACTCCACTCCCCGAGTCTCACACTCGAGAGTTTAACTTCACTAGTCAAAAAGCTCATTTCACCGGTGGAGAAACCTTTACACTTCGCTTACACTATTTCCGACACTAAGCTAAATGTCGAGTTCTTTCCAAGGGTACAACCACTCCCACACACAATGTATTTTGAGGACTAAAATACTAACCACTCACACTCACAAGATTATGATAGTTTAGTGAAACAATGAAGTATGAATCAACACAAGATCATACAACACTAAACAAACAAGACTTCCAACTTCTCATTGAAGCTTGAATGTGATTTGATCTTCTTTGCCATAAAAGAGATCACTAACATGATATGAAACTGAGTTAAAAAGATTAGAGAGAAGATATGTATGAGAGTATGATAGAAAGGGATGAAAAACTACTTGGTTTGGCTTTTCTATTTATAGCCAAAACCATCAGCAGGCACCACGGACGGCGGACCCTTGAAAGGGTTCCATCCGTTATACATCTTGGTGCCGCGGTCCGACAAAGAAGATATCAAGATCTTGCCAAAGTCAACCATATCTATGCAAGATTGTGTAAGATATGAAGAGTACAAATCTACACACAATATCTAATAAAACCTTCCAATGATTTCCATGATGCATCACATGATGTCATGTGTTGTTTTTCTATTTTTAGAAATATGCAAATACATAAGTAATGTTTAGTTTTTAAGAAACTAAAGCATTCTAAAAACTACTATCATACATTATGCTTAGACTCATATTAAGATATGATTAGTCACAATGTAAATGCTTAAATGATGAAGATATTGTTTGAAAAAGCTTGTTTTAATATCTATTAAACTTGACAAGCTTTAAGCTTTATAAAATTAAATGTCACACCCCAAAATATCGCAATGAACGATAGTGTCATTGGGGTATGACGTCATAGCACAAAGTATGGATAAAGAAAACGACCTCTATAATGAGACGTTTTAAAGAGTTTACCATTCGATTAAATAAGTTAAAGTTTACAACACATGAGATCCCAAAGTTTGATAATACATAAAGGTTTACAAAACATGTCGAATGGTAATAGATAAAACACTAGACTCCAATGTATGCCATGAGACCCAAAAGCTCCATGAAATGCTATCGCCTTACAACCCGAGATAAATATGCTAAAAGTGTCAACACAAAGGTTGGTGAGTTCATAAGTTTGTGATAAAATGATCCAAATACTTAGAGAATGTTCACACAAAGAAAGGCATTGTAATCCACTCGGCCCAAGTTCCGCCCATACAAAACTTGCAACCCGTGTGTTCACAACCCATTGCCTAAAATAGAATGACAATCATGAATATGCGCATTAAGGTAGTTAAAAGTATAAATGTCACCACAAGGGTCTTCCAACATATAAATATTGGGATGTTTGTAAATTAATAGCCTTCCAACAACTTAATTTGGAGCCATTAATTCTTGTATGTTTGTAAATTAATAGCCTTCCAACAACTTAATTTGGAGCCACTAATTCTTGTATGTTTGTAAATTAATAGCCTTCCAACAACTTAATTTGGAGCCACTAATTCTTGTATGTTTGTTCCAAATATGCATATGAAATCAAGTATAACCCAATCAAGTATATAACGCAATCAAGTCTAAAGTATAAGTAGTGTTGTTTGGCAAAAGAGTTTAAATGTTTGGATAAATAAGCATATATCTCGCCCAAATAGTTTATAGGAATTTAAATGAGTAAAAGCGGGTATGAACTCACCGGTATGATTGATATGCTAACAAAATGAAGTGCACTAAAATGAGGCTCGAAACTATCCGCGACCTAAATGAATGTTATGACTTGAGTTATGATATGTTGTTGTGAATGCGTGATACAATGTTGTGCATGCAACTCCATATGATATCCATACCACTTGTACGCTTTGGAAATAATGTTTATCGTCAAAATATGTTTATGACATCCCGTCATATTATAAAATACTTTACAAGTATTTATGTTGAAATGATATCCCACGATAGTCATTTAATGATTTATTGTGAAATTATAACTTTTCGTCAGAAATAATGTCGTTGAAATTTTCATGAAAGTGACTAAAATGGCCTTGAAAAGTTAGTCGAAATGGTGTACGCCGAGCGTTAGGAAACGAACTCAACGGTTTTGGGAAGCTTGTATCAATATCTCAAAGTTTCAGTGTTTAAGTTTCCATCCTAGAGGTCTCGATCACCAAGAAAAATATAGGTTAAGTATTGCACTTTAGGCCAAAAATAGAGTTAAAGGATGGTTTTCGCAAAGTTTGAGTGACTATATGTTATTCGTTACAACTCCGCTCAACAAACGGTTGGACATTTTGGAAAATATGCTAGGCGAACTTACTTTTACTAGAAGACATCACGTTATAAAAGTTCTACATCATTGTTAAAAACGTCCGCCAACATGGTCCTTTAGTTGCCGTAGTATGTTTGTAATAAAGAATATATTAATTTTGCTAATAGAATAAAGTTACGGCAACTTGGTTTATCGCGTAATTTAATCGTTACAAGTCCGTTTTCACGCTTTTTACATCCTTAGATTCGTGTCAAAGTATACTAATATATTTTTGATAAGTCGACACAATTTATAAAGCTTAAGACTCATTTTTGACTCGTAAGGAGTGACATTTTCAATGCTGAAATTTCGAAATTAATAGTTTTCCTCGTCAAACTTGAAAATTCATAACTTCTTCGTTATAGCTCCGCTTTAATCCGCTCAAGCGCCACGTTTCGCTTTTAAAGTGTATTTTCTAAATATCTAGCCCAAAAATATTTACCTACTGTCGGATTTTCCAGAATTTAAAATATGGACAGACCCTATTTTATACGTGTTTAAATGAGTTTTTCTCGACCAAACCTATTCTAACCCATTCAAAACAACTCCCGAGCTATTCTAATCCTACCATACACCTTCTTAGGGTGTCATGGGTTCCTAAACATCATCAAGACTAATATATAACAAGGAATAATTATAGGATGGATTATATATATTCATAACTCTTGAAAATCATTGAAAAGTGGTACAACATCATATGACTTGCATGTTTTTGGCTCAAATATGATAAAATGAATATGAAATGAATATGTAAGATGAAAATAAACATGAGATGCTTACTAGTTACTTGATGAGGTGATTAGAACAAAGGATTAAACCTAAACACCCTAGGTTTTTATTTCAAAACCTTGATTAAGAGTGTAACTAGATTGTTTAAAACTTGATCTTGAAAATTTTGATGATTTCTTCTAACACCTTATGGAATGGCCGGTTTTTGGAGAGGAAGAACAAGAGAGAAAGAAAACTTTACTAACTTTGAAAAATTGAGATGAATGAATGAAGTGAAAGTAGTTTTGAGTATAGATCTATACATGTAAGAAAATTTTACCAAATCATTAATGCAACACCCCCTTGGTCGGCCAAGGGGAAGTATTTGTAAAAATATATATTTTTTTTTTTTTATATTGTGTGTATATAATTGTTTGTAAGTAAATGTAAGTTAAGTAAAAATAACTTGTAAATTGTATATACATTTGTGTAATTAGGTAGTTTTGACTAAAATAAATTTTAATGGATCAAAGTAAAGTATATTGAGATCATAAAATTGTAAAAATACATTTCTTGTAAAATTTGAGTGATATAATAATTATCGTAGTTTTTAAGAAAAGCGTCGTAATAATATAAATTTAACGATTTATATACAAAATAAATTTAAAACACTAGGTAAACTCAAAATATTATTTTTATAAACTAAATGTAAGTATAAAATATATCGGGATCATTTTTGGAAGTATCGGATTAAATGTTCAAAATAATAACTTACGCGATAACGCTTATTTAATATGAAATTTACGCTTGATGTGAAATGCAAACCCATGCATGACTAGTATGATGAATGTAGAGTGAGAAATGACCAAAATTGAGAATTGTGACATTCTTCCCATGTCGGAGGAATCACGCCTCGTGATTCAATTGATGATACATAAAGTTCTACCCTAAGGTTTCGCGAAATCAAGTGTATGGTCAAAGTGTTTATGTCAAAACTTATGCGCCTAGGGAAAACGCATCGCCATGCTGCTATGGGCTGCCTCGGTCCCTATATAGAATGCTCGAGGTCGAGGTGGACCGATATTGGGTGTGGTTCGGGTTGTTTCCTTCAATTGCTAAAGCTAGGTGTTGGTTACCTTGTGGTTGCCTCTGCTCCATTCAACTTAGGACAATTATTCCGAAGTGGTTCGGGTTACATTCAAAGCAAGTCCTTTGGTTATTCTCTCATGTTAACTGTGTTTTACATCGCTCCTTAAAATGGCCGATCGATTACAATTTGTACACAAGCGTGTGGTTTGGTCTTCGGATGATGATAAGCACATTTAGCACACTTGGGATGTGTACCGCATACTCTCTTTGTTCAAGCATCAGTTGCCACAAAACTCTTGCCTTTTGTTGTCTCGCTACCACGCCCATTTGCTTATTCGACCCGCCGCTTCCTTCCTCTTGTCACCGCTCTTCAAAGCACCATTTCTAACCATCTCGTCTGCCGTGGTTCCCGCCTCAAGATTGCACTTTGTATTGTAGACGGCTCGCTTGTTTTCACGGTTCCACGGATTTCGGGACAAGACCATATATGTACCTCGAGATTCTCTTGGACCGGGGTAACTAGATGAGGAACTAGTCCGCTAACTCATGAAATCGGTCTGTAGGTCTGCGTGACCACCCCTATCATAGAGTGGTGATAAAATTCATCTTCCAATTTCGTGATTTCATTGTCCGGCAAGACTCTCTTCAATAACGCCTTAAATTCGTCCCATGTCATACCTATAGCCGCCTCTCCGCCCCTAGCCTCAGTAGTGTGTGTTCCACCATGTCAATGCCTTTCCGATAGCAAGCAAGCAAAGATACTTCACCCTCCGATGTGTGGCACAATTGTCGATGTCGATCATCGACTGCCTTTCTACCCATCGAGTATATGCCAAAGCACCTCCTATACCATCAAACTCCACTGTGTTTGCATGCCGAAAATTCTTTATATGTGCATCCAATCGTTGTTGTTGTTGTTGTTGGTGTTGTTGTTGTTACCGCCAACTACATTGTTGGTGTCGCCAAGACTGCTCCTGCTCCCGTGGTTTCCGAGTTATTCATATGATTTCCAACTTGTGTGACAATAGTGGGAAGCAAGATTTGAAGTTGTTGAGCGATGATGGCGGCAAAATCGTGGTTTCCGCCGTTGTTGTTGTCATTGTTACCCACGTCGCTACCGCCTCCTCTACCTCCACGCCCACCGTCATTCCACCCTTGGTGCCGCACCACCCGCCAAGATCGCGTGTTACCCTCTTTGGTGCCATGATCTCGCAAGGAAAGAACCGTTGAATTCCCAATGTCTATACTTAACGCCCTCAAACATAATACCACGCCACAATTGGTTCCTATAGTGTACCCACATCGATCCACGATGCGTGGTCGCATATGTCCACGCTGGTTGTGACGCATTTATAATTATGTTGGCCACCATAATTATAATTGCTTCATTTCACACACGTACATACCACCAAGCATACATGTCTCGGCGATTGTTGTTATCGAAATAGATAGCCATTCTATCATCCGATTCTAAACGGTGGAGGAGGAATTTAGGTAGGTATCTAGGAGAGTCGCACTTGGTGTGTAGGAAATTCCGTTAGGTGCTAAAGTCACTACGAGGTTTGGTCGCCGCTAGCTCCCAAAGTATCCTCAAGAGAACTCCCATCCTCGGCAAAATCATCAAATCTATCCCACTTTATAGTAACACTTATTTAGCTCGATCTCGCATCTCATCAAACAAGAACTGCCACGAGATCAAGTTAGATAAGTGCTCACATCGAGCTCCATATCTTTGATGACCCAACTAGATTTTGGGACTCCCCTATTGGTACAAGGAAACCACGTTATCCAATGAGGTGGTTCTAGAAGAAATACTTAAGAAAACATATGCGCATCTAAAAGTGAGTAAGGCGATAGGAAAAGAAAGGATCGACGTGAAAGCGGTTATAGTCTAGGAACTAAAATGCAACCTAGTTCTCTATAACCAAGTCTCGATACCAATCATCACACCCCAAAATATCGCAATGAACGATAGTGTCATTGGGGTATGACGTCATAGCACAAAGTATGGATAAAGAAAACGACCTCTATAATGAGACGTTTAAAGAGTTTACCATTCGATTAAATAAGTTAAAGTTTACAACACATGAGATCCCAAAGTTTGATAATACATAAAGGTTTACAAAACATGTCGAATGGTAATAGATAAAAACACTAGACTCCAATGTATGCCATGAGACCCAAAAGCTCCATGAAATGCTATCGCCTTACAACCCGAGATAAATATGCTAAAAGTGTCAACACAAAGGTTGGTGAGTTCATAAGTTTGTGATAAAATGATCCAAATACTTAGAGAATGTTCACACAAAGAAAGGCATTGTAATCCACTCGGCCCAAGTTCCACCATACAAAACTTGCAACCCGTGTGTTCACAACCCATTGCCTAAAATAGAATGACAATCATGAATATGCGCATTAAGGTAGTTAAAAGTATAAATGTCACCACAAGGGTCTTCCAACATATAAATATTGGGATGTTTGTAAATTAATAGCCTTCCAACAACTTAATTTGGAGCCATTAATTCTTGTATGTTTGTAAATTAATAGCCTTCCAACAACTTAATTTGGAGCCACTAATTCTTGTATGTTTGTAAATTAATAGCCTTCCAACAACTTAATTTGGAGCCACTAATTCTTGTATGTTTGTTCCAAATATGCATATGAAATCAAGTATAACCCAATCAAGTATATAACGCAATCAAGTCTAAAGTATAAGTAGTGTTGTTTGGCAAAAGAGTTTAAATGTTTGGATAAATAAGCATATATCTCGCCCCAAATAGTTTATAGGAATTTAAATGAGTAAAAGCGGGGTATGAACTCACCTGGTATGATTGATATGCTAACAAAATGAAGTGCACTAAAATGAGGCTCGGAAACTATCCGCGACCTAAATGAATGTTATGACTTGAGTTATGATATGTTGTTGTGAATGCGTGATACAATGTTGTGCATGCAACTCCATATGATATCCATACCACTTGTACGTTTTGGAAATAATGTTTATCGTCAAAATATGTTTATGACATCCCGTCATATTATAAAATACTTTACAAGTATTTATGTTGAAATGATATCCCACGATAGTCATTTAATGATTTATTGTGAAATTATAACTTTTCGTCAGTAAAATAATGTCGTTGAAATTTTCATGAAAGTGACTAAAATGGCCTTGAAAAGTTAGTCGAAATGGTGTACGTCGAGCGTTAGGAAACGAACTCAACGGTTTTGGGAAGCTTGTATCAATATCTCAAAGTTTCAGTGTTTAAGTTTCCATCCTAGAGGTCTCGATCACCAAGAAAAATATAGGTTAAGTATTGCACTTTAGGCCAAAAATAGAGTTAAAGGATGGTTTTCGCAAAGTTTGAGTGACTATATGTTATTCGTTACAACTCCGCTCAACAAACGGTTGGACATTTTGGAAAATATGCTAGGCGAACTTACTTTTACTAGAAGACATCACGTTATAAAAGTTCTACATCATTGTTAAAAACGTCCGCCAACATGGTCCTTTAGTTGCCGTAGTATGTTTGTAATAAAGAATATATTAATTTTGCTAATAGAATAAAGTTACGGCAACTTGGTTTATCGCGTGTAATTTAATCGTTACAAGTCCGCTTTTCACGTTTTCTACATCCTTAGATTCGTGTCAAAGTATACTAATATATTTTTGATAAGTCGACACAATTTATAAAGCTTAAGACTCATTTTTGACTCGTAAGGAGTGACATTTTCAATGCTGAAATTTCGAAATTAATAGTTTTCCTCGTCAAACTTGAAAATTCATAACTTCTTCGTTATAGCTCCGCTTTAATCCGCTCAAGCGCCACGGATTCGCTTTTAAAGTGTATTTTCTAAATATCTAGCCCAAAAATATTTACCTACTGTCGGATTTTCCAGAATTTAAAATATGGACAGACCCTATTTTATACGTGTTAAATGAGTTTTTCTCGCGCCAAACCTATTCTAACCCATTCAAAACAACTCCCGAGCTATTCTAATCCTACCATACACCTTCTTAGGGTGTCATGGGTTCCTAAACATCATCAAGACTAATATATAACAAGGAATAATTATAGGATGGATTATATATATATATAACTCTTGAAAATCATTGAAAAGTGGTACAACATCATATGACTTGCATGTTTTTGGCTCAAATATGATAAAATGAATATGAAATGAATATGTAAGATGAAAAATAAACATGATATGCTTACTAGTTACTTGATGAGGTGATTAGAACAAAGGATTAAACCTAAACACCCTAGGTTTTTATTTCAAAACCTTGATTAAGAGTGTAACTAGATTGTTTAAAACTTGATCTTGAAAATTTTGATGATTTCTTCTAACACCCTATGGAAGGCCGGTTTTTGGAGAGGAAGAACAAGAGAGAAAGAAAACTTTACTAACTTTGAAAAATTGAGATGAATGAATGAAGAATGAAACTTTGAAGTATAGATCTATATATGTAAGAAAATTTTACCAAATCATTAATGCAACACCCCTTGGTCGGCCAAGGGGGAAGTATTTGTAAAAATACATTTTTTTTTTTTATATATTGTGTAATGTATATAATTGTTTGTAAGTAAAATGTAGTTAAGTAAAATAACTTGTAACTTGTATATACATTTGTGTAATTAAGGTAGTTTGGACTAAAAATAAGTTTTAATGGATCAAAGTAAAGTATATTGAGATCATAAAATTGTAAAAATACATTTCTTGTAAAATTTGAGTGATATAATAATTATCGTGTAGTTTTTAAGAAAAGCGTCGTAATAATATAAATTTAACGATTTATATACAAAATAAATTTAAAACACTAGGTAAACTCAAAATATTATTTTTATAAACTAAATGTAAGTATAAAATATATCGGATCATTTTGGAAGTATCGGATTAAATGTTCAAAATAATAACTTACGCGATAACGCTTATTTAATATGAAATTTACGCGTTTAATGTGAAATGCAAACCCATGCATGACTAGTATGATGAATGTAGAGTGTGAGAAATGACCAAAATTGAGAATTGTGACAATGGCTCTAGGACAATCCAGTTCTAGACCCGCATCTCAACCTTCATCAAGTAGTCCCATCGTTCTACTCTTGTACTAAATCCATCACCAAAGAACTCCTTATGTACCTCCTTCGTAAGATGATTTGATGAAATTGTTTGATCCAATGTTTGATGAACACTATGAGCCAACCGCTAATGATCGACAATTCCATCAACGTAGGTCGCTCATATCCCCGTTAATGAAGTTAACCTTCGCCTATGTCATTAAGTCAAGAGGCGCTGCCGATCACTGTCTCATCAACAAATCATCAATCATCGAGTGTACATCATGGAATTGTTTTCGCACCAATGATGGAGATAATCCCTTTGCTACTCCTAAAGATTCCCCATTTGAAAACATATTTGCTCCTCGAATCATCATCGAACCATCTTCATCGAAGAAATCGACTCGCTACTTCAGGTTCCTCAACAACAACCACATGAACACCTTAGAAAATGGACACATGATCATCCATTGGACAACATCATAGGAAATCCTCTCGTCCAAGATCCACTGTAAACAAATTTTGCAACCGATGCCTTATGGTGCTTCTTCAACTCCGACTATCCAAGGTCGAACCAAAAGACGTTAAACCGCCATGAATGAAGATAGTCGGTTCAATGCCATGCAAGAAGAAATTCATGAATTTGATCGACTAGATGTATGGGAATTAGTACCGCTCCTAAATGTGCTATGATCATTGCTCTAAAGTGGATCTTCAAAGTAAAACTTGATGAGCATGGTGATGTATTAAAGAACAAGGCTCGATTGGTTGCAAAGGATACCGTCAAGAGGAGGGTATTAACTTTGAAGAATCATTTGCTCCAGCTTGCTCGTATTGAGGCAATCGAATCTTCTTGGCTAATGCCGCAAATAAGAACATGGTAGTCTATCGATGGATGTAAAGACGGCTTTTCTTAACGGAGATGTTAAAGAAGTCATATATGTCGCCCAACCCAAGGTTTTGTAAATACAGAGCATCCTACTCATGTCTATCGCTTGAAGAAGGCTCTTTACGGTTTGAAGCAAGCTCCAAGGGCATGGTATGATACGCTATCAAAGTTTCTTCTATCTACCGGATTCAAAGAAAGGAGCGTTGATCCGACATTGTTCACTAGAAAGTCGTGCAAACATCACGCTCAAATTTATGTTGATGATATTATTTTTGCCTCGACCGACCCCAATGAATGTGACCGTTTTTCTAAGGAGATGGGATCCAAAATTCAAATGTCAATGATGGGACAAATGTCATTTTTTGGGATTACAAATTTCACAAAGTCCCGGAGGCATTTTTATAAATCAATCTAAATATGCAAATGAGATTTTAAAGAAATTTGAATTTGATTCTTGTGACCTGTTGACACTCCCATGATAGAGCGTACTAAACGGATGAGGACCACTCGGGGATCATGGTAGATCAAATGAAATATCGTAGTATGATTGGATCCCGATGTACCTCACGGCCGATGAGACCAGATATTCTCGTCATTGTTTGCATGTGTGCTAGATACCGTGCTAAGCCTACCAAAAGCACCTTGAAGCGGTTAAACGGGTCTTCGGTATTCCAAGGAACCATCAATATGGGACTTTGGTACCAAGGACACCGATATGTCACTAATGACCTATGCAGATGCCGATCATGCGGGATGTCAAGATACACGTCAAGCACGCGTGGAGGTGCTCGGTTTTGGGAGATAAGCTTGTGAGCTGGTCTTCTAAGAAACAAATGAGTACTTCTATATCCTCTACAGAGGCTGAATACATAGCCATGTCATCTTGTTGTGGTCAAATCTTATGGATGAGATCCTAATTATCCGACTATGGCTTTGAATTCAATAAAATTCCTCTCAGACAGATAACAAAGTGCTATTGCTCTCTCATGCAACAACGCACAATACTCAAGAGCAAAGAACATTGACATTCGACATCATTTTATCAGGAGCAAGTGGAAAACGGTGTGGTGGAACCTTATTTTGTGAGGACCGAATACCGCTAGCGAGACATCTTCACCAAAGCTCTTCCTAGAGAACGTTTTGAGTTTATCCTCCCACGACTTGGTCTAAAGAGTCTACAACCGGAAACACTTAAACGCCTTCAAGAGGAAGAAGAGGAGTAAAAGGTTTTCTTCACCCATCTCTAGTAAATAGTTATTCAAAAAGCAAAATACAAAATTACAAAACCAACAAAAAGAATATAGAAAAATATAAAATTTTCAAAATCCATAAAAATTAGAAAAATCTTAAAAAAAATCCCAAAAATATTGTTATTTTGTCATGTTTTTCCTTATTCGATATCATCTACGGACTTTGTGTTGACATTCAAATAATGTCACGGGTTTTTAGATGTTCTTCGAATGTACATAATTTGTTTTTAAAAAAATGAGAGAAAGTGAAACAAAGGCTTATAGTCATTTCAGTCTATAACCCGTTTTTTAAAGAAAGAACAGAGCCATACTTTATCTTATTTTTTTCAAATCTCATGCTCTGATTCTATAAACAAATATTTGCTATCTAATGAAAACTAATAGCTTTGAAAAATAACTCGGACTCAATTTTTGAAAATCATCCGACTTAACATTTGTCAAAATCTCTATCTCTCAATCAACAACTTATGTCATTGATTGAGGGGAGAATGATTTCAATTAAATCATAAGGTTATTTGTCATACAATTGTTTTCAAAAGATACTCATGCATGTTTAATCTTTGGAGTTTAAAGTCTCGATTTGATCCTTATCGGTGAAATGTTTTCATAACCAAGTCACAATTCTCCTCAAAAGCATTCAAAATCAATTTAAATCTCAGAGATCACAAATCTTAAATGATTTGAAAATTGTGATCGGGGAGAATTTGTGATTTAAACCGTCAATTCGATAAATTGTTTTATAGTGATTTACAAGCCTCCTCCCCACATGTGCCAAACGATTTCAAATTTTCCATGCACATGTTGAGGGGAGCATCTATTTCAAACCAAAAGGATTGAAACATGATTGATTTGTTTCAAATGTGCAGATTTTCCCTAATATGTGCAAAACACTTTCAAATCTCTATGCACATATTGAGGGGGAGCAACTTTTTAAAAAACCACATCTTTTCCAAAAAAATACCCTTAACAAAGTATGAAAAATACTAATTTTGATCAGGAAAGTGATGTTGATATCTTTTAGAAAATGGTAATCAAAGAAGTGAATCCTTTCTCTTGCCTCCGTGTGCCAAAACGATCTCAAATACATGATGCACATGTTGAGGGGAGCTCTTTTCTAAAACATCAAAATAATTCGTACAAAATGCTTTGATAATATATCACAAGTATCCGGATTGATTTTCAAATGGTTTTCAATTGGTTCCAATGGCAGATGGACAATACCAAATAGACCGACCAAATTTACTTTATGTATGGTGATATAAGGATGGTTAGGTTAGGTATTCATTCCCACGATCCCACCAGAGCCGGAGGGATCTACCCATGAACAATCCACTAGATAGTGTAGAGTCCTTTGGTATGACGAAAAAAGGAGAAAAATGAGATATGGGAAGAGTGCGGATCGAGATAGATCTAGAACCGAATAAACCCAACAAGGTTCTAGTTATGAAGTCTCGTAAGCAATCAAGGAGTTGAAGAATGAAAAGAATTGAATGAGAAAAGGGTGAAAATAAATAGCCTCCATTAATTCAACCTTAGAGGCGTAAACCGGTTCAATACATATGCTATCGGTTGTTACTAAGGTAACACCGGTATTGATGACAAGACGTCATGGACCCAAAGGACGATCGCACTACAACTTCCCAAGCTACTCAAGTTTCTCTTAAAAGGGACTTGTTTCGCTCACGGAAACCTACATAATCTATCGACTTCTCTTAGAGATCGTTGATATTGAAGAAGGAGACCTCTCCCTAGTCTTCGACATAGGAACCAAATGTGCACAATTGAGTCTAGAGGCACGAGATCATCAAATAAATCTCATTAGGACATCTGTCAATGAAGACTCTCTGCTTCACACAATATGGAAGAGAGATTATATCTTAAGAGTCCCACGCATTATCCTTGTGGTATTGCTGAACATCCGAGTGATATGCAAACATATTCACAATAAGATGGAAAGCCTTCTAGAGCCAACTTCAAATAAGCTCTTGGTAGGTGGCATGTAAGATCTATCCAATAGATCAACCATGTGACAACCGAATGAAACAATGGGGCATTCAAACTTATGAATCAACTCGATTCGGGTTATGGATTAACGAATACCTTTGAAAACCGGTCAACGTGCTTAAAACTATTTTCTAGCACATCGATCGTATTAATATTTCAAATATAAAAGGTGTTTATGATTGATAATTGATTTTCTCAAAACCCTCATTATATTGCAAAACAATTTATTGAGCATTACTCGATTGTTTTTCAAATCTCTTTTCATCAATCGGTGAATCTCAAATTATTTGGTTCACTCACTCCGTGTTGTCTTCTTTGAGACGTTCGGTTTGAGAACGCCTAGAGCAGCACGAAACCCCGCAAGGAGATTCCTCGAATTATACCCGATCACAGGCAAGACTTGTATCGATCAAAGACACTTTCGCGCTTTATTGCTAATCGATGTATGCAGTACGCCCGACGCTTGAAGTCGATCGAATGGAGTGGCCAATCCATAGTCGCATGCTCATATAACACATTCATTTCTAAAGAAATCATGATAAGTGCATCAATGACTCGATATTTTACTCCATGCTTCGCTATTTGAAAATATCATGAATCAACTAAAGCTTCCGCTACTCTAATGAAAATATTTCATGATCCAGAATGTGAGCATGTCGGTCCAAATGTCACAACATCACATAATATCAACACCACAATGGAAGAGTCAGAGATTTATGTTAGCTGATGATCTCAATGCTGGCTCAAAACTCATTATCACGTGGATCAGTTAAAGACCACCACTTGGTTTAACCAAACATGCAAAAATGAAGAATCTATGACTACAAGCTACTGAGCAAAGAACTTTAAAAGGAATCCAAGAACAATCTTAATGTAATATCTGTTTGTATTCATTGTATTTTGAGGTGACCTCCCTTAGGGTGAGATTGTTAGGATTTAGTAAATCCAGTTATTAAAGTGTCGGTCACCTCAAGTATATGTAATAGTTAGAAAGCTTGTAGTCGTAGATTATTTAATGTTAAGTAGTATTTAGTTAAGTAACACCGTGGAGGACGGATGGGTCTTTACCCACTGTATGCCTGATCCACAGCCCGTAGGTGGCGTTTTATGTAAGACTATAAATACCCTCTACCTCCCAAGGTAGAGGGTTAGAGCTCATAATAATACTTTTACTTTCTCTCACTAAGTTCCCAAATCTCTAACTCTTTCTCTCTCTAAAACCACAAGTTATATGCCTATTTGTAATCATGATTTGATATGTTTGTGAAATCCAATATGTTACAAAGTCCATATGTCACAAGCAAGTCTTGGCAATACCACAAGGATAATGCGTATGACTCTCAAAATATATTCTTACTTTCCACATTATGTGAAACAGTAAGTCTTCAAGCATAATGTGTCCTAATGAGATTTATTGATGATCTCGTGGCTCTAGACTCAATTGTGCATATTTGGTTTCATGTGCCGGAGACTAGGAGAGGTTCTCTTCTTCAATATCAACAATCTCTAAGAGAAAGTCGATAGATTATGTAGGTACCCGTGAGAATAAAACAAGCCCTTTAAGAGGAACTCGAGTAGCTTGGGAAGTTTAGTGCAAGTCGTCATTGGGTCCATGACGCCTTGTCTTCAATACCGGTGTTACCTTGGTAACAACCAAGAGTATATGTATTGAACCCGTTTCGCCCTAAGGTTGAATTATTGGAGGCTATTTCTTTTCACCCTTTTCACATTCATTTCTTTTCATTCTTCAACCCTTCAAGCTTACCGAGACTTCATTACTAGAACCTTGTTGGGTTTATTCCAAGACTAGCTCTGTCTTAGTCCGCACTCTTCCCATATCTCACTTTTCTCCTTTTTTCATCATACCTAAGGACTTCTACACTATCTAGTAGATTATCCTGGTATATCCTCTCGCTCTCAAGGGATCGGAACTAATACCTAACCTTATCATCCTTGTATCACCATGCATAAAGTAAAATTGGTCGGTCTTTTGGTATTGTTCTTCCGCCTTGAAACTAATTGAAAACCATTTGAATAATCAATCAAGATACTTGTGATATATAATCAAAGCATTTTGTATCTTTAATTGTTTTGATATTTTAGAAATGCTCCCCCTCAACATGTGTTTCAAGTATTTGAAATTATTTTAGCACATGGAGGCAATAGGACTTTTGAAATCTTAGATTGAGAATAAAAGATCCAATCTTTTGATTAACATTTTCTAAAATGATCATTATCACTTTCCGATCAATTCAGGTAGATAAAGCATATTGGGGAAGGATGAGGTTTTCTTAATATTGCTCCCCCTCAATATGTGCATCGAGATTTGAAAGAGATTTTCACATATTAAAAGGAACCCTGCACTTTGAGACAAATCAAACACGTTTCAATCCATATTGGTTTAAGATAGATGCTCTCCTTAACGTATGCATGGAAATTTTGAAATCATTTGGCACATGCAGGAGGAGAGCTTGTTGTTATATTTCAAAACCACTTATCAAATTATCGCTTATCTCCAATTTAAATCACAAATTCTCCCCGATCACAATTTTCAAATCCTTTGAGATTTGTGATCTCTATTGATTTAAATTAATTTTGAAAACTTTGAGGAGAATTGTGACTTGCTTTTGAAAACATTGCAACCGATAAGAATCGATTTTGAGACTTAATACTCCAATGTTTAAACATGCATGAGTATCTTTGGAAAACATAACAAGAACAAGGTCTTGTACCAATTGTATAAAACATTGTAAAAACATTGTTCTTTTGATTAACTAAAGGTAGACCTTGCTCGCTTACGTGTAATTGTTTGAAAAATACTCTTTAGATTTGATTGAAATCATTCTCCCTCAATCAATGACATAAGTTGTTGATTGGGAGATAGAGATTTTGACAATTGATAAGCTTGGATGATTTTCAAAATAGAGTCCGAGGTATTTTCAAAGCAATTTTGTTTTCATTAGATGACAAATATTTTTCAAGAATCATTAGAAGGAAAAATATTTGAAAGAAACATTTCTCTTTTGGCGACAAACATTTGTTTTAGAATCGAGCATGAGGTTTGAAAATTTAAGATTAAGCATGGCTCGTTTTTCTTTTAAAATGGGTTATCGCTCGAAATGACAATAAACCATCATTTTCTCCATCATTTTTTTTTAAATAAAAATAAAAGTTATTACCGATCGAACTTCATCTAAAGACCCGTGTCATTCTTTGAGTGACAAATCAAGATCGTTAGATGTTATCGAACCAAAAAACATGATAAAGAAACAATATTTTTTGAAAATTTTCAAGATTTTCTAATTTGTTTTTGGATTTTAATAATTTTATATTTTTCTATTTTCCTTTTAGTGGTTTTATATTTTTGTATTTTGGTTTTTGAAAAATATGTACATAGAATAGATAGAGATGAACACCTTTACTCCTTGTCTTCCTCCCGAAGACGTTTGTTGTTCGGGTTGAAGGCTCTTTAAGCCTAGTCGTGGAAGAATAAACTCAAAACGTTCTAGAAAGAGCTTTGGTGAAGATGTCGCTAACTCGATATTCATCCTCACGAAGTATAGTTCAACCACACCATTTTCAACTTGTTCTCGATGAAGTGATGTCGAATGTCGATGTGCTTTGCTCTAGAGTGTTGAACATTGTTGCAGCAGAGCAATCGCACTTTTATTATCACAAGACAGAGGAACTCGTTGAATACAAAGCCATAGTCGATAATTGGGATCTCATCCATAAGATTTGAGCACAACAAGATGACATGGCTATGCATTCACCTCAGAGAATATGGAAGTGCTCATTTGTTTCTTTGAAGACCACTCACAATCTTATCACCTAAAATTGAGCACCTCCCGACGTACTTCGACGTGTATCTTGACATCCTGCATGGTCAAGATCGCATAGGCCGTTAGTGACATACCGGTGTCCTTTGGGTACCAAAAGTCCCATGTTAATGGTTCCTGGAGATACCGAAGACCCGCTTAACCGCTTCAAGGTGCTTTTGGTAGGGTTAGCCTGGTATCTAGCACACATGCATACAATGAACAAATTGTCTCGGTCTACTAGCCGTGAGGTACATCGTGATCCAATCATACTACGATATTTTGTTTGATCTACCATGATCCCCGAGTGATCCTCATCCGCTTTTGTACGCCCACCATAGGAGTGTCAATGTGGTCACCGAGTTAAATCCAAATTTCTTTAAAATTACATTTGCGTGATTTAGATTGATTTATAAAATGCCTCCGGACTTTGTGAAATTTGTAATCCCAAGAAAATGACATTTGTCCCATCATTGACATTTGAAATTTGGAGCCCATCTCCTTTGAAAATCTGTCACATTCATTAGGGTCGGTCGAGGTAAAGATAATGTCATCAACATAGATTTAGACATGGATTAAGTGTTTGCACGACCTTCGGTGAACAATGTCGGATCAATCGCTCCTTTACGTAATCCATTAGATAGAAGACACTTCGATAGCGTATCATACCATGCTCAGAGCTTGCTTCAAACCGTAAGGGCTTTTTTCAAGCGATAGACATGAGTAGGATGCTCGATTCATAAAACCTTCGGTGGTCGACGTAAACCACCTCTTCGGATCTCCATTAAGAAAGGCGGTTTTCACATCCATTTGATAAACTATCATGTTTTTGCTAGCAAAGATTAGCCAAGAAGATTTCGATCACCTCGATACGTGCAACAGAGCAAAGATTCCTCAAAGTCAATACCTTCTTCTTGACGATATCCTTTAGCCACTAACCTTGCCTTATTTTTCAGAACATCGCCGTGCTCATCAAGCTTTACTTTGAAGATCCACATGAGAGCAATGATCATTGCATAGTCTGGAACGGGTACTAATTCTCATACATCTAGTCGATCGAACTCATGAATTTCTTCTTGCATTGCATTGAACCAGCTGTCTTCGGACATTGCAGTTTTAACATCTTTCGGTTCGATCTTAGAGAGTACGGAATTGAAGAAACACCATAAGGCATCTGTTGCTAGTTGTTTTCGAGTGGATACAGGACGAGAAGGATTCCTAATGATGTTGTCCAATGGATGGTCATGTGTCCATTTTCTAAGGTGCTCGTGTGGTTTTTGTTGAGGGACTAAAGTAACAGAGTTTTGATCCCCTGATGAAGATGGTTCAGGTGTTGGTTCAGGGGCAAAGATATTTTCAAACGGAGCATCTTCGGGAGTAGCAAAAGGGTTATTTCCATCAAAATTACCAATTCCATGATGTACAACCAATGATTGAGGGGATGATGAGTGATCGGAAGCTGGTGCTTCGGGAGATAGAGACATAGAAACAGATGGATTCTCTGTGATGATTGGTTCAGAAGCCACCACTATAGATGTTGAAGAAGATTGATTCTCATGAGGTTCATAGTATTCATCAAACATTGGATCAAACAGTTTCTTCAAATCTTCTTCAGATGGAGGTACATACGGAATAGTAGGGGAGTGATTTTGTACAAGAGAGGAACTGATGGGACTACTTGATAAAAATTGAGGTGCGGGTCCAGAACTGGATTGTCCAGGAGCCATATGCTCAGACAGCTCATCGAACGTGACGTGAATAGTTTCCATGATAACTCGGGTTCTATTGTTCTAGATTTGGTAGCCTTTCCTATTTGATGCATAGCCCACAAAAACTCCAATGTCCGCCTTAGCTCTTAATTTACCTAAATCTTGACCATCATTCGTTGGATAGCACAAAGCACCAAACACACGAAGGAAAGAGAGATCAGGTTTTCGATTGTGGACCAGTTCGTATGGAGTTTTTCCATGAGAGGTTTGAATTAGGGAATGGTTTTGGATGTAGCAAGCAGTGGCAATAGCTTTAGCCCAGAGAAACATTGGAACCTTTGAGTAAATTAGCATAGTTCTAGCGGCTTCCACAAGAGTTCGATTTCGTCTTTCAACTACACCGTTCTGTTGAGGAGTGCGAGGAACACTTCTTTAATGGCTGATCCCAATGCTTTCATAGAACCGACTAAGTTCTTGTTGACAAACTCGCCCATTATCTCGCGGATGATTCTGATTGCTTTATTAAGTCGACTGCAACTGCTTAACAAGTTTAATGATGATGTCTGGAGTTTCATCCTTTGTCCTCAAAAACTTAACCCAAGTAAACCGTGAGTAGTCATCAACAACTACTAACACATATTTCTTCCCGTTAATCGTTTGTACTCTCATTGGTCCGCACAAGTCCATATAAACGGTGTGAAGAACTTCCATAACAGAGTTAGTAGGTTTGGGTTTGTGGGCATATTTCTTGCTTTTTCCCAATTAGCATGCTGAACAAAGATGATCTTTCTCATATTTCAATCTGGGTAAGCCTCTCACTAGGTCCTTTCTAGAAAGATTATTAATGGTGCCAAGTTCAAATGATTGAGACGACGATGCCATAACCATGACTTTGTTTTGAGGCCTTTGACTGAAGCGTATTGAGAAGACTTCATCATATCTTCGATAGAGACGTTGTATAAGTTTGTTCCACGTGTTCCTCCTAAAAGTTCCACACCATCAAGTTCTCTAACAAAGCAAGTATGTTTTCTAAAAGCCACTTCTAGATCGAATCACATAATTGACCAAAAAAACAAATTATGACCAAGACCTTCAACGTAATATACCCGGAAATTACATCGTCACCAACTACATAATCTCCATAACCCATAATTGCTCCAAAATGGTCGTTTCAATCTAACATTCCGATAAATTTACTCACGAAGTTCATGAGTCACGAGCGATCTCCAAATATATGCTTTGAGCAACTGAGTCCAAATACCAAAGGACGATTCAGACGACCGCATTTGAATACGACGATTGTGGATAACTGAAGCATTGATCCCATGGAATAACGGGTTCCTTTTGGTTAGTACATGCAATTGATAAACCCTCAAGATTTTAGAAGCTCGAGAACTACACTAGTGGAGGCGGGACTAGTAGTGGCAAGTGGACCCATGTGAAGTGTGACAACTTCTTAAAGGTATGATTCTACCAGTAGGCTTCCATTTCTTAGAAGGCATAGATCTAGACATCTTTGGACAAAATTCATTCACTTTGAATTTCCGACCAGTAGGTTTCCATTGATAACCTACATTGCTAACTTTTCTTCCTGTAGGCTTCCGATAATTGCTGACCCTTTTTCTTTTAGGCTTCCAGATCTCCTTAACCTGTTTAACATTTTTTTATACTTTTGACTGGAGTATTAACAACATCCATTACCTCATTCACAACACATTCATGATTAAGACCAGAAATCAAACATTCCTTACATGTTTTGCAAAAGGCGCAGAATTCAATTAATGACAAGACGCTTATAGCTAATACTAGAATCAACACGATTCGCTTTATTCACTCAAACTTATTCTTCCTAGGGTTTTTCTACTTTCTTTCTTCAACACTTTTGGCCGGCAAGGTCCTATTTCGCATTGTATTGCTCAAGGCTTTGACCCGCTAACCTTAGTGTTATTGACACTCGTAGAAGGAACAACAGAATATTAGTTGGTCATACTACTCTTTGCATTAGTGGTCTAGAAGTGCTGGGATCTAAAGTTTTGTGAGGCACATTAAGAGTCACATTCTTAGGCATAGAACTGGGTGCAACTATTCTATCTCGCCTATTACTAGATTTCGGACTTGTGACAATTAGGTACTCTAAGAGTTCCCGAGATGTTTTAGCATCCATGCGAGCATAGGCTATGGTACTATCAAATGGTTTTTCTATTCTTTCATCTTTAACCATCTCACGGAGACTCTTCAAACTATCCTTAAGGTATGAGAGATATGCTTTATGTGCAAGTTCATTATTCCTAATAGGCGGGGAATATATAACATATTGATAGCATACTTATCACAAGCGTAAACCTTAGGAATGTAATATTTGCAATTAGGATTGGCAATTTTCCTTTCACCTCACGCCTGATTCTTAATATCGTTAAGTAAAGAAGTTATCCTTTCAATGTGTTTATCATGATTAACTTTGAATGAATCACATAACTCTTTGTTTTGATCATTAACCTTTGAAATTTCACTTTAAAACGATCATTTTCCTTTTGCAAGTTATCAATAATGTTTTAAAGTTGGAAATTCGAGAATCTAAAGGCGGAGGCATATGGGATCCAATCACATCCTTTTTTCACCTTTCGCCAGAAATTTGGGCTTTCAATCTTTGATCGTGTTATAATGAGCTCGAATGTGTTCATCACGTTTGCTAATTTCAAAAACAAGATCAAACTCGGGAGCATCGAGAGGATGTCTTGATATTTGAGGTTTTAACATTTTCTTTGAGATGTTGATATTTTAATTGCAAAGCAACATTTTCAACTTCTAATTTAGAAAAATGTTTGACCAGGTTATCGTGATCATCCTGTTCTATTTTCTCATGCAATTTTGAGTTTGTTGTTTCAAGCTCAATGACACGATCATGGGAAACTTTCAAAGCAATAGATAATTCATGAAATTGAGATGCAGTAATAGAAGAATTTGTATCAGTGTAGAACACATCTTAAGAAACACATTGAGAAATCATATTATCATTAAAGATGTGCAGATTCTTTCTTTCAATTTCATTATATTTAAGTTCCCGTTCATAATTATTGACCTCAACTATCATTGCATCAAATTCTTTTTCCATTTCTTTAATCTCTATGTCTACCCCCTTTTTAAGACTCTCAAATTGACCTTTTAATTGTTTAAAGAAAGGCATGACCTCAGTTAAATAACATTCTTTAGTTTGCTCAAAACCCTTTCCCTTCAATTATCCCAAGAGGTGTGATTCTCTTTTACACGCTTTCTCAAAATCAACAAATAGTTGGTAAACTACATAAAGGCCGATTAAGGTCTTGCTCTTAGTGGGAAGTGTTCTAGGCACTAAATGTATTGGTGTATTTGGAGGATACAGTTTCTTGGGACAATTTCCTGCTGTGGGGTTCTTTTCAACAAGGTTATCGCTTTTGTTTATCCATATCCTTTTCCGTAACACTTGTTCAAAGCGTTAATAGAGTTTGAGGCTTAAACTTGTTCAAGGAGATCCAATTTTTCTTAGTGTAATCATGAGATTTAAAAGTGATGTTATATTTAATGCACCGAGGATCTTTAAGCTTATCATTCAATTTTTTCTTAGTGGCATATTCTAATTTTCTATCTTCCTCAGTGCACTCAATGCATGAAGGTTTTTGTCTAGGCTTGAGGATCTCATCACCATCATATACAACCTTTTGGGCAGCTTTTGCTATTTTACCATACTTAGGATTGGGTTCCTCTACAATGGGGATACTATGCTTATCGCTTAAGACTCTATGCTTAGTGACCATGTGAGCAGTCTGAACGGTGTTTCCTTGTACGCACAACTTGTTTTCAAGTTTGTTTTCAAAGTTTTAGGTTGGAAAATTCAGGTTAAAGTTTTGATTCCTTAGCATTGAATTCTCGCTAACACTTTCACATTTTCTTGAAGTTCATGTTTTTGCTTAGCGCTTTGTTAAGCTTTTCTTGTAAGGAATTTAACTCTTGTTTTAATATTTCTTCCCTAAAATTGCTTTTTCGATAAGTGTACGATTTCGATATCCATCTCCCGCTCACGAGTGGTTAGTTCAAACTTAGCACTGCTCATATATGGCAACTTGGTCCTTATAAGTATTGAGTTAAGTGGTCACTGAATCATCAAGCACATAAGCGGTGTATTCATCGACATGCATTCATTGTTAATTGCGTAAGATTCATCGTTTGGTACAATAAGATCGTTATCTTGCTTCACATATTGTTCATATGGGACAACATTGCTATTTCCATATTTTCAATATCTCGATTCAATGACTTGAGATTGTACTTCATGGTGAATCTTTGCTTATCAACCACATCATATAGTTTAAGTACCTCGAAATGATGGATTCCTTGGAGGATCGCCCGTTGAGGTGAAGAGACCATTGGAGAGATGTTAGCCATGAAGATAGTCCATGCATATGGTTCATCATCAACGTCCGAGTCAAATGCATCACACCGCAACTTGAAAGGCGTTGGGATTGTTCGAGCAAGCACCATGCACAGTTGTTCGTCCACATCAAGATCGTATGTCTTGGCATTCCCATCACCATGAACAACAGCCTCTTCATTCAACATTGCTCCATTATCTTGTGCTTGAACCGTAAACATCTTATCCTCAAGTATTCTCGCATTTTGAGGACGTTTTGGTTGAGTGCGGTTCCTAGCAATGTGCCTTCTCCACCACAGCTTGTAGCACTTGATTGGTTTTCCTTGACCCCGAGCCATATTCCTTCCACGATTCTCGATTTCACATATCCACCACCAACACCAAGATTCCCATAACCAAGACCTACTTTCCTTGTTCATTGTGTGGTAGGTAAGCATTTTGTCTTCCCGCACATTTTTCACCACAATCTTTCCGTCTTTGACAGTAGCATGATTTTGAAGATTTGACGCAGTTCTGAGATAATTATTAGTGTGTGGGGTGAGATTCAAGTTTTGCTTGACCATAAGAGCCACTTGATTGATAAAGTGTTCCATGACTGCGTCATAATCATGTGGCTTATACCCTGGATCAGGAATGAGCTTGTGGTTACCATTTCCAGTAGGTATGACTTGTGATGCTTTTGTAGTGATCCCTACATTAGTGTAGAATGGAGTAGAATCATTTGAAGAGCTTGCTTCTCCAGCATTGGTCTTGAACTTTTCCATGATCATTCGCTCAAATGCAGCATGTTTCTCATTTTGAAGCAAATAAGCATACAATTGCTCATAATTGGTGTTCTTCAATCCTTTGTTTAGTTTGACTGCTGTGACAAATTTGTTCCATTCGGGAGTCATGTTGTTCACAAACTTTGAATTTAGTGAATATTCGCATTGTCATTTTGATATTCCTCACATCATTTACTAGCTTGTGAAATCGACATGATATTCACCACACTTTCCCCGGTATCATTTCAAAGTTCTCAAAGACATCATATGACTAAGACTCGCCTTCTTGAGTCGGCCTCGAACCCGGCTGTAGCATCTTAACGTTATCCCAAACAACCTTTGCTTCAATGTTGTGATTGATCACCTTGTAGATGTCTTTTGGTAGACCTTGGAGAACAATGTTTGAAGCTCGATGTCGCATCGTATCTCTTCTTCTCCTTATCGTAAAGCTCATCATATGTCTTTGGTCTATCCAAATTCTAATGTCATAGAACCATCGCAGCAGTTTCGAATGTCTCGTAGTCTCAATTTGATATGGCCCTTCATCAATTGACTTAAGGATGTTAACCCCATTTTCCTTTCCTAAGCGTCTGATCGATTCTTTGTGACCAAGATTCATAATCGGTTCTATCAAGCATGGGAGGACTAGTATCTAAACTTGCGACTTGCACATCATCAAGAACGGAAGACATGTTTAAATTCTACGGATTTTACAAATCTTTGATTTAACCGGAAATAGATTCTTTCACGGATTTTACAAAATCAAGAGAAACCAGAAACTTATACACTTAGGCGAAGACATGGGCTTATCGTGAGAGCTACCACGATAGACAAAGCTAAGCATAGACAAAAGCTTATGCGTAAACTAGAGCTTACGCGTGAGACTTTTAGGATAAAAGGCTTAAGTTTATGCGTAAAGCAAGGCTTAGTAGTAAGAACCTTATGCATAAGTTTTCCTTAGGCGTAATACAAGCTTATGCGTGAAAATGTAACATATTGGATTTCACAAACACACTAAACCAATGATCAAAGAGGCGATACAAGAGGTTTTAGAGAGAAAGTTAGAGGTTGGGAACTTTAGTGAGAGAAAGAAAATCTTATTATGAGCTCCAACTCTACCTTGGGAGGTAGAGTATTTATAGTTCTTACATAAATCGCCACCTACGGGTGTGGATCATGCATACGGTGGGTAAAGACCCGTCCGTCCTCCACGGTGTTACTTAACTAAATACTACTAAACATTAACTAATCTACTACTACGAGCTTAACGATTACATATACTTGAGGTGACCGACTCTTTAATAACCGGATTTACTAAATCCTAACAATCTCCCCCTAAGGGAGGTCACCTCAAAAATACATAGAATACAAACATATATTACAATTAGATTGTTCTTGGATTCTTGTTAATATTCTTTGCTCTGTAGCTCGTAGTCATTGATTCTTCATTATTGCATGTTTGGATAATCAATGTGGAGGTCTTTAACTGATCCACATGATAATGAGTTTTGAGCCAGCTTTGAGATCATCAGCACACATACATCTATGACTCTTCCATTGTGGTGTTGGTATTATATGATGTTGTGACATTTGGACCGACATGCTCACATTCTGGATCATGATATATTCTCATCAGAGTAGCAGAAGCTTTCGTTGATTCATGATATTGGCGCAACAGTAGAGAAGCATGGAGTGAAAATATCGAGTTATTGATGCACTAATCATGATTTCTTTAGAATGAATGTGTTGTGTGAGCATGCGGCTATGGATTGACCGCTTCATTCGATCACTACAAACGTTGGGCTTACGCATACAATGATTAGCAATAAAGCACACGAAAGTGTCTTTGATCACTTTCGTTGAATTGAGGTACACGCCCACGGCTCCCGCTGATCAAGACAAGTCTTGCTGTGATCGGTATAATTCAAGAATTTCCTTGATAGGGTTTCGTAATTGCTCTAGTTGTTCTCAAACCGAACATCTCAAAGAAGACAACACGGAGTGAGTGAACATGCAATTGTGATTCACCGATTGATAAGAAGAGATTTGAAAACAATCGTGTATCGCTCAATAGAAATTGTTTTTGCAATACAACGAAGGTTTTAATTGAAATCAATTATCAATCATAAACACCTTTTATTTTGAAATATTTGTACACGATCGATGTGCTAAAGAAAAGTTTTAAGCACAACGACCGGTTTTCAAAGATATCCGACAATCCATAACCTAAACTGAGATTGATTCAAAAGATTGAATCGCCCATTGTTTCGCTCGGTTGTCACATGGTTGATCTATTGAATAGATCTCACATGCCACCCACCGTGAGCTTGTTTGATGTTGACTCTGAAGGCTTTCCATCTTCATTGTGAATATGTTTGCATATCACTCGGATGTTCGCAATACCACAAGGATAATGCGAGGACTCATAAGATATAATCTCTCTTCCACATTGTGTGAAACAGAGTCTTCATTGAAAGTGTCCTAATGAGATTTATTGATGATCTCGTGGCTCTAGACTCAATTGTGCATAATTGGATCCTATTTCGGAGACTAGGGAGGGTCTCTTCTTCAATATCAACAATCTCACGAGAAAGTCGATAGATTATGTCGGTTCCATGTGAGAATGAAACAAGCCCTTTAAGAGGAACTTGAGTAGCTTGGGAAGTTAGTGCGGTCGTCCATCGGGTCCATGACGCCTTGTCTTCAATACCGATGTTACCTTGGTAACCACCAAAGAGTATATGAATTGAACCGTTATCCGCCCTAAGGTTGAATAATTGGAGGGCTATTTGTTTTCACCCTTTTTTCATTCAATTCTTTTTCATTCTTCAACCCATTCAGTGCTTACCGAGACTTCATAACTAGAACCTTGTTGGTTTTATTCCAGTACTAGCTCAGTCTTAGTCTGCACTCTTCCCATACCTAACCTTAGTGGATTTTCATTTAATTCTTTTTCATTCTTCAACCCCTTCACTATCTAGTGGATTGTCCCTGGGTAGATTCATCCGGTTCTGGCGTATCATAGGAACAAATACCTAACCTTATCGTCCTTATATCACCATACATAAAGTAAAATTGGTCGGTCTATTTGGTATTGTTCATCTGCCATTAGAACCAATTGAAAACCATTTGAAAATCAATCCAGATACTTGTGATATATTATCAAAGCATTTTGTACCTGAATTGTTTTTGATATTTTTAGAACAAGAGCTCCCCCTCAACATGTGCATCAAGCATCATTTTGTAATAGAGATAATTTTCATCATTGAGGGGTTTGCTTGCATCTAAGAGTAGCTATATAAAGAATGTGGTTTTCAAAATAGTTGCTCCCCCTCAATATGTGCATAGATATTTGAAGATGTTTTGCACATATTAGGAAAAGACTGCACATTGAAATAACTTGATCACGTTTCAAATCTTTGTGGTTTAAAAGTGATGTTATATTTAATGCACCGAGGATCTTTAAGCTTATCATTCAATTTTTCCTTAGTGGCATATTCTAATTTTCTATCTTCTCGATGCACTCAATGCATGAAGGTTTTGTCTAGGCTTGAGGATCTCATCACCATCATAGACAACCTTTTGGGCGACTTTTGCTATTTTACCATACTTAGGATTGGGTTCCTCTACAATGGGGATACTATGCTTATCGCTTAAGACTCTATGCTTAGTGACCATGTGAGCGATCGAAGGGTGTTTCCTTGTACGTATAACTTGTTTTCAAGTTTGTTTTTCAAAGTTTTAGGTTGGAAAATTCGCTTAAAAGTTTTGATTCCTTAGCATTGAATTCTCGCTAAGCACTTTCACATTTTCTTGAAGTTCATGTTTTTGCTTAGCGTTTTGTTAAGCTTTTCTTGTAAGGAATTTAACTCTTGTTTTAATATTTCTTCCCTAAAATTGCTTTTTCTGATAAGTGTACGCATTTTGATATCCATCTCCTGCTCACGAGTGGTTAGTTCAAACTTAGCACGCTGTTCATATATGGCAACTTGGTCCTTATAAGTATTGAGTTCAGTGGTCACTGAATCATCAAGCACATAAGCAGTGTATTCATCAGACATGCATTCATTGTTAATTGCAGAAGATTCATCGTTTGGTACAATAAGACTGTCATCTTGCTTCACATATTGTTCATATGGGACAACATTGCTATTTCCCATATTTTCAATATCTGATTCAATGACTTCAGTAGATTGTACTTCATGGTGAATCTTTGCTTATCAACCACATCATATAGTTTAAGTACCTGCAAATGATGGATTCCTTGGAGGACCGGCCCGTTGAGGTGAAGAGACCATTGAGAGATGTTAGCCATGAAGATAGTCTGTGATATGGTTCATCATCAACGTCCGAGTCAAATGCATCACGATCCGCAACTTGAAAGGCGTTGGGATTGTTCGAAGCAAAGACCATGCATGTGTTGTTCGTCCACATCAAGATCGTATGTCTTGGCATTCCATCACCATGAACAATGACTCCTCTTCATTCAACATTGCTCCATTATCTTGTGCTTGAACCAAGAACATCTTGTCCTCAAGTATTCTTCATTTTGAGGACGTTTTGGTTGAGTGCGTTCTAGCAATGTGCCTTCTCCACCGGTTGTAGCACTTGATTGGTTTTCCTTGACCACGAGCCATATTCCTTCCACGATCTCGATTTCACATATCCACCACCAACACCAAAGATTCCCATAACCAAGACCTACTTTCCCTTGTTCATTGTGTGGTAGGTAAGCATTGCATCTTCCCACATTTTTCACCACAATCTTTCCGCCTTTGACAAGAGTATGATTTTGAAGATTTGTGTGATTCGAGATAATTGTTAGTGTGTGGGGTGAGATTCAAGTTTTGCTTGACCATAAGAGCCACTTGATTGATAAGTGTTCCATGATGCGCCATAATCATGTGCTTATACCGGATCGGGAATGAGCTTGTGGTTACCATTTCCGAGGTATGACTTGTGATGCTTTTGTAGTGATCCCTACATTAGTGTAGAATGGAGTAGAATCATTTGAAGAGCTTGCTTCTCCAAAGATTGGTCTTGAACTTTTCCATGATCATTCGCTCAAATGCAAGATGTTTCTCATTTTGGAGCAGATAAGTATACAATTGCTCATAATTGGTGTTCTTCAATCCTTTGTTTAGTTTGATCGTTGTGACAAATTTGTTCCATTCGAGTCATGTTGTTCACAAACTTTGAATTTAGTCAATATTCGCATTGTCATTTTGATATTCCTCACATCATTTACTAGCTTGTGAATCTGACTTGATATTCACCACACTTTCCCCCGGTATCATTTCAAAGTTCTCAAAGACATCATACAACTAAGACTCCCTGCCTTCTTGAGTCGGCTCGTAACCCGATGTACATCTTAACGTTATCCCAAACAACCTTTGCTTCAATGTTGTGATTGATCACTTGTAGATGTCTTTGTAGACCTTGAGAACAATGTTTGAAGCTCGATGTCGCATCGTATCTCTTCTTCTCCTTATCGAAAGCTCATCATATGTCTTTGGTCTATCCAAATTCTAATGTCATAGAACCATCGCAGCAGTTTCGAATGTCTCGTAGTCTCAATTTGATATGGCCCTTCATCAATTGACTTAAGGATGTTAACCCCATTTTCCTTTCCTACAAAGACGATCGATTCTTTGTGACCAAGATTCATAGTCGGTTCTATCAAGCATGGGAGGACTAGTATCTAAACTTGCGACTTGCACATCATCAAGAACGGAAGACATGTTTAAATTCTACTGATTTTACAAATCTTTGATTTAACCGGGAAATAGATTCTTTCACGGGATTTTACAAAATCAAGAGAGAAACCGTAAAACTTATACACTTAGGCGAAGACATGGGCTTATGCGTAGACAGCAGCTTACGCATAGACAAAGCTTAAGCATAGACAAAAGCTTATGCGTAAACTAGAGCTTACGCGTAGACTTTTTAGGATAAAAGGCTTAAGTTTATGCGTAAAGCAAGGCTTAGTAGTAAGAACCTTATGCATAAGTTTTCCTTAGGCGTAATACAAGCTTATGCGTAGAAAATGTAACATATTGGATTTCACAAACACACTAAACCAATGATCAAAGAGGCGTATACAAGAGGTTTTAGAGAGAGAAATTAGAGGTTGGGAACTTTAGTGAGAGAAAGAAAAATCTTATTATGAGCTCCAACTCTCTACCTTGGGAGGTAGAGTATTTATAGTTCTTACATAAATCGCCACCTACGGGTGGATCATGCATACGGTGGGTAAAGACCGTCTGTCCTCCACGGTGTTACTTAACTAAATACTACTAAACATTAACTAATCTATTTACTACGAGCTTTCTAACGATTACATATACTTGAGGTGACCGACTCTTTAATAACCGGATTTACTAAATCCTAACAATCTCCCATGGAGGTCACCTCAAAATACATAGAATACAAACATATATTACAATTAGATTGTTCTTGGATTCTTGTTAATATTCTTTGCTCGTAGCTCGTAGTCATTGATTCTTCATTATTGCATGTTTGGATAATCAATGTGGAGGTCTTTAACCGATCCACATGATAATGAGTTTTGAGCCGCCTTTGAGATCATCACACATACATCTATGACTCTTCCATTGTGGTGTTGGTATTATATGATGTTGTGACATTTGGACCGACATGCTCACATTCGGATCATGATATATTCTCATCGAGTAGCGAAGCTTTCGTTGATTCATGATATTGGCGGCAGCAGAAAGCGAAGCATGGAGTGAAAATATCGAGTTATTGATGCACTAATCATGATTTCTTTAGAATGAATGTGTTGTGTGAGCATGCGGCTATGGATTGACCGCTTCATTCGATCACCTACAAACGCTGGGCTTACCCGCATACAACAGTTAGCAATAAAGCACACGAAAGTGTCTTTGATCACTTTCGTTGAATTGAGGTACACGCCCACGGCTCCCGCTGATCAAGACAAGCATCGCCTGTGATCGTATAATTCAAGAATTTCCTTGATAGGGTTTCGCATTGTTCTAGTCGTTCTCAAATCGAACATCTCAAAGAAGACAACACGAGTGAGTGAACATGCGAATTGTGATTCAGCGATTGATAAGAAGAGATTTGAAAACAATCGTATCGCTCAATAGAAATTGTTTTGCAATACAACGAAGGTTTTAATTGAAATCAATTATCAATCATAAACACCTTTATTTTGAAATATTTGTACGATCGATGTGCTAAAGAAAAAGTTTTAAGCACAACGACCGGTTTTTCAAAGATATCCGTCAATCCATAACCTAAACCGTGATTGATTCAAAAGATTGAATCGCCCTATTGTTTACATTCGGTTGTCACATGGTTGATCTATTGAATAGATCTCACATGCCACCCACCGTGAGCTTGTTTGATGTTGACCTGCAAGGCTTTCCATCTTCATTGTGAATATGTTTGCATATCACTCGGATGTTCCGCAATACCACAAGGATAATCGTGAGGACTCATAAGATATAATCTCTTCCACATTGTGTGAAAAGTAGAGTCTTCATTGAAAGTGTCCTAATGAGATTTATTGATGATCTCGTGGCTCTAGACTCAATTGTGCATAATTGGATCCTATTTCGAGACTAGGAGAGGGTCTCCTTCTTCAATATCAACAATCTCTACGAGAAAGTCGATAGATTATGTCGGTTCCATGTGAGAATGAAACAAGCCCTTTAAGAGGAACTTGAGTAGCTTGGGAAGTTAGAAAGTGCAGTGCGTCATCGGGTCCATGACGCCTTGTCTTCAATACCGATGTTACCTTGGTAACCACCAAAGAGTATATGAATTGAACCCGTTATCCGCCCTAAGGTTGAATAATTGAGGGCTATTTGTTTTCACCCTTTTTCATTCAATTCTTTTCATTCTTCAACCCATTCGGTGCTTACCGAGACTTCATAACTAGAACCTTGTTGGTTTTATTCGAAGATTAGCTCGGCCTTAGTCCGCACTCTTCCCATACCTAACCTTAGTGGATTTTCATTTAATTTTTTCATTCTTCAACCCCTTCACTATCTAGTGGATTGTCCTCGGTAGATTCATCCGTTCGGCGTATCATGGGAACAAATACCTAACCTTATCGTCCTTATATCACCATACATAAAGTAAAATTGGTCGGTCTATTTGGTATTGTTCATCCGCCATTAGAACCAATTGAAAACCATTTGAAAATCAATCCAGATACTTGTGATATATTATCAAAGCATTTTGTACCGAATTGTTTTTGATATTTTAGAAAAGAGCTCCCCTCAACATGTGCATCAAGCATCATTTTGTAATAGAGATAATTTTCATCATTGAGGGTTGGCTTGCATCTAAGAGTAGCTATATAAAGAATGTGGTTTTCAAAATAGTTGCTCCCCCTCAATATGTGCATAGATATTTGAAGATGTTTTGCACATATTAGGAAAAGACTGCACATTGAAATAACTTGATCACGTTTCAAATCTTTGTGGTTTAAGATAGATGCTCCCCCTCAACATGTGCATGGAAAATTTGAAATCGTTTGGCACATGTGGGAAGGATAGCTTGTACATCCTTATAAAACCATTTACCGAATTATCAGTTTAAATCTAATTTAAATCACAAGTTCTCCCCCGATCACAATTATCAAATCATTTGAGATTTGTGATCTCTGTAGATTTAAATTAATTTTGAAAGCTTTTAAGGAGAATTGTGACTTGATTATGAAAACGTTGTAATTGATAAGGATCGGATTTTCAGACTTTAAACTCCATTGATTAAACATGCATGATTATCTTTTGAAAACAATTGTATGACAAATAACCTTTGATTTAATTGAAATCATTCTCCCCTCAATCAATGACATAATTTGTTGATTGAGAGATAGATATTTTGACAAACGTTGAGTCCTCGATGATTTTCAAAATAGAGTCCGAGTTATTTTCAAAGCAATTAGTTTTCATTAGATAGTAAGTAATTGTTTATAGAATCGAGCAAGAGTTTTGAAAACAAGATAAAGCATGGCTCGTTCTTTCTATGAAAAGCGGGTTATTGCCTGAAATGACAATAAACCATTTTTTCACTTTCTCCCAAAAATATTTTTTTATTTGTTTATTTTTTTATTTTTAATATTCGAACAACATCTAAAGTCCCGTGTCATTCTTTGAATGACAACACAAAGATCATAGATATTTATCGAATCAAGAAAATCATGACAAAACAACAATATTTTTTTTTTTTTGGAAATTTTCAAGATTTTTTAAATTTTTATGGATTTTTGAAAGTTTTATATTTTTCTATTTGCTTTTTGAAGGTTTTGTAATTTTGTATTTTGCTTTTCGAAAAGATATTTACAAGAGATTGATGAAGAAATACCTTTACTCCTCGCTTTCCTCTTGAGGACGTTTGAGTGTTTCCGGTTGTAGACTCTTTAGACCAAGTCGTGGGAGGATAAACTCAAAACGTTCTCTAGGAAGAGCTTTGGTGAAGATGTCGCTAACCGATATTGGTCCTCACAAAATAGAGTTCCACCACACCGCTTTCAACTTGCTCACGATGAAATGATGTCGAATGTCGATGTGCTTTGCTCTTGAGTGTTGTACGTTGTTGCATGAGAGAGCAATAGCACTTTATTATCACGAGACAGGAGGATTTTGTTGAATTCAAAGCCATAGTTAGATAATTGAGATCTCATCCATAGGATTTGAGCACAACAAGATGACATGGCTATGTATTCACCTCCTGAGAGGAAATAGAAGTACTCATTTGCTTCTTTGAAGACCAAACTCACAAGCTTATCACCCAAAACCGAGCACCTCCGGGCGTGCTTCGACGTGTATCTTGACATCCCGCATGATCAAGCATCGCATAGGTCGTTAGTGACATACCGGTGTCCTTCGGGTACCAAAGACCCATATTGATGGTTCCTTGGAGATACCGAAAGACCCGCTTAACCGCTTCAAGGTGCTTTTGGTAGGCTTAGCACGATATCTATCACACATGCAAACAATGTAATGTAATGTCGGTCTACTAGTCGTGAGGTACATCGAGGATCCAATCATACTACGATATTTCGTTTGGTCTACCATGATCCCCGAGTGGTCCTCATCCGCTTTAGTACGCTCTATCATGGGAGTGTCAGCAGGTCACTAGAATCAAATCCAAATTTCTTTAAAATCTCATTTGCATATTTAGATTGATTTATAAAATGCCTCCGGACTTTGTAAAATTTGTAATCCCAAGAAAATGACATTTGTCCCATCATTGACATTTGAAATTTAGAACCCATTTCACTTGAAAACGGTCACATTCATTGGGGTCGGTCGAGGAAAAATGATATCATCAACATATATTTGAACGTGAATTAAATGTTTGCCTAACTTTCGGTGAACAATGTCGGATCAACTGTTCCTTTTTTGAATCCAGAGATAGAAGAAACTTTGATAGCAGATCATACCATGCCCTTGGAGCTTGCTTCGTCGTAAAGAGCCTTCTTTAAACTATAGACATGAGTAGGATGCTCGATTCACAAAGCCTTCAGTTGGTCGACGATACGACTTCTTTAAGATCTCCGTTAAGAAAAGCCGCCTTTACATCCATCCGATATACTACCATGTTCTTACTTGCAAGATTAGCCAAGAAGATTACGATTGCCTCGACACGAGCAACTAGAGCAAATGATTCTTCAAAGCCAATACCCTCCTCTTGACGGTATCCTTTTGCAACCAATCGAGCCTTGTTCTTTAAAACATCACCATGCTCATCAAGTTTCACTTTGAAGATCCACTTTAGAGCAATAATCATAGCACAACTGGGCGGTATTAATTCCCATACATCTAGTCGATCAAGCTCATGAATTTCTTCTTGCATGGCATTGAACCGATTGTCTTCATTCATGGCGTTTTACGCCTTTTGGTTCGATCTTAGAGAGTACGGAGTTGAAGAAGCACCATAAGGCATCGGTTGCAAGTTGTTTCCGTGTGGATCTTGGATGAGAGAGGTTTCCAATGATGTTGTCCAATGGATGATCATGTGTCCATTTCTAAGATGTTCATGTGGTTGTTGTTGAGGAACTGAAGTAGCGAATCTATATCTCCGATGAAGATGGTTCGATGATGACTCAGAGCAAATATGTTTTCAAAGGGTTCATCTTCGGAGGAGCAAAGGGTTTTCATCATCGTAATAAATGACAACATTTCCATTGTGTACACTCGATGATTGATGATTTGTTGATGAGATGAGTGATCAAGCAGCAGCGCTTCTTGACTTAATGACATTGAAACGAAGGGTTAACTTCATTGATGAGGATAGAGGCGCCTCGCTGATGGAACCGATATATCATTAGCACTTGGCTCATAGTGTTCATCAAACATTGGATCAAATAATTTCTTTAAATCATCTTTCAAGGAGGTACATAAGGAGTTGCGGTGAGGATTAGAAACAAGAGTAGAACCGATAGGACTACTTGACAAAGGTTGAAATGCGGGTCCAAAACTGGATTGTCCTGGAGCCATTTGACCGGTCAGCTCATCGAACGTAACGTGAATTGTTTCCATGATATTTCGGGTTCTCTTATTGTAGATTCGGTATCCCTTTCTGTTTGGTGCATAACCTACAAATACTCCAATGTCCGCTTTAGCTTTTAGTTTACCTAAATCTTGACCGTCATTGGTTGGGTAACATAAAGCACCAAACACACGAAGGTAGGATAGATCAGGTTTTCGTTTATGGACAAGTTCATATGGAGTTTTTCCATGAGAGGTGTGAATAAGGGAACGATTTTGGGTGTAGCGGTGGCAATGGCTTCACCCATAGAAACATTGGAACCTTTGAATAAATTAGCATTATTCTTGCGGCTTCCACAAGAGTTCGATTTCGTCTTTCAACTACACCGTTTTGTTGAGGAGTTCGTGGAACACTTCTTTGATGGTGATTCCAACACTTTCATAAAACTCGAATTAAGTCTTTGTTAACAAACTCGTGCCATTGTCTGCTCGAACAATTCTAACAATATTGTTGAGTCGAACTGAAGTCGCTTTGATAAGTTTGATGATGACATCCGGAGTTTCATCCTTTGTCCTCAAAAACTTTACCCAAGTAAATCGAGTAGTCATCAACAACTACTAGAATGTATTTCTTCCCATTTATTGTTTTCACTCTCATTGGTCCGCATGATGCATATGAAGTGTATAAAGAACTTCCATTACTAAGTTTGTGGGTTCGGTTTGTGGGCATATTTTGTGCTTTTTCCCAATTGGCAAGTCGAACAAAGATGATCTTTTCATACTTTAACTGGGTAATCCTCTTACTAAGTCCTTTCGGAAAGATTGTTTATGGTACCAAAGTTCAAGTGATTGAGACGACGGTGCCATAGCCATGACTTAGTTTTGGAAGCCTTTGACAACAAGCGGATGGGTGAAGATTTCGTCATATCTTCGATAGAGATGGTGTATAGGTTTGAACCACGAGTTCCTCCGAGAAGTTCCACACCATCAAGTTCTCTAACAAAGCAAGTATGTTTCTCAAGGCCACTTCTAAATCGAGTCACGTAATTGTCCGACGAAAATAGATTATGTCCAAGACCTTCAACATAATATACCCCGGAGATCACACTATTGCCAACCACGTAATCTCCATAACCCATAATAGCACCAAAATGATCGTTTCGAATCTCAGTTCCGATAAATTTACTCATGAAGTTCATGAGCCGTGACCGGTCTCCATCATATGCTTGGAACAAACTGAGTCCGGTACTACGAACGATTTGAACGATCTGCGGTTGAACACGAATAAGAATGGATAATCGATAATTGGGATCCCCATGCAAGAATGGGTTCCATTTGGTTAGTAATAGTGATTGGAACACCCACATCGAGGTAGAAACAATGGACCCATTAGAAATAGATGCGTGCTAGTGTCCATATTTGACCTATTCAAAGTATGTTCACTTAAGGGAATAGTTCTACCAAGAGGCATCCATTTTCTAGTGGGCATTGACTTAGCAAATTTAGGGCAAGACTCATTAACCTTACGCCCAAGAGGGTATCCATTGATAACCTATATTACTAAATTTCCTTCCCGGTTTCCTTTGTTTTCTAACTTTCTTTCGCCTTTTCCTTTTAGCCTTCTTAGCATGATTTTAACATTAACAATTTTAGCTGGGCATTTGACAAAGATTAGACAAAACATTCACACCACATTCATGATTAGTAATGTAATTCAAGCGATCATCATTACATGGTTTGCAGATAGTATCGAATTGAATTAATTACAAGACGCCTATGGCTAATACTAGAATCAACACGATTCATTTTATTCAACTCAAACTTAAAGTTCCTAGGTTGGTCTTCTACTCTCTTCCAATGTACATTCTTAGCTTGTGAGGTCCTATCTTGCTTGGTATTGCTCGGAGGCTTTGACCGCTTGCTTTAATGTCACCGATTACTCAGAGAGAATTATGGGAACATTAGTTGGTTGATCTACTTTTGCATTCCGAATTAGACGTGCAGGGATCTGAACTACTTGAAGGCACATTAGTGTTCACTTTATTAAAACTGGGCATAGAATGGTTTGTATGCTTGGCTCTAGGCATAGAACAAGGCATCACAGCTTTACCTTTCGCACCTAAGGATTTAGGACATGTTGCTATTAGACATTCTAGCAGCTCTCGAGATCATTTGGCCTGAATGCAAGCAAACCTAATTTCTCTATCAAGAGGCTTATTTAAGAAATCCTCTTCCACGATCTCACGAAGACATTCTAGACTATCCTTAAGGTGAGCACAATAGTTGTGAAACACAGGTTCATTATTCCTAAGATGAGGAGGAATGTATTTAACAATCACAAGATATTTGCGATCGAGGATGACATTGATGCAACATTCTCATTAAAAACAAGTGGCGGTTCCCTTTTCCGGCTCCTCGATTCTTAATTTCTTTTGTAAAGACGTTATTTTTCGTTGTTTTTGTCACGAGTGACTTTCATTGAATCATATAACTCTTTAAAGTGTCGCTTAACTTTTCATTTTCTTCTAGAAAACTCTCGTTTTCTTTTGTAAAGCATTAACTAAGTTTTGAAGATGAAAAGTTTGAGAATACTTGAGAATCTAAAGGAGGAGGCATTTGGGAGCCGGTCACATTGTTCTTTTCACCCTTTAATTGAGAGATTTGGGCTTTTAACTTTCTCGATTGTGTTACAATGAGCTTGAATCATTTCGTCACGCTTGTTTAATCGAAAAACGCATCAAACTCGGAACATCCGAGTATGTCTTGATATTTGAGGTTTTGACATTTTCTTTAAGATGTTGATATTTTAATTGTAAATCAAAATGTTCAACTTCTAGTTTAGAAAGATGTTTTACCAAATTATCGTGGTCATCCCGATCAATTTTCTCACTTAGTTCGAGTTTTTGTTTTCAAGCTCAATGACACGATCATGGAAACTTTCAATGCATTAGATAATTTATGAAATCGAGAAGCGTAATAGAGTGCTTAGTAACAAGATAAAACACATCTTGAGCAACACAACTCGAAATCAAATTCTCATTTAAGATGTGCAAGTTCTTCCTTTCAACTTCATTATATTTGAGTTCTGCTCATAGTCATTCACTTCAACTATCATTGCATCAAATTCCTTTTCCATTTCTTTAATATCCGAATTAATTCATTTTGAAGACTCTCAAATTGACCTTTTAATTGTTTGAAGAAAGGCATGACCTCGGTTAAATAACATTCTTTAGTTTGTTCAAAACCCTTTCCCTCGGTTATCCCAAAGCAGTGTGATTCTCTTCTTACACGTTTTCTCAAAATCAACAAACGGTGATAAACAACATATAGGCCGATTAAGGTCTTGCTATTAGTGGCAATAGATCTAGGAACTAGATGCATTGGTGTATTTGGAGGATACGGTAGCTACTGTGAATTTTCCTAAGGGAGTGTTTGTTTCAACAAGTACATTAACTTTTAGCTTATCCATGTCTTTCTTCCAAAAGATCCGTTTGGGGGTTAATTGAGTTTGAGGCTTAAACATGTTCAAGGATATCCAATTTTCCTTAGTGTAATCATGGGGTTTGATCGTTATGTTTTTATCTTTACACGCAGGATCGTTAAGCTTTTATTCATTTTCTCCTAGATGCATCATCTAGTTTTCTATCTTCCTCAAGGCACTCAATGCAACTAGGTTTCAGATAGGTTTAAGAATCTCATTGCCATTATAGATTACATTTTGAGCAACTTTTGCTATCTTACCATACTCGTGGTTGGATTCCTTTATAATGGGGATACTATGCTTATCACGAGAACTCTATGCTTAGTGATCATGTGAGCGATCGAATGGTATTCCTTGTACGCATAACTTATTTTCAAGCGTGTTTTTCAAGGTTTTAGATTAGAAAAATCATTCAAAAGTTTTGATTCCTTAGCTTCAATTCTTGCTTAAGCATTTTAACATTTTCTTGAAGTTCTTGTTTTGCTTAGCGCTTTAGAAAGCTTTTCTTGTAAGGAGTTTAGCTCTTGTTTTAATACTTCTTCTCTAAATTTACTTTTCTAGTAGTTATACGCATTTGGTCATCCATTTCCGCTCACGGTGGTTAACTCAAACTTAGCACGTTGTTCATAAATAGCAACTTGTTCTTTATAGGCATTCGATTCGTAGATAACGAGAATCATCGAGGGCACATGCGGTGTATTCATCAAAACATAGTCATCATTGATGCGCAGAAGATGCATCACTTGGTACGGTCTCACTTTCACTTTGTTTCACATATTGATCATATGGGACAACATTGATATTACCCATATTTTTAATATCGACTCAAAAGTTTCGATTGATTGTACTTTGTCATGTATCTTTGCTCATCAACATCATCGTATAGTTTTAATACCTCCGAGATGATTGATTCTTTGGATGGACCACTTGTCGTGATGATGAGACCTTTGAAGAGACCATTGGAGAAATGCTAGCCATGAAGATTGTCCATGCGTGAGGTTCATCATCGACGCCGAGTCGTATGCATCACGCCGCAACTTGAAAGGCATTCGATGATTATGACCTATCTCCGAATTGGCCGCTCATCCACATCTCGCATCATATGTCTTGGCATTGCCCTCGCCTAGAAACAACGACTCCTCTTCATCCAACACACTCCATCACCACCACGCTTGTAGCACTTAATTGGCTTAGCTTGACCCAGATTTGGATTCCTTCCACGATTACGATTTGCCACATATCCTCTACTAACTCCACCTCTTCCCTGCTCATACCGCTTTCTTGAACCGGTTGCACCATGACTTCCCATCACCGCGGTAGCTTAATTGTGTGGGTTGGATCTGTTACGAGGTTATTGTTGGTGTGTAGGAGAGAGTTCATGTTTTGACTAACCATGAGAGCAGTTGATTGATGAGGTTTTCCATGAATGTGTTTGGGTCGGGAGGCTTATATCTTGGATCGGGATGAGCTTGTAATTACCATTACCCATGGGTATGACTTGAGAAGCTTTGGTGGTAATTCCAATATTTGTGTAAAAGTCATGAATCATTTGATGAGCTTGTTTCTCCCTCGTTGGTTTTGAACTGATTAAGAATCCTTTTTCAAACATGGCATGTCTCTCATTCTAAAGAAGGAAGGCATACAACCGCTCATAGTTTGTATTCTTCAATCCTTTGGTTAGCTTCACAGAGGTGACAAACTTGTGCCATTCGGGATTCATGTTGTTCACAAACTTTGAGTTCAGCTGAATGTTTGGTATGGTCATTTTGATGTTCCTCATGTCATTCACAAGCTTATGGAATCTCACGTAGTATTCATAGACACTATCATTTGGTTTCATTTTGAAGTGCTCAAACTCATCATACAGTTGTGATTCTTTGTCTTCCTTGGTTAATTCATAACCTGAGAGAAGCATCTTGACATTATCCCATACTGCCTTGGCTTCAGTGTTGTGATTGATAAGCTTGTAGATATCTTTTGGAAGACCCTGATGTTAGGAATTGGAAATTCCATGTTAAAGTGTCGGTCACCCCAATTATAGTCTAGCATATGTTAGCTCGTAGACTTGTAGTTATTTACGTTGTTTTGTAGTTAATTAGTCAATTAGTAGCGTAGTTTAGTTTAGAGTAACACCGTGGAAGAAGGACGGTTCTTTACCCACTGTATTTACTTGTAACTATAAATACCCCTTCCATTCATGGAAGGGGTGGTGCTTCTCAATCTAACATTCCATAATTTACAAAGCAACTCTCTAGCAAGAACACCCATCTCTCTACTTTCTCTCTCTAAAATGTCTATCATGTATTTCCATCATCCAAGACCACCCGAATCATCAAACACAATAATATATTGATCCTACAAATGGTACCAGAGCCAAGGTTATTGTGTTGTGTTGATTTGTTGTGGTTTTTTGTACCTGTGTAAATCTGTTTCTGTACGCTTATTGGCCGGAAAATCATTTTGGTTTATTTGTTTGGTATAACTGTTTAAATGTTTTGGTCCATACATGCTTGTCTTGTGTCTTGCTTGTCCAAACTGTATTATTGTTACATGACTTTTGAAGATAACAGTTTCTGTGTCATATCTTATGGTCAAACAGTATTTTATGGTTTTGAAGATAAGTATTATTGTCCAAACAGTATTTTGTCCAAACAGTATTTTATAGTCATATGGTCAGATTTTAAAGTCCAAACAGTGGTCAAATGGGTCAAAGAAGCAATTTTTATGACAGTTTTCTGGGTTTCTTTGAATATGGTCGGAAAATGGTCGGAAAACTCATCGGAAATCTTGCTAGCGACTTGTCAACTGCGTAGCGACTTGCCGCCTGTGTAGCGACTTGCCGACTGCGTAGCGACTTAACAGAGAATAGATGAAGATGAACAAAATCGTCAAGTTGACCATGACCACAACAACAATATCAAATACCAAAGCACATATGACCTCAGTTAATTCCTTAACCTCATCAGTCCATGCTTTCAAGATACAACAATGAGAAATCTAAAGAAAAAATCATATACGAATACCATACACTATATCAACCACAACTACCTATTCAACATTCACCTTCAACCCATCACAAATCCTAGGTCGAACATAAATTTTTCTGAAAAAAAAAATAAATAAATAAATCATGAGATTTCAGAAAGGTTCCACTTTTTTAATCTTTTATAATATTTTTTTAAGTTGGAACTAATCTATCATCATCGACCTTGTTACCTTAATATACGAAACATAAAAAGAAAGGATTTATAACAAAGTTGTTATAATCATTTCTTGTTTCGTTCAAGAACTCAAAACGAAATAACGACACACAAACATTCAATCTTACCCGAGACCTTTCTAAAAGATCTTGAAGCCGTTTAGAGATCAAGAAACGAGTGTATCATTTTTTTGTGCTATCAATCGAAGTGGCTAAGGATGTGTTTGAGTGTGAGAATCAATTAGCAAGTGTTGAAATGATGATTTATGATTAAGATATGAGATTACAGGAGATGTGAGATGTGTGGTGATGAGATACGGTTTTGTGGTAGGCGTACTTTACCTACACACGTTTTAGGGTTGGAGTAAAATATGATGTTTAGGGTTAATCTCAGTTTTATAACCGGATGTATATGGGTGAATTTGGATCCGGTTTTTTTTATTTGGACATGGGCCTCTCAATTCAATTATGGACTTGGGCTGGTGTTAAACTTGGGTTGTACTGGGTTGCAATGATTCTAACGTTTTTATGGCATTAAGTGGTATCCGAAAATTATTTTTTGGATATGAATTGTTGATAATTTGTTAGATATTATTTGGTAAATGTGTGGTATTTTTGGTATTGAAAATTTTCACGGAGGATACATATAATCACGGCTTAAGCGAAGATGGAAAAATGATCACGGGGTTTTTGTACGGTATTGCTTACGCGAAATTGAAGTGCCATTTCACGGTTGATCTTCTTTATCTTTGAGACGTTGGTTGGTTGGATGCATGTCTCAAGATAACTTGTTGGGACATAACTATCACTTTAAGTGATTAAGAATTGACAATCTGGTTATAACTGAGGTAAGGAGTTACGTCGTCGTGCTCACAGTGTATAACTATCACCTTAAGGAAGTTGTAGTACTTAGTGACACACGGCGTTGTGGATTGTTCAAAAATATAGAACAAGCAGTAAGTCACTAAGTTGGGATGTTTACTTTCTTTTCAAGTTAGTCGTATCGGGTTATCTCCATATATGGTCATTACTATTAGCCGTTGAATCAATGGAGGTTCAATTTCAGCAATTCCCATGAGGTATTCGATGCCACAGAATGTCAATGATACTTCACAGTCTAAGCAAAATTATTCAAGAATCTTCAGTGTCAGTCATGATTTTTCAAGATGTTTGCTTATGACAAGAACTTCTCATGCAAATGGTCGTACACGTTATGATGCTTCCGAAAGTTTGAAACCATCATGGGGAGAAGCGTGTACTACGATGTTTTACGGTTAACCTCCGTGGAAAGGAGTTTAATACTACTTGACTTAGTATGGTTTGTGAAGTTGTCTACATATGGGTAAAAAATTGTTGATGATGATAATGAACCATTAATGAACCATTGCATGTTCCCTAAAGCAGATATTCACCGAAACCAAAGTTGTCATAACACATTCAAGTCGACATTGTTTACGGTTTTGTCTTGATTTTGTAAAATCCGGTGAAAGAATCATTTCTCGTTTTAAATCATAGACTTGTAAAATCCGTGACAATTGAAACATCTGGTAATAGTAAAGTGCATTTTGGATCTATCTTACGGTTTATTCTTGGTTTTGTAAAATCATGAAAGAAACTATTTCTCGGTTTAAACCATAGAATTGTAAAATCCGTAATGTTGGAATCATCACGGAGAAAAGGAAAGTGTATTTTGGGATCTTTTACGATCTTTGGTGCTACGGTTTCGCTTCAAAGAAGGGATAAAGGGTGTACGTCATGAATTGGATTTGTGTTTGGATATTCGTCATGGCGGGTTGGTTATTACTTGGTTTACGAGGTTATGTGCTTTTAACCATGGTCAGGATGAAAACCATTATCAGAGTTCATTTAAAACGTCAAAGGAGGCTAGAATTGAGCTTTTATCTAGAAGATGTGACAACGGGGTTAATTCACTATTATTTATTTGAGGTTGAAGTGAAATATCACGGGCGAGTGTACTTAGTATATGAAAGTATCGGGGATGGATGGATGAAGATTCTTCAAGATCCTTGTTCAAGCTTATTATTAAAAATAAAGACTTGGAAATCTAGTTATTGTTGGGTGACTTTTTACCTTTTCTTTTACCACTTGGGGGAATTGGGCTCTTATCACCTCAAAATAACTATCACTTTAAGGAGTTACGTTGTAGTGCTCAGTGTCACATTCAATTGTGGATTTTCAAGAGGTGATGTACGTCTTATACTTGATGGTTGGTTGGTTGAAGAGTATAGAGTACTTAGAGATTCAATGGGTCATGAATTCTCGACACCGCTCTTTGTTACACATGTGCAAGTTTAAGTCACGAGTTTGGGTTATTCTACTTCAGGGTCAAATTCATCATATCGGGTTTTCTCCATCAGCTGTCACGACAAAGAGCCTACAGAATGATAATGGGGATGATTACATGTTTTGCTAAGAGAGCTAAAAAGAGAGAGATTATGACGTATGAACACAACAGTTCATGCCTCGTTCGCTAAAGAAAAGAAAAAGTATGCAGCGTCGATGCACTTTATCTTCTGAAGAAGAGAAATCTTCTGTATTATGATCATTCTCATCAACATGCTTCATGCTTTTTCCATGCGCTTTCAAACTTCAAGTGAACCGGGCTACCATTGATTGTTTTCTTATTCCACTTGCTCAACTATAATGACGATGGCGACATCAGGTGCTAATTTTGCGGGGGAGAAGTGTGGATAGAATACTTTTGGATGATTTCACTTATTTAGTCAAGAATGGCAACTTCGTATGCAATTCTTGAGGGGGAAAAGAAGTGTGATAATATTGCATGGTTGATTGATATATGAGAATAAATGGTCAAACGGCTCCAAACTCATGTAAGAACCGAGCTTCTAATCGGGTCATCTTTACATGGAGTTTCTTCTAAGAGCCGTTGGTTAACATCTTCTCACGGATTGATGAGTTTACCGACAAAGTGCTTCCGGTTAATGTTTCACGTACACATCAACATGACGATTCCGAACAATCTCTCTGTTCTTGTTTGATGTGATTGGTAGTTTGGTGTTACCATCTCGTGTGTTCGCTGCAGGCTGATTGTTGATTTCCTTGATGAACATCTTTCTATTCTTGTTTGATTGGGAGAGATTTTAGTTAAGGGGACTTGCAAGATGTAAGTTAATTGGGATGCTTTTTGGTGATGTTCTTGTTTTTGGTGAGGTGGAGATGTTAACTATCTATTCCCCAACTGGACAATCTTGAAGAAGGTCGAGTCTACAGTCTGTTCTACATTTTCTGCTATATGTTAGAAGACTAAAGACGAGTTGCATTTGATTATCCAAAGACTTCTTCTTATCTGGGCATTTATCAAACATATTGTCGGTTTAGGGGAGAGCACTAATTGGGGGAGAGTGAAATGTCTGATTTAATCCCCAATTAGACTTGCTCATATTCTTTAGCAAGTTGATTCTCACAAAGATTAAAAGTGATCTTCTCAAAAGATTTCAAGTATTTGGGCTAATAAGATGTTCGATTACAAGTGTCAAAACCGCAAGGGGAAGGAGACAAGCATCTAGCGAGTAAACTTGATGAACTTAATACTTCTAAGCGATTGAAGATATCCGGAAGATGAAGGTCATTACAGAGAGAAACTCAATGTTTATCTCATGGCGTTTAGTGTTCTTATTCCAACTATGTGGGGGAAAATGGAAGAGTTAGTTTACGGTGATAAAAGAGGTACACAAGTGTGTGATGATTTCGATGCTATCGCAATCATCGGGGAGAGATTGTGTACATTGGGGACGCCGGCTATTTCACTTGAGTGCTTAATCATTGATTCGAGATATAATCACTTATTCGGAGTTGAAATCGCAGTGATAGTCCTCCGCAGAGATAATCGGTGATTCGCCTGCTTCTTCAATGTTATCGGTTATTCTCTCTTTGGGCATTGGTGCCGGGTTCTTGAGCTTCATACACTTTCTTGTGGGAGAGAAAAGTATACATCGGGGTTATTCTTTGGCTATTGGACTTAATCGGCTACTTCGATGGTATTAGTTTCTTTGTCTTTGGGTAATTATGTATTCGGGTTCGTGAGCTCTAGTCTAAGAGACTGACTGCATCAATTCATCTACATGGGGGAAGTGGTCTCTTGACAACTGTTTGGTATGGATCGCTTCAGACTTCAGTGGAAATGGAATTTGAGAAGATTGTTCAAGTGTGGGATGATTCTTTGATGTTCTACTTGATGATATAACCCCAAACGGAGACTTACAATGATCCTTCTTATATGGAGCAGCAAGATCAATGATATGGTGTGCGTCCTTGTGCATCTGGCTAAGACAAGCTTGAAAGAAAGCTTAGAATATGCTCAATAAGAAGATTTACGGTTTGGGGGGAAGCTACCAAAGTCTCACTTTCAAGTGGCTCAATTTCTCTCTTTGATTCAAGAGTCTTGGAAGCTTTGGTGGTGAATGTTTAAGAGATGATGACTTCTATCTTCTACAACGGGGCTGATCGATATCTTTATCTCGGTACTCGTATCATCATCTTCTTTAACTATATCATCTTCTCTATCTTTGTATATATTTATCAAAAACAAAATACAAAATATAAAACCGACAAAAGAAAATAGAAAATTATAAAACCAACAAAACCCATAAAATTTTGAAAATCGAAAATACCAAAAATATTGTTTTTCTAAGACATGTCTTCTGGTATCGATAACATCTGCGGTCTTAGAAATGTCATTCAATAATGGCACGGGACCATAGATGAAGTTCGAGCAGAAGGTGTAAATATTCTTTTCCAAAACATGTCTCAAAATATGGCTTGCAGTTATTTCAGACTGTGACCCGAGCTTAAACTATGGTTTGCTATTATTTCAGATAGCAACCCGCTCTTTAAAGAAAGGAAAGTGTTGCGCTAAACCATTTTTCAAAATTCGTGCACTTATCCTAAAAACAAATTGAGGAAAGTATGTCGAAGGACTATCGTTTCTACTCAAATATTTTTCCTTCAAAATTCTTGGAAAAATATTTGTTTTAACAAAGTGGTGGTAAATGAGTTGCTTGAAAAATCAACAGATTCAGGTGTTTTCGTAATAATTGAAAACTCAATCAATGACTTGTAGCTTTTAAACTTTTTAGAAAATAAGTCATTGATTGAGGGAGAATGTTTTCAAATCTATATCATCTAATGTGCTTTCTTAATTATCCTATATGCTTAATTAAAAATGATGTTAACCTCGTTGAAGGACTAGGTGCCTAGGATATGATTGTTAGGATTAGATGATTAGAGTTTGATAAACACATTATTCCCATACTTTACATGAAGCGATTGATATGTTGGATTGACTTTTATTAGTCGATTCTTTGTTTGGGTGTTGTCGACCACCATATATTTGTATGTGTGTTCACTAACGTATACTGGTATATTGGTATATAAGAATGTTCCGATCCGGATCCCACAATTGAATATGATTGGATGCCGAAAGGAAAGGGTAACGATTTCTTGGGTCGACAAATGAAGAACCGAGCTTAATTTGACTTCAATGGAGAGTTGGCATAAATGCAGCGTAAGAGGTCTCCTTCGCATCGTGAGATGGTTTTCTTCATCGACAAATGAAGAAAGCGGAGCTTAATTTGACCTCGGTTGGCATTAAAATGCAACGTAAGAAGTCTCACTGCATCTGCAGATGGTTTTTCTTCCAAGCCCTACAGCAACAACATAAGCTTCTCAACCACCTAACGTATCTTTGTGCAGGATACCATTTTTAAACAATTTTAAAATAATTTGATTAAATTCTTTTGAAAATGGAAAATATTGTTTTGAAAATTAATTGGACTATATTTTGAAAATCACCGGACTTCATTTTATCAAAACTTAAGTCACTCAATCATCGACTACTTTCATGGATTGAGGGGGAGAGTGATATAAAATAAAATATTTTCAAACAATATTTCTTCATAAAAGTCCGTTTGTACAAAATGTGGTGATCTAAAGATTTAATGTTATGTCATGGTATGATTTTCTTTAAAACTCAAAGATCATCAAAATGAAATTTTTACATTCTTGTTTGATTGTGAAATTGTTTTATTTTACTTAAAGATTTCTTAAAACAATCATACCTGACACTAACAATCTTTAATGTTTAAATCTGTTCCTATCTGTCATTTTTCAAAATTAAATCTTGCCACGTCTTTCCCCTAAAATTTTCCAAATGATTTAAATCAATCGGGATCCAAAATCTCAATAGGTTTGAAATTTTTGATCGGGGGAGAGATCGTGATTTAAATCTCAAATCTGTTTTAATGGAATCGGTTTTAGTCCTTTAAAGGCACTCCTGCCTCCATGTGCCAAACGATTTCAAATATACAATGCACATGTTGAGGTGGAGCATTTAACCAAAAACCAGAAGAGTATTTAAACCAGGCGCATTTTCTCCCATGTTTTCTAAACCTCATTAAATCACTTGGGATCCAAAATCTCAAAGGGTTTGATATTTTTGATCAGGGGAGAATTTGTGATTTAATAATGAAATTTGATAAATGATGATCGTTTTGATTCAAAGTGCAGGTTCTCTCTAATATGTGCCAAACTCTTTCGTATATCGATGCACATATTGAGAGGGAGCGAATGGTTTATATTGGCTTTTGTAATCGTGGATGTACTTCAAACGAACTCTTGCCTCTATGTGATAAAATGATTTCAAATATCCTATGCACATATTGAGGGAGAGGATTTACCAAAGAAAATCAAAAGGCTTTTTCTAAGGAAATTGTGATCAAGAAATTATTTCAAAGAAATTATTTTAAAGAACTCTTGCCTTCATGTGCCAAACAATTTCAATATCATATGCACATGTTGAAGGGGAGCATTTCTAAAATGATCAAAAGAATTAAGGTACAAAATGTTTTGATTTTATATCACAAGTACCTTGATTAATTTTCAAATGATTTTCAATTGGTTTCGAGAAGGAAAGAACAATACCAAAGACCAACCAATTTATTTTATGCATGGTGTTATAAGGATGGTTAGGTTAGGTATTCGTTCCCATGATCCGCTTGATAGGAGGGATCTACCGAGGACAATCCACTAGATAGTGTAGAGTCCTTAGCTATGATGAAAAAAGAGAAAAGTGAGATATGGGAAGAGTGCGGATGAGGCGAGAGCTAGTCTTGGAATAAACCCAACAAGGTTCTAGTTATGAAGTCTCGGTAAGCTTGAAGAAGGGTTGAAGAATGAAAAGAAATGAATATGAAAGGGTGAAAAGAAATAGCCTCAATAATTCAACCTTTGGGCGATGAACGGGTTCAATACATATGCTCTTGGTGTTTACTAAGGTAACATCGGTATTGAAGACAAGGCGACATGGACCCGGTGACGCCTGCACTAAACTTCCCAAGCTACTCAAGTTCCTCTTAAAAGGACTTGTTTCATTCTCACGGGAACAGACATTATCTATCGACTTTCTTTTAGAGATTGTTGATATTGAAGAAGGAGACCCTCTCCCTAGTCTCTGGCATAGGAACCAAATGTGCACAATTGAGTCTAGAGCCAAGAGATCATCCACAATATCTCATTAGGACACAAAATTAATGAAGACTTGTTGTTTCTGTGGAAAGTAAGTATATATATTGAGAGTCCTACGCATTATCCTTGTGGTATTGCCAGAACATCCGAGTGATATGTAAGTATTCACGATGAAGATGGAAATCCTTCTAGAGCCAACATCAAACAAGCTCTTGGTGGGTGACATGTGAGATCTTTTCTAAAGATCAAACTTGTGACAAATGGATAGAAACGATGGGGCGATTCACTCGTGAATCAACCTTGGTCCAGGAAATGAATTGACGAATACTTTTGGAAAAACCGTTCAATGTGCAAATCTTCTTTTCTCTAGCGCATCGAATGTGTATTCATATTTCAAACTCAAAAAGTATCTCTTATTGAAAAAATGCTTTCGGAAAACCGTTCGATGTGCATATCTCTTCTTTTCTCTAGCACATCGAATGTGTATTCTTTTCTAATACAAAAAGTATTTTGATTGAAAATTGATCTTTCTCATAAAACCTTCGTCGTATTGCAAAACTCTTTCTTCTAAGCAATACGCGATTGTTTTCAAATCAACTTTTCATCAATCGGTGAATCTCAATTCATTTGGTTCACTCACTCCGTGTTGTCTTCTTTGAGGCGTTCGGTTTGAGAACAGCTAGAACAATTGCGAAACCTGTCAAGGAGATTCTTTGGAATCATACGATCGAGGCGGTGCTTGTCTTGATCAGCGGGGAACCGTGGGTCGTGTACCTCAATTCAACGAAGTGATCAAAGACACTTTCGTGTGTTTCTTGCTAAATGTTGTTTGCGGTACATTTGGACGGTTGCGGTGATCGAATTGAGAGTCAATCCAAAGCCGCATGCTCACGGCATCCACACTTAATTGAAAAAATCATGGTGGTGCATATCTACATAACACGGTTACGATATTTTTATACTATGCTTCGCTACGTTCTTTGCAAATATCATGAACCGATAAAGCTTCCGCTACTACGATGGAAAGATGCCATGATTCAAAAGTGTGAGCATGTCGGTCCAAAAGTCACAACTTCACATGATGGCAACACAACATAGGGTGATCAGAGATTTCTTGTGGTGATGATCTCAATGAAAGCTTAAAGATCATCAAGATGTGGATCGGATCAAAGACCTCCACTTAAAGTACAAAACTATGCGGACTTTGAAGAATCGCTACAAATGCACAAAGATTGCGGAATTTGAAGAATTGAAGTCTACGAGCTCAAGAACTAAAGACAAAGAAAGAATGCTAGGATGCAAAATGTATTTCATGGGGTGACCTCCCTTAGGGGGAGATTGTTAGGAATTGGAAATTCCATGTTAAAATGTCAGTCACCCCAATTATAGTCTAGCATATGTTAGCTCGTAGACTTGTAGTTATTTACGTTGTTTTGTAGTTAATTAGTCAATTAGTAGCGTAGTTTAGTTTAGAGTAACACCGTGGAAGAAGGACGGGTCTTTACCCACTGTATGCCTGATCCACAGTCCGATAGGAGGACGTATTTACTTGTAACTATAAATACCCCTTCCATTCATGGAAGGGGTGGTGCTTCTCAATCTAACATTCCATAATTTACAAAGCAACTCTCTAGCAAGAACACCCATCTCTCTACTTTCTCTTTCTAAAATGTCTATCATGTATTTTCATCATCCAAGACCACCCGAATCATCAAACACAATAATATATCGATCCTACACCTGAAGTATAATATATCGAATCTCTTTTTCTCCTTATCATTGAGCTCATCATCGTCTTTGGTGCATCAATTCCATAGATCATTGTTCCATCTGCAATGTATCAATTAAGTCTCTTGTAGTCTCAATCGATAAGGTCCTTCATCAATAGACTTAATAATGTTGACTCCATTTTCCTTTCCAAGGCAATTACAATCGATTCGTTGTGCCCAAGAGTCGTAGTCGATTACATCAAGCATGGGTGGACTAGTATCCGAACCGGTGCTTGAACATCCTCCGCAGTGGAGATGATTGTAGGTATGTTAGTAGACATGTTAGCAGTTACACGGATTTTATAACTCTATGATTAAACTGGGAAATAGATTCTTTCACGGGATTTTACTAAATCAAGAGAAAACCGTATTACAAACAAAAATCAACCAAGTCGCTATGAATTCTTGAACCAAGTCGCTAGTCACCAAGTCGCTAAGTCACAAGTCGCTAGTGCACCAAGTCGCTACACAGTCAAGTCGCTAAAGAGCAACTCGCTAAGGTCCAAGTCGCTAACACCAAGTCGCTAAGCACCTAGTCGCTAGACACAGCTAAGTTGCTAAAGAACAACTCGCTAAGATCCAAGTCGCTAGTATCAAGTCGCTAACAATTTACACTACAACTCGCTAACAATTTACAAGCAAGTCGCTAACCTCACCAAGTCACTAGCCGTGGTGGAGAATCCACTAACTTGTACTATTTGTCGACTTGTCTCAATAGACAAGTCGCTAGGACCAAGTCGCTACCAAAAACACTACAACTCGCTACCTTTTTACAAGCAAGTTGCTATGATGAAATTCACTACGAGAACCAAGTCGCTACCAAGAAAAACTTCAAAACACACTTTTCAATCCAAAACAAACTCAACCACGGTGATTCAAGCTTACCAAATCAAAACCCAAACACATAAAAGTACACCCAAAATTCAAACTTTAACACTAGAAATGAACCAAATGATGCAAAAACACTAAACTTTTCAAACTCAAAACCATCTAAAACCACTAGAAATCAAGGATATGTAAGAGATGATCAAACCATGGCTCTTGATACCATTTGTAACATATTGGATTTCACAAACACACTAAACCAATGATCAAAGAGGCATATACAAGAGGTTTTAGAGAGAAAGTTAGAGGTTGGGAACTTTAGTGAGAGAAAGAAAAATCTTATTATGAGCTCCAACTCTACCTTGGGAGGTAGAGTATTTATAGTTCTTACATAAATCGCCACCTACGGGCTATGGATCGGGCATACGGTGGGTAAAGACCGTCCAGTCCTCCACGGTGTTACTTAACTAAATACTACTAAATATTAACTAATCTACAACTACGAACTTTCTAACGATTACATATACTTAAGGTGACCGACTCTTTAATAACTGGATTTACTAAATCCTAACAGAAAAAGGCTTAGGCGTAAAGATTTTACTCGTAAGCTTTTATGCTTATGCGTAAAATTAGGGTTTTAACCAAAAAATCCTTTACACTTATACCAGTGTAAAAGATATCCAAAGTCAAAGTATTTTCAGGCTTATCCAAGCAACAAAACACTGAGTAAACAACCGGATTTGAAGATCACGTGAAGAACACCTTACGCGTAAGATTAGGGTTTTCTTATGCGTAGGAAATGCCAAAAATACCACATGCTATTTTTATGACCAAAAACGTTTAGTAAACCAGATTATAACGATGAAACAACCTTAAAAAACACCAAAACAACAACAAAGTTTAAGACTTGATGATCCAAACCACTTTTCACTCTTACGCGTAGGATAGTACACTCGTATCCAAACACGTATAAAACTCAATAAAAACACGTAAACTTTGAACCGTTTTGCAAGAAACTGAAATTTTAACACTCAATAAACCTTAACCCATAAGAATCTTGAGTTTTTAAGTGTAAAATTTAGTGCTTTAAGCTTATCAAAAACTTGTATACGAAACCCACGCGTATACACAAAGGTATGCGTAAAAACCAAATCTTAACCCAACAATAACTATCAAACCAAGAACATGAGAGATGGATGATCAAACCATGGCTCTTGATACCATTTGTAGCATCTTGGTTTATCACAAACACATCATAAGTACAAGGGTTATACGAAGGTTATGGTTTAGAGAGAGAAAGTAGGAGAGAATGGGAAGCTTAGTGAGACAAAGAAAAATGAATTATGAAAGCTCCAACCCTTTGCCTTGGAGGGAAAAGGGTATTTATAGGTACAAGCATAGCATGCCTACTTTAGGTTGTAGATCAGGCATACAGTGGGTAAAGACCCGTCCGTCCTCCACGGTGTTACTAAGTAGTCTACTTACTATCACTGAATGACTACGACTACGAGCTTTCTAACGAGTATATATACTTGAGGTGACCGACACTTTTAAATACTGGATTTACTAAATCCCAGAAAGAGGGCGACGCCGTCCCTATATTTGTGATGACTTAGGAGCGAAATTGCTATTTTACACCTGACGGCATCGGGCTTTGAAGAGTAAGGCGTCACGAAGACTTTTCTTCTCGGGCGGCACGGATCCAGACTCAAACAGCGTCTGGCAATCAAGGCGGCGTCACAACCACAACGTGGCGCGTCTCAATGATGACTTGGCCAGGCGAAACCCTAATGACGGCGATCGAGGCGACGTCCCACCTATAAAGCGACGCCGTCGTAGTTGTAAAATTCTATATAGAAATCAAATTTTCAGACTTTTAAGAGGTAGACTTGTGGAGTAAAAACCTAAAACGATTGTAGTCCGGTTTGGACAGTATTTTAGGGTTCTTATACCCTATTTTACATCGAGATAAGTTATTTATTCCCTTGATTTCATTATGTCTTCGATTGAATGTGTGTATGCTTGCATGTTTAACATGTCCGGCTAATTTACTTGTTTGTTTGCTTAGATTTATGAAACCTAGTTATTAAATATTGATTGGTTGTCTCTTATCTTAATTGTAATTGGCTTAGGAGTGTATGAAGCCATCGTTGTGTTTTTAATGCTTGATTAATCTTTGTTGAACATTAGTTTATAATTACTAGTGGAATTGTAAGCTAAATATCCAAAGATAACCTTAGTGTTAAGTTTATGAATCCTATAGATTTCGTAGTCATTAACCTTAAGGTAGCTTCAAAGAGTTAGGGATAAAACCACACCCTACGACCTTAGAAAACACAACGCGGTTAGAATAAGGACGTGACAATTCAACCACCAATAAAAGATAACTAGGGAGTAATAGTATCTAGGTAGACACATCTTTAATCATCATACGAGCACACATCAATAGACATAGACTACCCATTAGTTTAGATAAATTAGATAAGTAGAGTAATCGGTAGAAGTACCAACCCCCCAAATCCAAACCCCGAGATTTTACCCTTAGCTTTATAAAAAAAATATAAAAAGATAAAAAATAATCTTCCTCAACCTCAACCTTAGAGTAATAATTTCTCACTAGCATTCCTATTCCCCTAGAAAACGATATCAATACCCGAGGCTTACCCAATACTACACTACAACGATTAGGCTCACTGCCTAGGGTGTTGAAAAACTTGCGACCCCGAACGCGCCTTGTACGCGAATCACCAACCATCGGTGTTGTCTCATGTTCAGTTCTTTTGGTCCAAAATGTGTTGTAGGCTTTTGTGATCGGTGTACACAGTACATTTTGTGCCATACAAATAGTGTCTCCAAATTCTGAGTTCGAACACGACCGATCCTAATTCCAAGTCGTGTGTTGTGTAGTTTTTCTCATGGGTCTTTAACTATTGAGAAGCGTATGCTATTACTTTCTCTCTTTGCATTAACACAGCTCCTAGACCCTTGTGTGAAGCGTCACAATAAACGACAAAATCTTCACTACCCTCAGGTAGGGCCAATATAGGTGCACTACACAACTTTTCTTTAAGGAGTTGAAAAGCTTCTCCTTCTTTTTCTCCCCAGTCGAACTTGACGTTCTTCTGGGTCAGTTTGGTCAAAGACTTCCCTATCTTTGAGAAGCCTTCGATAAACCTTCTGTAATATCCGGCGAGTCCCAAGAATTGGCGTATTTCAGTGGGTGTTGTAGGTGTCACCCAATCCTTTATTGACTCGATCTTTCCGAGATCTACATGTATACCCTGATTGTCGATCACGTGACCCAAAAATTGTACTGTAGATATCCAAAATTCACACTTCAAAAATTTAGCATATATTTCTTCCTTCTTTAGTAATTCCAATATCAATCTAAGATGTTCCTTGTGCTCCTTCACGCTCTTGGAATAAATCAAGATGTCATTGATGAAGACAATTACGAATTTGTCTAGGTAAGGCTTGCACACCCGGTTCATAAGATCCATGAATACCGCTGGTGCATTAGTCAATCCATAGGGCATGACTTGGAATTCATAATGTCCATAATGAGTTCTAAAGGCGGTTTTGGGAATGTCCTCTTCTCAAACTCTAAGTTGGTGGTATCCATACCTTATATCAATCTTTGAATAAACACTTGATCCTTGAAGTTGATCGAATAAATCGTCGATCCTTGGGAGTGGGTATCGGTTCTTAATGGTTAGCTTATTTAGTTCATGGTAGTCGATGCACATTCTGAAAGTTCCATCCTTCTTCTTGACAAAAAGAACTGGCGCTCCCCATGGCGAAGAACTTGGTCTAATAAATCCTTTTTTCGAAAGTTCCCACAACTGGTTTGATAGCTCCTATAGTTCAGTGGGAGCTAATCGATAAGGTGCTCGTGCCACCGGTGCGGCACCAGGAACTAAATCGATTTGGAATTCAACCTGTCGGGCTGGCGGAAGTCCTGGCAAGTCTTCAGGGAAGACTTCCGGAAAATTTATCACTATTGGCACATCCTCTTGGCGTTTTTCTCCCGATTCCTTGTCCTTCTTCTCAGTGACTTGAGCTAGGAAAAGGTGACATCCTTTCTCGATGCACTTCAATGCCTTTGTGCAAGAAATGATGTTTAACCTTGACGCGTTTCTTATGTCACTTCTGTCTCCTTCTATGGTTAGGACTTCATTTCCATAGGGTAGCCGGACAAGCTTCTCATCGCAAATAATGGCGACGTGGTATTTTGACAACCAATCCATCCCAATAATAACATCAAAACTACCCAATTCTACTGGCATGAGATCAATGTTGAATGGGTGGTTTAAGAGATTTAGGGTACAACCTCTTATGATTGTGTCTACCCTTTCTAGGTTATCGTTAGCCAGTTCCACATTGTATGCATTGTCTAAGGTGGTTGGGGCAATATTGAGTAGTGGACTAAATGCCCTAGAAATAAAACTCCTATCCGCCCCTGTATCAAACAATATATATGCATAACGGTTATTTATAAGGAACATACCCGTTACGACATTCGGGGTCTTCCTGAGCTTCCACCTTAGTCACTGCATAGACTCTTCCATGAGCTCCTCCACCATTTCCCTGAGTACCTTGTGGCCCATAATTCCCTTGAATTCGGCCATTCCCCTGGCTTCCCTGATTTCCTTGGTTACCTTGATTACTGTGATTACCTCCATTGCCTTGGTTTCTGGGTTTTCGGCATTCATTCTTATAATGCCCTTTTTCACCACATCCAAAGCAGGTTATTGCAGCCTTTGGGTTCTGAGCTGGTGTTGTCTGAACCGTTGCCAAAGGTTTGGACCTGCAGTCCCTGGTCAAGTGTTCGATCTTCTGGCAGTTGTGGCATTCAACCATACACTGACCCTTGTGGTGTAGTTCGCATCAATTGCACAATGGTGCAGTCCCTGCATACGGTTTCCTTTCTCCAGTCCCAGCTGCATAGGCTCTGGCGACAGTTTGCCTTTTGTTCTGGTTGTTGTTATTCCCATTGTTGTTGATGTGATTTCCGTTGTTGTGGTTGTTATTTCGGGAATGATCATCCCATTTCCTCTTGTTGTCCACTACCTTTTCCGAGGCATCCTCAATCACTTGATCCATAAGCTTGTTAGTCACTTCTATTGTCTCATGGAGATCAACAGCCTTGGAAGTAGTGACATTTCCTTTTATGGATGGGGGAAATCCCCTGATGTACCTCTCCAATAACCGAGTTTCAGTCTGAACCATCTCAGGGCATAGTAAAGCCAATTCTTGAAAACGCTGATTGTAGGCAGCCATGTTAGTGCCCTGAACCTTGAGGTTCCAAAACTCATGTTGCAACTTCTTTATCTCGTTGCGTGGGCAATACTTTTGGAGTACCATTTCCTTGAAGTATTCCCATGGCATGGCGTAAGCAACATCGATGCTTGCGGACTTCAAGTAGTTGTTCCACCGGTTAGAAGCGACATCCGTGAAAGTAAAGATCGCATTTAACCTTGGCTTCCTCTTCACGATTCTGATTTGAAACAACATCTCAAGTTTCTCAATCCACCCGGTCGGACCAACGACTCCTACATTCCACTAAAACCTCTAGTCATGGTTTTGTGGAAATCCTGATAAGTACAGCTGCGGTTATGAGTAGCTGGTCTTGAGGTTCCAGTTTTAGTGGACGAGTGGTTTGCCACAGCCAGGGCTGCATTCACTAGCTCATTGACCAGTTGGTCTCTCATTGCTTGATTCATGGTAGGTTGATTTGGTGTAGCTCTAGCTGGAGTAGGGGATCAGCAGTTTGATCATGTGTGACCCTTGCTGGGGTAGTAGTGTTTGTAGTTCGGTTGCGAGTGGCCCTAGCTGGGATAGGAGCATTAGCAGCTCCACCACGGTTGATCATGTTTGATATTCTTTTTGGTAGCATTTTCTGCATTAAGAAATGTGATGAGATATAAGGCTTTTAAACAAGGTAAATACCAGGTAGTAGTGTAAACATCATAGATAGAGCACATGAACAAGTTATGAAAGAAAGGATAATTGGATAGGAAATCAAGCTTGTCATAGATAGAAATTTCGGTTACAAAGTTCACAAAATACAAGCTGAAATACAAGAGTCATATCAAACACTAACTGTCATAACTCGGTTTAGTGTACTACAACATCTGACAAAGATCTAAGAATAATCGCTCAAAGACGCAAACGCTCATTCTCGGCAATAAGCTCATTGAGTAGCCTCGAACTCTCGTCGCCTCATCCAGGCACTAACATAGACTACAATGAGGTCCTCGCCACTCACTCTAGCGGTGTCTCGAGCTATCTCGGGTCCTCTCTAACTCCTCTAGTCTGCCGTGTAGTCTGGCCTGTCCTCTACCAAAATCCCGCACTCTATTATCTAGCTCTCAAATCTCCTCATAGTGAGACTCAAACCCAAAACTCAACAGAATATGCTCTCGTCTCTCCATCTCAACTCAAACAACACGTCTGTAGTGTGATCGAGAGTCTCGACATGCTGCTCATAGGCCTATAAACGTGTTGGCTCAATCCTATCTAGCTGATCTGTATGGACTCCAAGTAAATTCTCATTGGAGTCTAGCTGGATGAGTACCCTCTCAGTGAGATTCAATTCCTCACCATCTGAGGAAACTGGCGGATCTGGCACGGGCTACTCATCACCCGGTGCTGCTATCACAAGAGTCTCAACATGACCAGTAGAGTGAGCAAGACGCTCCATATCCAAAGCAGATGGTCTAAATGATGGGGATGAGGGAGTGTACTCCGGACTCGCAATGTGTGGTATAGTACTAATCATACAATCAACATCTCTCCACACTACCTCGTTACCAACCTCTCGACTGCGGAGCATCGCAACCCTCTGTCCTAATCCCATCGGTAAATCGATATCCATATCCTCTTCCGCTACTTGGGCAACTCGTGAGCTCTGCCCCAACTCGTACATACTCTGAACCTCCTCAACAATCTGCTTACCATCTCGTGGCATGAATCCCTGATCTAGTCTGTGGAAAACTAGAAAGGGGGGGTTGAATAGTTTTGCCGATTTTAAGTTAGTTTCAAAAACTTTAGACTCGATATTATGTGAAATCGTATGGATGATGAGAAAGTATAGATCTAATAGTAATGCAAGTAAATAAAGTAAAGTAAGGGAATGAAATGACACAACCGATTTATAGTGGTTCAGCTACAAGGACACCTTCCTGGCCCTACTCCACTCCCCAAGTCACCTACTCGAGAGTTCAAGCACTATGTTAACAAACTCCTTCAACTTGGCGGAGAAGCCTTCACAACGTTGCTTACACCTTTTTCCGGTACAAAGCTAAATACCGAGTCCGTAACACGGAGGACCAAACCAACATGACTATTACACAACAAATATGTGAAATAACAAATACAAGATCTTCGCTACAGAAATCTTGTGGAGGAAAAAATCAATCAAGGACCCCTTGCTTGGATGACTTGTAGTAAGCTCGTGATCTAGCCTTAGAGAAGGACCTATATGAGAATCACAATAGAAGAAAGAAGAACAACTCGCTAGATCAAGTGATCTTTTGTTAGAAGAGAGTAAGAGTATATGAGAGAGTTAGTAAGAAGAGGGGTGAAGAGAAATGAAGAAATGGCTCTCTATTTATAGGCAAAATCTTGCCACTGTTCCATGGATCCCTCCCTTAAGGGATCCGTCTAGTGTAAAGCCAGGGATCCGTGGGACGCTCCTCTTTGCCCATGGGTTTTTTAGTTATGGGTCATGGGTCATGAGTTATGGGTTGGTCCATGGGTATTTCATTAGATACAATGTATCTAATAGATGCAATGCATCTAGTCAAATGGATATGAGTCAATACCATGAGTTATGGATATGCTCCATGGGTTGTGATTTTTACCAATCCTACTAAACTATTACAACAAATGATTTATTACAACACTTTCTATTAAATGACTATATGTAAATGCTTTACAAAAATAACATGTATCCTTATAATTTTACTTATGATAACATTATATTTGTTATCAACAAAGCACAAAGAGATCGCTAAATATTAATAAACGTTTTTACGGTTTATTTGTATTAACAATCTCCCCCTTTTGGTTGATGACAAAACATAATGTTATGATGAGTAAAACTTAAGATTAGATGTATGTTTTGAAAGCCTAAGTTTTACTTCTTCTCCCCCTTTTTGTCGAAACAAAAAGTTAACCCAACGAAGAAATAAAATGTGGAAAAATAGCCCACGTATCACTTACTCCCCTTGCGGTAGCTCCCCTAGATTGGGCGTCAAGTGAGAAAAATAAAAATCCTACAAAGAAAGGGTTAGTAGTAACATGCATAAATAATCTTGTGATTGGCGAGAATCAAGATTGGGAGCCAAGGTATGTAAACAAGGCCTTGTAATAAAACAACAAAATGTAGTGGTATTTATGCCACATACAAGCATGTAATAGTAAGAACAAGACTTGTTCTTAAAAATGACTCAAAAGAAAAATACTAAAAATAAAAAAATTGTAATAATGATTCCTTCCATGCTTGCATAAGGTTATTGATGCAGGTTTTGATGAGTAATGATATTGATGCGATCAAGAATGAGGTTGAGTATGACTCGCATTTCTTCTCTAATTTCTATTGCAATATCCCTAGTGGATTGGCAATTTTCACAATGTAAGTGATGTGGGTAATGAGTGCGGAAGTTTTCCGAATGACTTTGATTTGTGAGATACGGAATTTGTGGTGGAAAAGATGGAAAAAGCGGATCAAAGTTCAGAATGTTTGGAAGTGGTGGTGGAAAAGAACCTAGATGTTCTTGTAATAAAATAGGAGCTAAGGGTGGTGAGGTTTCAAGGTCTTTGAAAATTGTGTTTGGAGAAGTGGGAGGTGTTAAAAAGACTATTTCTTTTTGTTTTGGTTGTTGAGATCTTGTTGGAGTCTTAAGGAGTTCCAAAAGAGTGACCTTAGGTGGTGAGTTGATGGGTGATGAAGTTGGTGTACTTGTTGGTGATGAAGGAGTTGCTATGATGGAAGCATCTTGTGGTGAAATAGTGGTTGGTGATGAACCATTCGATGATGGTTTTGCTAAACAGCAAGGCCGGATGCTAATCCGTGCGGATTTCCTAGATTTTGATTGTGGTATTTTGGAAGGTGGGAGGACAAAAATTTGGATTTCTTAAAAGGGATTGTTTGCACTAGGTGATTCATCTAAGTTGGAAGATCTTTTGGATGACATGGTGGTGTTTGTTTGTGAAGATGAGATGAATATGCAAGCATTTTGGGAATCCTATTTATAAAAAAATAATGCATTGTAATGAATGCTTGACCCAAAATGTGGATTAAAATCTAATGATTAGATATGAATTTAAGGCATGTGATCATGAGAACACAAGCATTAAAGAACATACTCCAAAAGAAATAAAAATAAGTGATGAAAAATATTGAAGTTTTCATCCAAAGTGAGAAAAATAGAAGACGGATCCCACGGATCCTTCCCTTGAGGGATACGTCCAGCATTAAGGCTGGGATCCGTGGTACTGGTGATTCAGGCTGCTCAAAATTTTCCTTTTGGAAACATTTGTGCCTAGTGTGTGCCTATATGCAAACCATTTGGAGTTGCTGTTATCTCGACTCCTAAAAAGAAAAGAAAAAATAAACTAGAAGTGATTAAGCACACTATTATGTGAGATAACCCGAGTGCTCCTAATTCATTGTGGCTTAAATGAATGTACCCGAAAACAGATATTAGTTATGTGTCCTCTTTAGCATTCAAAAGACATGAGATGCAATGAAAACGGGTTTTTACTTTGTATTAATAATGAAAAAGCGATTTGTCCTAGACGTGAGAAATGGCTTTTGTGAAAGTGATACGGGAAGAGGTATCATTTTAGAAAACATTTTGAAAGGAGGTTTCTATGTGTGAATAAAAACGTTTATCCTTTGAAAAGAAAATGTGTATGTAATTACGTGTTTGCAACTTGTACTTATCTTTAAAAATAAGAGAAAACTATGAGTTATAAGTGAAAAATTTATCTTAGGTTTTGGAAATTCTCGTATTGCTTGTGAGTTTTTGTCACAATTCTCAATTTTTGGTCATTTCTCAAACTCTACATTCATCATACTAGTCATGCATGGGTTTTGCATTTCACATTAAACGCATAATTTCATATTAAATAAACGTTATCGCGTAAACATTATTTTGAACAATTGATACGATACTTCCAAAATTTATCACAATATATTTTATACTCATATTAAGTTTATAAAATATTATTTTAGTTTACTCGGTGTTTTAAATTTATTTCGTATATAAATTGTTATGTTTATATAATTATGACGGTTTTCTTATATTCAACCCGATAAATATTTATTCACTCAAATCTTTCAAGAAATGTATTTTTATAATTTTATGACCTCAATATATTTTATCTTGACCCGTGAAAATTTATTTTTATCTAACGCTACCCTAAATACTCAAATGTGTATTCAAGTTACTACATGTCTTCAATTAACTATACATTATACTCCATTTAAATAATTAATAAAAAAAAGTATTATTTGATGACAAAACCCTTGGCCGACCTTAAGGGGTGAGTCACTTGGTTATTGCAAAATATCTACAAACACATCATATATTCATTTCATTTATCAAAAGATCAAAATCAACATTTTCTTTCCTATCTTCCTTATGCAAACCGCCACACCAAAGGTGAAGGAGGATCATCAAATATTTTTTTCTAATCAAGGTTTTAACACTCTAGTCTCACTCTTGATTAAGGTTTGCAATAAAACCTTGGGTGATTAGGAAAACCTTTGTTCCATTAACCTCATCAAGTAGTCTTGTAAGCATCTCATGTTTATTTTTCATCTTACATATTCATTTCATATTCATTTCATCATATTTGAGCCAAAACATGCAAGTCATATGATGTTGTACCACTTTTTCAATGATTTTCAAGAGTTATATATATATAATCCATCCTATAATTATTCCTTGTTATATATTAGTTTTGGTGATGTTTAGGAAACCATGACACCCTAAGAAGGTGTATGGTAGGATTAGAATAGCTCCGGAGTTGTTTTGAATGGGTTAGAATAGGTTTGGCGGGAGAAAAACTCATTTCGACACGTATAAAATAGGGTCTGTCCGTATTTTGAATTCGGGAAAATCCGACAGTGGGAATACTATTTTGGGCTAGATATTTAGAAAATACACTTTAAAAGCAGCGTGGCCGCTTGAGCGGATTAAAGCGGAGCTATAACGAAGAAGTTATGAATTTTTCAAGTTTGACGATAAAAACTATTAATTTTAAATTTCAGCATTGAAAATGTTACTCCTACGAGTCAAAATGAGTCTTAAGCCTTATAAATTATGTCGACTTATCAAAAATATATTAGTATACTTTGACACGAATCTAAGGATGTAGAAAAGCGTAGAAAACGGACTTGTAACGATTAAATTACACAAGATAAACCAAGTTACCGTAATTTTATTCTATTAGCAAAAACTAATATATTCTCTATTAAACACATAATCTGGCAACAAAAGGACCATGTTGGCGGACGTTTTAACGATGATGTAGAACTTTTATAACTTGATGTCTTCTAGTAAAGTAAGTTCTCTAGCATATTTTCCAAAATGTTAAACCGTTTGTTGAGCGGAGTTGTAACGAATAACATATAGTCGCTCAAACTTTGCGAAAACCATCCTTTAAACTATATTTTTGGACTAAAGAGCAATACTTAACCTATGTTTTCTCCATGATCGAGACCTCTATGATAAAAACTTAAACACTGAAACTTTGAGATATTGATACAAGCTTCCCAAAACCGTTGAGTTCGTTTCCTAACGCTCGGCGTACACCATTCGACTAACTTTTCAAGGCCATTTTAATCACTTTCATGAAAATTTCAACGACATTATTTTCTGACGAAAGTTATAATTTCACAATAAATCATTAAATGACTATCGTGGGATATCATTTCAACGTAAATACTTGTAAAGTATTTTATAATATGACGGGATGTCATAAACATATACTTTGACGATAAACATTATTTCCAAAATGTACAAGTGGTATGGATATCATATGGAGCTGCATGCACAACATTGTATCACGCATTCACAACAACATATCATAACTCAAGTCATAACATTCATTCTAGGTCGCGGATAGTCTCCATAGCCCCATTTTCAATTGTTATTATACTACTTTTGGGGGAGATACATGCTCAACTGTTTTCATTTACTTTCACAAGTACTTTAAACTCTTACATATTACTGTGAGTTTTCATAGCCCCTACTTTTATACATTTTCAATTACTTTTGAGGGAGATACATGCTCAAACTATTTTCATTTACTTTCACAAGTACTCTAAACTTTTACATACTCTGTGAGTTCATACCCGCTTTTACTCGTTTATATTCTTACAAACTATTTGGGGCTAGATATATGCTTATTCATCCAAACATTTAAACTCTTTTGTCAAGCAACATTACTTATACTTTACAATTGATTGCGTTATATACTTGATTGGGTTATACTTGATTTCATATGCATATTTGGAACAAACATACAAGAATTAGTGGCTCAAATTAAGTTGTTGGAAGGCTATTAATTTACAAACATACAAGAATTAGTGGCTCCAAATTAAGTTGTTGGAAGGCTATTAATTTACAAACATACAAGAATTAGTGGCTCCAAATTAAGTTGTTGGAAGGCTATTAATTTACAAACATACAAGAATTAGTGGCTCCAAATTAAGTTGTTGGAAGGCTATTAATTTACAAACATCCCAATATTTATATGTTGGAAGACTCTTTTGGTGACATTTATACTTTTAACTACCTTAATGCGCATATTCATGATTGTCATTCTATTTTAGGCAATGGGTTGTGAACACACGGGTTGCAAGTTTTGTATGGGCGGAACTTGGGCCGAGTGGATTTACAATGCCTTTCTTGTGTGAACATTTCTCTAAGTATTTCAAATCATTTTAACACAAACTTATGAACTCACCAACCTTTGTGTTGACACTTTTAGCATATTTATCTCGGGTTGTAAGGCGATAGCATTTCATGGAGCTTTTGGGTCTCATGGCATACATTGGAGTCTAGTGTTTTTATCTATTACCATTCGACATGTTTTGTAAACCTTATGTATTGTCAAACTTTGGAATCTCATGTGTTGTAAACTTTAACTTATTTAATCGAATGGTAAACTCTTTAAAACGTCTCATTATAGAGGTCGTTTCTTTATCCATACTTTGTGCTATGACGTCATACCCAATGACACTATCGTTCATTGTGATATTTTGTGGTGTGATGATTGGTATCGAGACTTGGTTATAGAGAACTAGGTTGCATTTTAGTTCCTAGACTATAACCGCTTTCACGTCGATCCTTTCGTTTCCTATCGCCTTACTCACTTTTCGATATGCATATGTTTTCTTAAGTATTTCTTCTAGAACCACCTCATTTGATAACGTAGTTTCCTTGTACCAATAGGGAGTCCCAAAATCTAGTTGGGTCATCAAAGATATGGAGCTCGATGTGAGCACTTATCTAACTTGATCTCGTGGCAGTTCTTGTTTGATGAGATGCGAGATCGAGCTAAATAAGTGTTACTATAAAGTCGGATAGATTTGATGATTTTGCCCGAGGATGGGAGTTCTCTTGAGGATACTTTGGGAAGCTGCTGGCGACCAAACCTCATAGTGACTTTAGCACCTAACGGAATTTCCTATACACCAAGCGCGACTCTCCTAGATACCTACCTAAATTCCTCCTCCACTTTGTTTAGAATCGGATGATAGAATGGCTATCTATATCAAGTAACAACAATCGCCGAGACATGTGTGTTTGGTGGTATGTACACGTGTGAAATGAAGCAATTATAATTATGGTGGCCAACATAATTATAAATGCGTCACAACCCACGTGGACATATCGACCATCATCGTGGATCGGATGTGGGCACCTTAGGAACCAATTGTGGCGTGGTATTATGTTTGAGGACGTTAAGTATAGACATTGGGAATTCAACGGTTCTTTCCTTGCGAGATCATGGCTCCAAAGAGGGTAACACGATCTTGGCCGGTGGTGCGGCACGAGGGTGGAATGGCGGTAAGCGTGGAGGTAGGAGGCGGTAGCAACGTGGGTAACAATGACAACAACATCTGGCGAAACCACGATTTTGCCGCCATCATCGCTCAACAACTTCAAATCTTGCTTCCCACTATTGTCACACAAGTTGGAAACCATATGAATAACTCGGAAACCATGGGAACAGTCTCGGTGAAACCAACAATGTATTTGGCGTGCAACAACAACAACACCAACAACAACAACAACAACAATGTAATCGGATGCACATATAAGGAATTTTCGGCATGCAAACCCATGGAGTTTGATGGTATAGGAGGTGCTTTGGCGTATACTCGATGGGTAGAGAAGGCAGAGTCGTTGATCGACATCGACAATTGTGCCATACATCGAGGGTAAAGTATGCTTGCTTGCTATCGTGGAAGGTATTGACATGGTGGAACACACACCACTAGAGCTAGGGGCGGAGAAGCATCTGGTATGACATGGGACTAATTCAAGGCGTTATTGAAAGAGGAGTCTTGCCGGACAATGAAATGCGAAACTAGAAGATGAATTTTATCACCACTCCATGATAGGGGTGGTCACGCAGCCTACATGCACCGATTTCATGAGTTAGCGGACTAGTTCCTCATCTAGTTACCCCGAGTCCAAGAGAATATCGAGGTACATATATGGTCTTGTGCCCGAAATCCGTGGGCGGGAAAACTCTTGAGCCGTCTACAATACAAAGTGCAACACGAGGCGGGAACCTAATGGATGAGATGGTCGAAATGGGACTTTGAAGAGCGTTGACAAGAGGAAGGAAGCGAGTGGGTCGAATAGGAAAATGGACGAGTAGCAGACAACAAGAGGGCAAGAGTTTGTGTGGCAACTGCATGAACAAAGGGAGTATGCGGGTACACATCCCAAATGTGCCAAATGTGCTTATCATCATCCAAGACCAAGCCACACCGCTTGTGTACAAGTTGCAATCGACACGGCCATTTTAAGGAGCGGTGTAAAACATGATTGGCAACATGAGGAATAACCAAAGGACTTGCTTTGAATGTAACAGTACCGGACCACTTTCGAATAATTGTCCTAAGTTGAATGGAGCGCAGAGGCAACCACAAGGTAACCAACACCTAGCTTTAGCAATTGAAGGAAACAACCCGACCCCACGTACTCAATATCAGTCCACCTCGAGATCGAGCATTCTATATAGGGACCGAGGCAGCCAGAATGCGAATCGGTACATTTTCCTAGACGCATAAGTTTTGACATAAACACTTTGAACATACACTTGATTTCGCGAAACCTTAGGGTAGAACTTTATGTATCATCGATTGAATCACGAGGACGTGATTCTCTCGACATGGGAAGAATGTCACAATTCTCAATTTTGGTCATTTCTCAAACTCTACATTCATCATACTAGTCATGCATGGGTTTTGCATTTCACATTAAACGCATAATTTCATATTAAATAAAGCGTTATCGCGTAAACATTATTTTGAACAATTGATACGATACTTCTAAAATTTATCACAATATATTTTTATACTCATATTAAGTTTATAAAAATATTATTTTAGTTTACTCGGTGTTTTAAATTTATTTCAGTATATAAATTGTTATGTTTATATAATTATGACGGTTTTCTTATATTCAACCCGATAAATATTTATTCACTCAAATCTTTCAAGAAATGTATTTTTATAATTTTTATGACCTCAATATATTTTATCTTGACCCGTGAAAATTTATTTTTATCTAACGCTACCCTAAATACTCAAATGTGTATTCAAGTTACTACATGTCTTCAATTAACTATACATTATACTCCATTTAAATAATTAATAAAAAAAAAAAGTATTATTTGATGACAAAACCCCTTGGCCGACCTTAAGGGGGTGAGTCACTTGGTTATTTGCAAAATATCTACAAACACATCACATATTCATTTCATTTATCAAAAGATCAAAAGTCAACATTTTCTTTCCTATCTTCCTTATGCAAACCGGCCACACCAAAGGTGAAGGAGGGATCATCAAATATTTTTTTTCTAATCAAGGTTTTAACACTCTAGTCTCACTCTTGATTAAGGTTTTGCAATAAAAACCTTGGGTGATTAGGAAAAACCTTTGTTCCATTAACCTCATCAAGTAGTCTTGTAAGCATCTCATGTTTATTTTTCATCTTACATATTCATTTCATATTCATTTCATCATATTTGAGCCAAAACATGCAAGTCATATGATGTTGTACCACTTTTTCAATGATTTTCAAGAGTTATATATATATAATCCATCCTATAATTATTCTTTGTTATATATTAGTTTTGGTGATGTTTAGAAACCATGACACCCTAAGAAGGTGTATGGTAGGATTAGAATAGCTCCGGAGTTGTTTTGAATGGGTTAGAATAGGTTTGGCGCGAGAAAAACTCATTTCGACACGTATAAAATAGGGTCTGTCCGTATTTTGAATTCTGGGAAAATCCGACAGTGGGAATACTATTTTGGGCTAGATATTTAGAAAATACACTTTAAAACGAAAACGTGGCCGCTTGAACGGATTAAAACGGAGCTATAACGAAGAAGTTATGAATTTTTCAAGTTTGACGATAAAAACTATTAATTTCAGAAATTTCAGCATTGAAAATGTTACTCCTTACGAGTCAAAAATGAGTCTTAAGCCTTATAAATTATGTCGACTTATCAAAAATATATTAGTATACTTTGACACGAATCTAAGGATGTAGAAAACGTAGAAAACGGACTTGTAACAATTAAATTACACAAGATAAACCAAGTTACCGTAATTTTATTCTATTAGCAAAAACTAATATATTCTCTATTAAACACATAATACGGCAACAAAAGGACCATGTTGGCGGACGTTTTTAACGATGATGTAGAACTTTTTATAACTTGATGTCTTCTAGTAAAAGTAAGTTCTCCTAGCATATTTTCCAAAATGTTAAACCGTTTGTTGAGCGGAGTTGTAACGAATAACATATAGTCGCTCAAACTTTGCCGAAAACCATCCTTTAAACTATATTTTTGGACTAAAGAGCAATACTTAACCTATGTTTTTCTCCATGATCGAGACCTCTATGATAAAAACTTAAACACTGAAACTTTGAGATATTGATACAAGCTTCCCAAAACCGTTGAGTTCGTTTCCTAACGCTCGACGTACACCATTTTACGACTAACTTTTCAAGGCCATTTTAATCACTTTCATGAAAATTTCAACGACATTATTTTACTGATTTAAAAGTTATAATTTCACAATAAATCATTAAATGACTATCGTGGGATATCATTTCAACGTAAATACTTGTAAAGTATTTTATAATATGACGGGATGTCATAAACATATACTTTGACGATAAACATTATTTCCAAAACGTACAAGTGGTATGGATATCATATGGAGCTGCATGCACAACATTGTATCACGCATTCACAACAACATATCATAACTCAAGTCATAACATTCATTCTAGGTCGCGGATAGTTTCCATAGCCCCATTTTCAATTGTTATTATACTACTTTTGGGGGAGATACATGCTCAACTGTTTTCATTTACTTTCACAAGTACTTTAAACTCTTACATATTACTGTGAGTTTTCATAGCCCCTACTTTTATACATTTTCAATTACTTTTGAGGGAGATACATGCTCAAACTATTTTCATTTACTTTCACAAGTACTCTAAACTTTTACATACTACTGTGAGTTCATACCCCGCTTTTACTCGTTTATATTCTTACAAACTATTTGGGGCGAGATATATGCTTATTCATCCAAACATTTAAACTCTTTTGTCAAGCAACATTACTTATACTTTACAATTGATTGCGTTATATACTTGATTGGGTTATACTTGATTTCATATGCATATTTGGAACAAACATACAAGAATTAGTGGCTCCAAATTAAGTTGTTGGAAGGCTATTAATTTACAAACATACAAGAATTAGTGGCTCCAAATTAAGTTGTTGGAAGGCTATTAATTTACAAACATACAAGAATTAGTGGCTCCAAATTAAGTTGTTGGAAGGCTATTAATTTACAAACATACAAGAATTAGTGGCTCCAAATTAAGTTGTTGGAAGGCTATTAATTTACAAACATCCCAATATTTATATGTTGGAAGACTCTTTGGTGACATTTATACTTTTAACTACCTTAATGCGCATATTCATGATTGTCATTCTATTTTAGGCAATGGGTTGTGAACACGCGGTTGCAAGTTTTGTATAGGCGGAACTTGGGCGGGTGGATTTACAATGCCTTTCTTTGTGTGAACATTTCTCTAAGTATTTCAAATCATTTTAACACAAACTTATGAACTCACCAACCTTTGTGTTGACACTTTTTAGCATATTTATCTCAGGTTGTAAGGCGATAGCATTTCATGGAGCTTTTGGGTCTCATGGCATACATTGGAGTCTAGTGTTTTTATCTATTACCATTCGACATGTTTTGTAAACCTTTATGTATTGTCAAACTTTGGAATCTCATGTGTTGTAAACTTTAACTTATTTAATCGAATGGTAAACTCTTTAAAACGTCTCATTATAGAGGTCGTTTTCTTTATCCATACTTTGTGCTATGACGTCATACCCAATGACACTATCGTTCCGCTGCGATATTTTGTGGGTGTGACAGTTTTGCGTGAAATAGAGATCCTAGACTCAGAAAGAAGAAGGCTAGTGTTTACATACCTTGTAGAGTTAAAAGTAAATTACGACAATTGTTCCATGAGACCAAGACCAAGGCAAGTAGGTTTTGTAGGACCTTAAATATATCAACCTTATCACGAATACCAAGCTTACCAAACAAGTAGAACACGTGAAACACTAAACACTTATGCGTAGAAATGAAGAAAGAAAGATAAGAAAGATGGTGACTTGATGATATGTTAATCGTGTATGTGTAGAGAAAAAGATGAAAACAAGATGATGTATATTTCAAAAAAAACACACACAAACACACTCAAGCACACCCTCAAATGACCATTTGAGGGTATTTCTCTCTTACATATCACGCCCTAATGGGCTTGGCCATGGGCTTCGTGGATTGGGTTGGATTGGATTGGATTACAAATGATAAAGGCTAGCTTAACATAACTAATAGCCATTTAGCTTAGCCCAATCCACGAGCCCGTTGACTATTCTATCACGATATCTAACACACGTTACAAAGTTCCTAAGCGTGAATGACCATCACTTCTATTAAATATTATTAAGGCTAACAATCTCCCCCTAAGGGGTGGTCATTCAAAAGATGCTCCACTTGATTATGTCTTTACTTTCCTTGAGCTTGAACTTTGTGTGTAGATATACAATAGTCTTGATTTTTGTTCCTTCATGCTTTGTGATTAGTTCAATATGGTATTCTGCCATTTGTCAACTCCATTGGTTAGGTGTCTCCACGTCTTTATACACTTCTTTTTGACTTTGAGTTTCCAATGATGAAGTTCTCGAGTCTTTAAACTTTGAAGATTCTTTGACATTGATGAAGAATCATCTTTAACTTTGTTTTGCCTTTGATTTTGATGAGAACTTCATTTGTGATGTTGTTGGTATGAGCATGTGGAGAATCTGCGATCTCTTCCTCCGTGAGCATCCATCGTGACTTCCAGTGCGATCACGAACACCAATTGATCATTGTAATCTTTTCTTAAAGAATTGATTACTACAATTGTTCTCTTGATGAATGTCTTGATTCCATTCACCTTGGTCGGGCGAATCGGCCGTCCTAATCCCATAAGGGACGAGTTGGCATTACATTGAATAAATTCAAGTAACGACCCACATCTTGAGATTCGATTCGTGAAAGGAATCTCCTTAGCGGGATTTCCGGCACTTACGAGTTCGAATGTCGGGGTGTTAATGACATAGTGTGAAAACACATCTCTAATTCTTACAAAGGTTGTTCACTGGCTGGAGGCCCTCAAGAAGGCTAACACGACATACCAAAGTACATCTGATTCGGTGAGTCATTGAAGTACACGAAGCATCACTTCACATTGTAGACCGTTTGAGACACACTAAGCGTAACCCATAAAGAATTACGAAGTGACTGCTTTGTCGGGTTGTTTGATGTTGACCTGGCGGGAGTTTCCATTCAATCACCGAGGATCACAATTGTGAAACCTCTCATAAATGTTACGGCGGATTGCTAAGATCTGCGTGGGACTCTAGAATGTATCACTTGTGTCCTTATTGATGAACAACAAGCGATGAAATGTCAAGTGTTCCTATGAGATCTTTTGATGAATCTCGTGGCTCTAGACTCAATTAGTGCATTTTGGTTTTCTGAGCGGAGACTAGGGAGAGGTCTCCTTCTTCAATACCAACGATCTCTAAGAGAAAGTCGATAGATTATGTAGGGTTCGGTGAGAATGAAACAAATCCTTTTAAGAGGAATTGAGTGGCTAGAAGGTTTAGTGCGGTGCGTCCTTTGGGTCCATGGCGTCTTTGTCTTCAATACCGGTGTCATCTTAGTGACAACCGAGCAGATGAATTGAACCGGTTTACGCCTAAGGTTGATTATGGAGGCTATTTCTTTTCACCCTTTTCATTACATTTCTTTTAATTCTTCAACCCTTCTTTCTCCTTTCTCACATTACTCCTTTTTCAATCATACCTAAGGACTTCTAATACTAACTATTGGTATTGTCCTTGGGTAGATCCCTCGACTCTGGCGGATCATAGGATAATATTCCTATCCTTAGTCACCTTATAACTCCATGATTGTCCTATGTTGCCATAAAACCATTTTCTTGAAAATCTCTCAAAGTGTTTATGATTGAAAACATGTTTGAAACACTTGAGAGTTTTATATTTTCGAAACACTCCCCTTCACATGTGCTTATATTGTTTTAACTTAATCTGCACGGTGAGGGTAGAGTTCGCACTTTTGAATTGATCGGCTCATGATAGACAATTCCCACGAGACACAGTTACGTTGCTTAGTTAAAGAGTTCCATTGTCGGTTTTAGGTGACAACTAGCTCTAATAACTAACTTGAAGTTGTAAACACTTCTTGAAAAGAAGGTTAGACCCATGAAAGTGCATGTCTATCACAAGTTTCTCGAAATGGTACATTTACTGACTTTGATTCCTCGTCAATTCAATGGTTTCAACTGAGTCGAGCTCTTTTGAGATTCAAACAACGATCATTAAACATTTTTGATCACATTTTAATCACGTCTTCTCCCCCTCAAAAATAGCATATTCGTGATATTTTTTATATCAACGGATTAAACAACATTTTAGAATCTTTTGGGAGACAAGCGGATTTGATTTAAGCATGAATTTGGAACATTTTGGTTTTATACTCCCCTTTAATAAAGCATAATCAATTAAAGGGTTTTAGAGGAGTTATCTTGAGCACAAAATATTTTGAAAGATTTTGAAAATCTTTTGAACAATCTTGAAAAAGGTGCTCAAGATGATGATGATTTCTCACCGATTTTAAATGTAGTGCCTTTGAAGCGTACACTAGATTTTTCTTTAAAAACACGAGTTTTGATTTGAAAATAATCAAAAGTCATCATTTTAGTCGGGTTTCGTCTTGAAGTATCTGAAAGCCATTTTTGAAGAAATTTTGAGAAGCGACATGTTTTAGAAAACATTTAAATAACTCTCGCTCAAGCATCTGTACATGTCCGTATCATTGTTGAATGACATTTCTAGAAGCGTCTGAATATCGATTATCGAGAGACATGTCGTGAGAAGAATATTTTGGATTTTTGATTTTATATTGTTTTGTATTTTTGAAAGTTTTATATTTTATATTTTGCTTTTGTTGGTTTTCAAATTTTGTATTTTGTTTTCAAAAATATTTCTGATGACTTTGGAAAATCATTTTCAAGAAGATTCGAGAAGGCGTTCTAACTCCTCGGGGTTAGGCTTCGCATTCAATTCGTCGAACTAAATCATTAAACCTTTCTTTTGGAAGGGCTTTAGTAAATAGATCGGCGAGTTGGTAATCTGTCTTCACGAAAAATAATTCAACAATACCTTCTTCTACGTGCTCTTTGATGAAGTGGTAGCGGACACGAATGTGCTTAGTCTTTGAGTGATGAGCAGATTGCATGATATGGCTATGGCACTTTTGAGTCACAATACATAGGTATTTTATCGAAAGTAAAGCCATAATCGTGAGTTGTGTTCTCATCCATAGAACTTGAGCACAACACGAGATAGAGACACATACTCGACTTGAGCGGTTGAAAGTGCGGTGCAATCTTGTTTCTTTGAAGACCGGTGACTAACTTTTCACCCAAAATTGTGCTCCTCGATGTACTTTTTTTGTAACTTGATCACTGCGTGGTCCGCATCGAAAAGGCAATTAGATCAAATCCGGTTCCCCGGATACCAAAGTCCCATGTGAATGGATGTCTTGGTGCGAAAGATCCTTTTAACCTCTTTGAGGTGCGATTCGGTGAGCTTTGCACGAAACCGTGCTAATAAGCAAACAACAAAATGAATATCGGGTCGACTAGCGGTGAGGTACATGAGAGAACCAATCATGCTCCGATATTTCTTGGATCGATAGGTTTCCCAAATAAATCGGCTCCAATTTTTGGTGAAGTTACCATTGGTGTACCGACCGAATCACAATTATCCATACCATGATTTTCAAAATCTCGGTTGTATATTTAGCTTGATTAATAAAAATTCCACGTGGGGATTGATGTATTTGTAAACCAAGAAAAACTTTAGTTCCCCATCATGGACATTTCAAATTTGCTTTTCATGAGATTTTCAAAATGTTTTGAAAGATTCGGATTAGTGGACCCAAAATGATGTCGTCACGTAAATCGAACAATCAAAATGTCATTTTGCATTTTGTGTAAACAAGGTAGGATCAACAGTTCCTTTGGTGAAATTGTTTAGGATAAGGAAAGAGGACAGTTCGTCATACCACGCTCTCGGAGCTTGTTTCAAACCATAGATTGCCTTTTTGAGTTTGTAGGCGTAGTCGGATGTTCCATGTCTATGAAGCCTTTGGTGACTCACGTACACTTCTTCTTTCGAGTTCCATTCAAGAACGCGGTCTTAATGTCCATCGATAAACCGTGATGTTTTGTGAGTGCATAGGCTAAGAATATCTGTTGCTTCAAGTCTAGCTACCGCGTGAATGACTCTTCAAAGTCTATCCTTCTTCTGTCTGTATCCTTTGGCCACAAGGCGAGCTTTGTTGCAATTCGGTCATTTCTTCATCCCTTTTGTTCTTCCATAACCATTTGAGATCAATGGCGCGAATGTCAATTGGTCTTGGAACCATATCCCAAGAGTCATGTAGGCGGTATTGGAGAAGTTCCTCTGCATTGCTTCTATCCATGCGGGTTACGCCATTGCCTCCCGAATGTTCTTTGGTTCTATATTGCTAATTGAGCAAAGGTAAATGCACAAGTCGCAATCGGTGGCAAGTTGGCGTCTCGTGCGAATTGGCCGTGAAGGTTCACCAATAACTTGTTCAATTGGATGGTCTTTTGTCCACTTGAGTAGAAGGATACCGTTGGTTAAGCGTGTCGAGTTAGATGGTTCTCGTAAGCTTGAAGATGATTCGGTGATTCCGTAGCAAGCGGGTTTTCAAATAAGTCTTCATCTAACGTTGCATCGTTACGGTTTTGTGTAGGTTCTTCTTGAAATGATATGTTTTGGTTTTGCTCATCAGCTGCTTGGTAAAAGCTGTTTCAAGAATAGGATTTTGAAGTCGATGTAGATGGCGTTGATGGAGTTGGTGCATTGGTTTCGACCGTTGTAGATGCATCTTTTGTTGGTGGTGGTGGATGATTTTGAGCGGGTGCGGTGGAATGATGGTTTGATGCATTTGTCGAAGTTCCACCATAGTATTCATCGAACATTAACTCGAAGAAATTCTCCCATTCTTGTTCATGAGGTGTGTCGGCAAAAGTTGATGGAGCTCTTTGTTGTATGAGTCTGAGCGATGTGTCCGAAGTCTGCTTGGTTTGGTGCGGGTTCTAATCTGTTTTGATTAGAAGCCATCGGTTTTAAGCGGGTTCTAGGCGAGTCTCTCGAAGCCATTTGTGAAAGTTCGTCAAAATTCACATTCATCGTCTCCATTATCTTCCTAGTTCTTACATTATACACCACAGATGCCCTCGAGTTTTACGAGTATCCAATGAAGATTCCAATATCACCTTTAGCTTTCGGTTTTCCTAGATCTTCTCGTCGTTCGTCGGATAGCACAAAGCGCCAAACACGTGAAGGTAAGAGATATCGGGTTTTACATTGTTCACTAGCTCATATGGGGTTTTATTGAATCTTGGATGGATTAGGGATCGGTTACGAGTGAAACAAGCGGTGGCAACAACATCGACCCATAGAAATAACGGTGCACTAGAATAAATTAGCATTGTGCGGCGACTTCCACAAGAGTTCGATTTCTTCTTTCAACTACCCCATTCTGCTGTGGAGTTCTAACAAGCGATGTCGATGTGTGATTCCAACATCTTCAAAATAAGTTCTTAACTCACGATTTGTGAATTATGTGCCGTTATGCATTCTTACAACCCCTACGGAGTTTGAAGAAGTACTTGAATTCGCTTGAAAGGTGATGATGATGCACGGTGCTTCGTCTTTTGATCTCGAAACCTAACCCATGTATATCTTGAATAATCATCAACGATAACAAGAATATACTTTTCCCATTAATGCTTTCAACTCTCATTGGGCCACATAAGTCCATGTGCAACATATGCAACTTTGCTTCGAACTAGAGTGCGGTTTGGGTTTATATGATGCTCTTTTGCTTTTCCTTGTTCGCATGATGGACATAAGTGATCCTTGGTGTATTTGAACTTTGGAAGTCCGTTGGCGATGTTGTCTTTGGCAAGTTTGTTGATGGTGTCGAAATTGAGATGGGATAATCTTCTATGCCACAACCGGGACTTTGTTCGGATGCTCGTGTCATAAGACATATTGGTGATGAAGAGGCCATTTGGTTTATGTCGATAGCATACAAGTTTGTATCACGATTCCCGGTTAAGAGATTAGTGCCATCAAGTTTCTAACGAAGCAAGCATTTTTCCTAAAAGCAACCTCTAAATCGCATCACAGAAGCGCTTGTTGAAAACAAATTGTGTCCCAACCCTTTGACATAGTAAACCCGAGTGATCAAATAATTTCCAAAGGTAGATCTCCATAACCCATGATAGTTGCTACATGATCATTTCCAAAGCGTACGGTTCCATGAATTTCAGACGAAATTGATCGTGACTTGATTCGGTCATGTGCTTGGAGCAACCCAGTCGACGATCCAAAGACATATTTCGATAACACGCCAAAACGAGAAGAAGAAGATTTTGGAAACCGTTTTGATTTTGGTTCCTTTGGGTTAGAGGTAAAATCGATCACACTCATAGAAGTTTTCTCTTGGGTATCTTGGTGTATCACTCATTCTACCATTACGGGTGTGAAAATTCTACCGTTGGTTTCCAAATATCATCCCTAAAGTAAAGCACTATGCTTCTTATCGGTAGTGTAAGACCTAAATCTTGCAACTAGTCTTCCTATTGGTTTAGCATAAGTTCTTTTTGGAGCGTTCTTCGAGCAGGCTTATCATTCACATTCTTAGAAACACAATCATCTTGAACATTAATTAAAGATTTCTTGCAAGTTACACAAACAGATTTAACACATTCATCAAACATAGCAAGTTTCTTAGGTTCATTACATTCAGATGAAATGTCTTTCTTATTATAAAGCGGTAAATTCCTAGGGTGTTCTTCTACTTTCTTCTCTTTATTCAAGCTACTACTCTTAGAGGCAGGCGAGACTCTATTGTTCCTTGTATTGCTCTTAGGCTTTAGTCTGCTGCTCCTAGAGGTGCTTTCTAGTCTGTAGAAGGTAAGGGCACGCATTAGGATTCACTTTGTTATCAAGAGAAGTGGTTTCGGCTTTCCTAGTCTCTTTAGAGTGCTTGTTTAAACTTATGTCGTTTGTTCCATATGTTTTAGATGTGGAGGCGGACGCATTAGTGGTACTCATCCTAAAAAGGCCGGTGCTAAAACTTTTGGTTTCTCGATAACCGCTTTTCATTTTCAACAATCTTTTCTTTTTGCTTAGGCAAGGCGGTGGAGTATTTGGTTTTGACAAATCTTTTTCTCATTGACTTTTGGAGGAGGCATAGAAATAGACATTTTGGTTTGAAAACTTTGTTTTGGAACATTTTCCTTCTCCTCGGTCAATGGTTTTGCAATCTTAGTATCCTGACCTTTCCTTTTTGACATTCGGTGAGCCCTCAAAAGATCATTTTGCTCTTGCATGTCCTTGTAGGCACGCTCATCGACAATTTGTCATACTTGCATTCCTCAGTTTTCGATCAAGTTGTTTAAAATATGAGACATTTTCTTTTCAAGTTTTGCAAGAGCATTTTCATATTTTGAAACAATTTTGGAGGTCTCGGTGGAGTCTTTCATGATCTTCAACAGAATATGTTTGTAAAACAATGGACATAATATCGATGTTCGAACATCTTGAGAGAGAATCATTTAAATTTTCCAAAACTTTGATGTGTTCAACACTTTCATTAGCTTTCTTTACCACGGATTTATGGTCCTTGACAAAGTCAATTGTTTCTTTCAAAATGCTTGTTCAAAATGAATTACCCTTGAATTGATGTTATTCGGTGAGGGCAATTTGAGTTTCAAAAACTTTTCATTTCATCATCAAAACTAGAAAACCATATATTAGTTGTAATATTGGTTTTAGATTTGTGATCTCTTGAAGTCTCCCAATTCTAGTTTTAACGTCATCTAAAATGCTTCTAGCATCACTTGTGTTAAAAGGATTGTTTGAAGACATTTGTTCGATTTTGAAAGAGATTTTGAGACAACTATGGGGAGTTTGAAAGCGGTTTTGAAGCTTGTTTTGGTGTTGACTCTTTGTTTGAAACACTTGGGTGTTATGGAAAACTTTGATTTTTCTTTTGAGGAACAAAAGAAATTCCAGAAATTTTGTTCCATTTGTTATAATCAATTGGTTTTAGATCGGGTTCTTTTGTTTCATTTTGATCTACTCTCATCGAGATAGTTCTAACGTTTCAAGAGAATCACGAACAATTATGGGTTCATGCAAAGCTTTTCCATTGTTCAAAACATTCCGTTCTTTACGAGCTTTCTTGAGGAAACAAGGAGGTTTGTTACCAAGAGCCATTTTTGAGTTGTATGAAAATCTGGTTTGTTTGATTAATTAGCATATTGGTTGATTTGGTTGAATGACCCGTTGTAACAAGCAAATTTTCCAATTTTTGATTTTTCATTTTATCAAGAATTTCATCAAGAAGAGAATCTTCTCGTTTTGAAAAATCGACAATCAACTGTTTCTTCTCTTTTCAAGATCGAATAAGTTGCTTTTGTTTAGAAAGTTGGTTTTAAGATCGAAATTTCCTCGTTTAAAGATTTTATTTTCAAGTTCAAATTAACATCAAGTGTGTTATACTTGATTTGCAATTGTTGTTCTCTTAAAGCGGAATTTCGATAACCAATTTCTAATTCGACTCTTTGTTTTGTGAAATTCAAAAGCTTTTGCATTCTCCTTGTACCTCTCAAGCTCGGTGGTCAATTTATCATTCGCGGCCTTAACATCGCGATTGACCTTTTAACTTTCTCAATTTCAATGCCACAATTATTGATTAATGTTTCAAATAAGGGCGTGTTTCCTCATCGGTCTCGATATTTTGTGCCACAAAGCCTCCATTAGGATCCACATACGGGTTTGAGTTAGTATTGCTACAACTCGGATTGTCGGTATGTATCATAAGTAGGTCTTGGTGTCACGAGAATGTTGTTCGTCATGAGTAAACACATCAAATATGACATTGTTATAGCATGGATCAATGATTGGTACCTCGGATCTTGCATTGGCGTCATAAGCGGGAGGTGCGTCGAGTCGATGTCGTACTTAGCCTCACGAAGATTTGCCATGAAGATGCGGTTTGCATTGATGTCCTCTCGGTCTTCAAATCATCCATAATAGCTATAAAGTCATGTTCCTCGGCACTCAGTTGCAGTCCTGCTTCTTCCTTTTGTACCAATGACATAGCTTTACGAAGATACGCAACATCCTTCTTTTTCGGCTTAGTAGGACAATTCCTTGCCATGTGACCCACTCCTTGGCGGTTGTAACACGTAACCCGATTAGCTTTGATTCACATTTCCATAATTCCCAACATTTGGGCTGCAACATTCCCATTCGATTACTGCTGCTCTATTCCCAACATTACATCCCATCGATTTCCAACATTCGACCCAGTGATTACCACGATACGGAACCGCTGATTACCCATGTGAAATCCAGTAGCATATCCCTGTTGGTTCCCAATAACTCCAACCATTTGTCCTTGATGACCCATATTCAAACCCGGCTGTGCAATTTGCATGTTGCGAGTGTTTGATGAAATCCTTTGGTTGTTGTTAGTTGGTGTGGAATAGCGTCCTCTGAATGCTTTAGTCAAATAAGCAAATGCATTTGACAAAGCCTCTTCTTGTTCAGTTTCAAGATCAGTGATTCCTTGTTCCTGGTATTGTGGATATTGTTGATGTTGAATGACTTGTTGTTCTGGTGGATAGAATTGTTGTTGAGGGATAACGACTTGTGGTTGTGGAATGTATTCTTTGCAAGTTGTTGTTAGTGGAAGATGATGAAGCTTGTTGTTGTGTAGTTCTTTGGGTTTGAGTCTTTGCAATTAGTGCCAATGGATCATGATTCTTTGCCAATCTTTCTTTCCTAACTTCATTGACTTGACTTGGTTTTGTTTGAGAAAATCGTTGAGTTGATCAAAGTTCACACGATGTAAGTCCTTTGTTTGGTTGACAATAGTGACATATCGTCCCATTCTTACGGAAGATTGTTGAGAAATTTGATGTTACTCACGATAGTTACGGGTGCCAACTTGTTTACGATAAGCTCATTCATCAAAGTGCAAAACCTTCCATAGTAGGATTCAATGGATTCTCACGGGTTGATGTAAACTTCTCCCATTCGGTTAGCGACTTGTTCTCCATGTCTTGTTGACCAATTTACATTCCATAACATAGCCGTCTAACACGTTCCCACATATCGAAAGCGGTTTCTGTTGTCTCTGACAAAGATGTCTCTTGGTAAACCCGGTTGGACAATGTGAATTGCCATGTCATCTGCTTCGACTTGCTTCTTATCCTCTTGATGTATTCGATTCATCTTGAACACGAAAAGATGGTGGGACGGGAGGTGTTGCATCGAGGATTTCGGGGTCTTGGACTTGTCGTGGCTTGAAGGGTCCATTCGTAATGGATTGAATCATGAGTTTTCCATTAGGTTTGGTCTTGATGTGGCGGAGCATCGACTTGTCCATTGAAGATATCCACCTTTTTCGGCATAGGAGGGCGGTTTTCGGCACCGGTGCATGAATGTCTTGTTGAGTAGCCATTGATGAAGGTATTTGATGATAAAGTTGATGTAGGATCGATTCAACGATAAAGGAGTTGTGTTTGATGAAGATTAAGCTCGGTTGTTGTAGTGAAAATTTGGTCTAAAACTTAAAACCTCAATAACTTACATTCGGGCGTTTTAGGACTCGAAGGTTGACTTGAATGAACTTTAGTTTATTGCGTGTCATTCTCCTCGTTCTCACGGTCGTTTTGATGGGTAGAAACGCTGAAAGCAGATTCTGGTTCAAAAGTTATGGCCGTTTGAAGTTTTGCTCAAAATCTTACTCGTAAACTTGTTCTTAAGCGTGGGAGGCGTTGGATTTGCTTAGGCGTAGACTTCCTTGGCGTAGGATTCTTAGGCGTAGGATGTTTATCGTGATGGCTGCTTATCGTAAACTTATCGTAAACACTTCTGGCGTAACCTTTAGGTTAAGCGTAAGCTTATCGTAAACTTAAATGCTTATAAGTAAGTACCTTACGCGTAAGTGTTAACTTAGGCGTGAGTGCTTACTCGTAAGCTTTTTAGGCTTATGCGTAAGTTTAGGTTTAAAACCAAAATCCTTTACACTCGTCCAAGTGTAAAAGATATCCACAAGTCGAAGTGTTCCACAAACTTATCCAAGTGAGGAAAAGCTTGAGTAACCGTTGTTGCGAAGATTCTTCACAAAATGCTTAGCGTAGGATTTCACTTCTTCGCGTAGACCTTACAGCGTGGGATTAGGGTTTTGACTTTTCTTATGCGTAAAACTAGGGTTTTGACTTTTGTACTTGGTTTGCTTACGCGTAGAATGCCCGATTTTTGCAAAAACACTAATTTTCACCCAAAACACGTTTCCAAATGATTTCTTTTGCACAAACTTCTTCCAAAACACTTAAAGATCAATAAAAACTACAACTTTAACCTTAAAAACACGTAAAAATCAAAACTTTATGAGAAAAGCTCACGTTTTATATAAAAACACAACTTTCTTGTAAAGTTTTAACAAAAACGTAACACAACACTCCTAAACCATTGTTAGGCGATTGATACCAATTGTAGGACCTTAAATATATCAACCTTATCACGAATACCAAGTTTACCACACAAGTATACACGTAAAACACAAAACACTTATGCGTAGAAATGAAGAAAGATTAAGAAAGATGGTGACTTGAAATGTTATGTTATCGTATATGTGTAGAGAGAAATAAGATGAAAACAAGATGATGTTATATTTCAAAGAAAACACACATACACACACTCAAGCACACCTCAAATGACCATTTGAGGGTATTTTCTCTTCTTACATATCACCCTAATGGGCTTGGCCATGGGCTTGTGGATTGGGTTGGACTTGGATTGGATTACAAATGATAAAAGGCTAGCTTAACATAACTAATAGCCATTTAGCTTAGCCCAATCCACGAGCCGTTGACTATTCTATCACGATATCTAACACCGTTACAAAGTTCCTGAAGCGTGAATGACCATCACTTCTATTAAATATTGGTTTTACTCTTCTAAAGGCTAACTTAATGTAGACCAAGAAAGAAACTAAGTTCTCCCATCATACTCATCTCGAACTCGTCATGCATGATTTTAGAGAAATCATCACACATGTCTTGACAAGTAGATCTGAATATAATATCATCTACATATATTTGAACAATAATTATATGTGACTCCTTTTCTTAGTAAAGTGTGTTATCAACTAACCCATGGTGTAGTTGTGTTTTATTAAAACGACTTGAGTCTATCATACCAAGATTTTGGAGCTTGTTTAAGACCGTAAAGGGCTTTCTTTAGCTTATACACATGGTTAGGTTTTCAAAATAGATGAAGCTTGGAGGTTGAGCTACATATACTTCTTCATTAATAAAACAATTTAGAAAAGCACTTTAGACATCCATTTGATAAAGCTTAAGATCATTAGCACAAGCATAAGCAAGAAGTATTCTTATAGACTCTAATCTAGCCACGGGGCATAGGTCTCATCAAAGTCTATTCCTTCTTGTTGATTATACCCTTGGGCAACGAGTCTAGCTTTGTTTCTAGACACTACACCGTTTGCATCTAACTTGTTTTTATATACCCATTTGGTTCCTATTATGGTTTGATTACTAGGTGGAGGGACAAGTGTCGAAACATCGTTAGAAACAAATTGATTTAACTCTTCTTGCATAGCCATTACCCAACTTGAATCTTTTATAGTTTCTTGTGTATTCTTAGGTTCTATGGTTGAGACAAAACAAAATAAGCTACTTTGGTTTTGGACTTGAGACCTTAAGGTTCTTTCGTTTAACTTTCCTATGACCTTGTCTACGTGGTGATCTTTGGACACTTTAATATTTATGATTTCATTATTTAAAGGTTCTTCTTCTTCATTTATCTTTTTCTTTATTATAATAGCTTCACTTTCGACAATCTCGTCATCGACAAGAGGTGGAGTGGGTTTGGGTGGACTTTCATCAAATTTTACATTTAATGACTCTTCTACCTTCATTGTTTCTTTATTTAATATAGCGTAAGCTTTGCTATTAGGAGAATAACCTAAAAGATACCTTGGTTGATTTAGGATCAAATTTTTGAGGTAATCTTTAGTGTTAAGAAGAAAACATTTGCTACCAAAGACTCTAAAGTGATCTAACATAGGCTTTTTGCCTCGAAGTAACTCGTATGGAGTTTTACCTAAAATTGGTCTAATTAAGACTCGATTAATTATATGCGTTGAAGTATCAACGGCATTGCACCAAAACTTTTGAGGTATGGATTGCTCATTTAGCATTGTGCGACTCATTTCTTGTAGGGTTCTATTCTTTCTTTCAACTACCCCATTCGATTGTGGAGTGCGAGGGCCGAGAAGTTGTGAGTAATACCATTAGCGTCACAAAGGCTCCAAATTGCACTTCATTATCGAATTTCCTACCATGATCCGTTCTAATAGACACTATAGGACTTCTAATTGTCTTTGTATTTTCTTACTTAATATTTCAAAGTAATCAAAGCGTTTCAGTTTTGTTCTTTAAAAATTTAGTCCATGTGTACCTAGAATAGTCATCCACTATAACCAAAGTGTAGTAGTTGCCTCCATAACTTTGGATAGCGGATGGACCAAATAAATCCATGTGTAGTAACTCTAGACACTTAGTTGTAGACACCACGCGTTTTAGCTTTGTGACTAGAATGGACTTGTTTTCCTATGTTACAAGCATCACAAAAGTGACTTCTTCAATCGCTATTGGCATGACCCAATCTTTGGATGATAGCGATTGAAGAAGTCGATATTAACATGACCCAATCTTCAATGCCATAAGGTCAAGTATCATCCATAGAGGTAAGACAAAGTTTGTCTTTAGGTTCATTACCAATTTTAATAGCGTAGACTCCATGTTTCCTAATTCCTCTACCTATGGTGATGCCGGTTTTTAATATCTTACTATCGGTTTGGGTAAAAAGTACATTGCACTTTTATTACATATTTGTCCTATACTTAAGAGGTTAAAGTTTAGGTTCTCTACGTGACACACATCGTTAATGGTTAGAGATTTGTTAGAAATCGTGCCTTTACCGATGATTTTGCTTTTGCTATTTCCAAACACCACATTTCCTCCATTGAAGGATTCATATGTGGAGAATATATCTTTATTGCGGTCATGTGCCTCGTGCACCGCTATCCTTGACCCATTTATCCGGATCTAGGTCGACCTTTAAGCACACCTAAGAAAACAATTAACTCAAAGTTTGGTCCCCATTTGTTCATGGGTCCCATTAGTGTTAAACATTCCATTCATGTTAGACATGTATGGATAAGGTGAATATGCATTCCATGGTGCAAAGTTTTGAAATGGAAAACCATTTTGCATATTTGGGTTCCATCCCATTTGATGGTTACTTCGGGTAAACATTATTAGGTCTCTAGATGTGTTTGGTTTTGAAAATGATAGACCTTTGTTTCTTACAAAACTTTGATTATATCTTGGGGTGGTTGTCTAATGGTAATATGAGTTGGTTTCTTCTTATTAACAATAACAAAAAGCAGTTCTAGAAGAGGAACTTATGATATTACCCCTTTGTTTCAAAGAGACCACGGATCTTTAGTTGTACACTAGCGGTTCTCTTTTGTGGGATCCGTCACAATGATGGCTTATTTTCTATTGCTTTTACGAATTGTGTTTCTTTGTTTTCACTAGTTGACGCATCAAGTTGCTGAATACCTAAACCTTTTTGGTTGTTTCCTGTTTTAACACTATCTAATATCATATCTAGAGTATTATTACTCATTCTAGCAATCTTATAATCTTCTTGATTGCACCAAATTGATGCTAGAATTGGTGTATACCAACCTTGAATTTCAAAACCCCCAAGTTAATTTTTGAAAACCCTAACTTTCACAAACCCTAATTTTGTAAAAGTGGTGATCGGAAACTGATTTGGGGCATTCTTCTACCTTCACTAGTATTTAGAGGAGTGTTTTAGGATGCCTTGACTCTTCTTTCTCTTCTTGAGTCTTGGTGCAAGCTAATTTAAGCTATGGCTCGATAACATGAAATAGTCACGAATATTAAGTGTCAATTTCCCGATAATGCTTGTAATTTATATCATTTATATGGATTTACGCTTGTTTTCCATTGTTTTCGACTTTCGGTGTAAATTACGGGCATTGAAGCTAAAGAGACGCTGAGGCGGAGAAATATCTAAAGATTTATCACGGTATGCTATTTTGAAGAAGTTACTGGCGTAACTCGTCTCTCACATTACGCCATAACTATTGCGTGATTCGAAAACCAACTTATCGGAAGGTTACGGCGTAACTCTTCCCAAAGGTTGCGACGTAACTATATTAGGTCAAATGAGGTTCCACGCCGTTGATACTTACGACGTAACCATCGCATCCATTACGACGTAACCGAGTTTATTGAAGACTACGGCGTAACCACTCATTAGGTTCTGTGGTAACCAATGATCTAGTGCAAAATACGAGGAAATAGAAGGTTACGGCGTAACTCTTATATTGGTTACGTAGTAACCCGGATCGGCCTATAAATAACCCGCGAATTCCGGCATTTCTAATCATTCCATTCCACACACAACACTCGAGCGTGGGAAAAAGCTCAAGGCGGTCTAGAAGAGCATACGGAGGCTGTCTCGAGGAGAAATCACTCCCTACGATAAGCATTAGCGTTTATATTTCTTTACTTTCAATTCATGTATTTCGTACCTTTGAATATTGAATTGGTTTGCATGATTAATATGAGCGGCTAAGCACCTTTTGGTGTTGGCCTACTTATGATTCCTTAATTGTTTTGTTTGCGTTTACTTTGCTTCCGTATAAATATTTCTAAGTGTATGCATGCATAGTTTATTGGTAGCCACCATTGGTTCGGTAGTTTTGAATGGCGATAGAGGCCAATTGCCTAGGAGATATGACCAAATGACCCTAGGTAGCCAATTTGAGACAGGAAGGGTAAGATATTACCAACCGGCGACCCTTTCTACTTGTGCGATTTGACCAATGATCACCTATCGTTTGGATGAACTTAAGAATTAGGGGTGCGTGTCTAAGTTCCTAACGGCGGGCATTCACTATTATAAATCTAGCATGTAGCGGTACTTAATGACTTGGCTTAGGGACCGGGAACAACAGGACTTATGAGGGGACACGACTTCTCTGTGGTGGCATCTTTCTTCGATAGGTTAGGCTGAATTGACCAAATGATGTCCTCTCGAATTTGACCCCACAAGTAATTGGAAGTAAGTAGCGAGACATAACTAGCTAGGAGGATTAACTAGGTTAGCACCACTCTCTCTATTGATTTCCCTTTATCATTTATTTGCTTTTATTTGCTTTATTATGTTTTAGTAGTTTAATTAATTAAATCCTATCGAAACCTTTATTAATTTGTGACACCTAGACTTAGTAATAATCCAACACACATAGCTCTTGGGACGACCTCGGCTTTACCGATTACTACACTACATGTGATCGGTACATCGTCCGTTAATGCACTAGGGTAGACCATAGGTATAACGAGACATTATAAATATTAAGACCTAGTCGTAAAACACGCATCAAGTTTTTGGCGCCTTTTGGGAGCTATTTTAGGATTTCATATTAAGTCATTTTAATTTTCTTTCTTAAAATGTCGGGATACAAGACTCGCACTCGAGGCCTTTTCAGCCACCCCATTCGGCGACCCTTAGAAGCAATTTGAAGAAGGAAAGTCTACTCTCGGTTCCTATTCACAACATCTTCTCATTTACTGAATCGACCACCGACGCCGACCGGAGGTCATCAATGAAAATAATATCGATGACCTAACTATGGAGCGATTTGGACCGACCAAATGAGAACCGCCAATGAAGCTTCACACGGATTCTCACGCGAAAATACTCTATTCGGATCATATTATTCGAGAGTTACATGAACTTAAGTTTTACGGAGCGAAGATGAGGGCGTTCGGGATCACGTAGAAGAAGTTCTTCACTTATCCTCTCTTTTCAACGTCGAGGTACTCAGAGCTATTCTTTTCCTATGACTCTTTTCGGGACGGCGAAAAGATGGTATAACAAACTCCATAACGATTGTAAAATAGCATGGGATAAACTTAGAAAAGAATTAGATCCGACAATTTTGCCCTCCTTCAAAAATGTCCAAGCTTGGGAAAATCTATCAATTCATTCGGGTTGGGAAGAAAGCGCTTTACCAAGCGTGGGAAAGATTTAATGAGCTACTCTATCGATGCCCTACCCATGATTTAAACAAACATCGGATCGTCACGTCTTCTATCGTGGGATTAATGCGCCGAACACGAGAACTTCTCGATTCACCGTGACCTATTCCTAGCATGCCTCGACCGGGCCACGGAATGTATTCGTGGATTTATGAACATTGCTACAAGTGGCGCATGGATACGAGTGCAGATGAGAGACAATTTCGATCATAAGGTAATTAAGACAATAACAAAGCAAGAATACAATTATGGGGAAATTTTGAAAACGAAGGTTAGAAAGAAAATTTGAAGCATGCGTGGTTGAGAGGGTTAGGCGTGTTTGGGACCAAAACCGAAGCGATCTTGAGAGAAAATTCTTGACCACATCAAGGAATCAAGAGAGCGAGATGATAGGATTGAAAATTAATGAGAACATTAAGTGGATAATCTGATCTCTTCTCTCAAAATTCACGATGATAGGATTAAGAGATTGGAGAAGAGTGTTAGTTCATGTTCGAAGCCATCTCGATTATCTAGCGACTCGGGAGGAGGAAGTTGTCCACCTGTAGAAACTATCCTTGAAGAACCTTTGATCTTTTCGGAAAAAGATAGCGGCGAATCGACATGGAAAGATCATACGGACCAAACCTTAGAGTAAACTTACCTATCAATAATTCTATTAAAACTAATCATGATGATATTGCGCAGAATTAAGCATTGATGAGACAATTCACCTCAATGAAAGATGTTCGGTTTTGAGAACGAGCTACCACAAAAGGAAAAGATCCAGGATGTTTCACTCTCCTTGCTTGATCGGGAGTCTAAACATGTGTAATGCCCTTGCGATCTTGGAGCTAGTATTAGCATAATGCCTCGTTCGATGTTTTTGCGTATGGGATTGTAACTTAAAGGCGGCAAGATGAAAATTGAAATGGCTAATCGATCTATGCAATCGCCATTGGGCATCGTTGAAAATGTGTTAGTAAAGATTAAGAAATTCCTTTTCCTAGTAGATTTTGTGATTCTTGACATTCAGGAAGACAATGAATACCGTCATTTTAGGTAGGCCTATGTTTGCCACTTGCCCATACTAAGGTGGATGTCTTTCTTTGGAAAGTTGACTCTTGAAGCTAATGGAGAAATTGCTACTTTCGGACCTAATAAACATTTGTCTACCGGAAAAGGTATGTGCAATTGACCACATGGCGGTTTGGGGAAGCTTTAGAAGAATTTCTTAGCGACCCCGGATCTGGAGAGGTTGACTCGGGAAGAGATTTTGATGTTTTCGTCAATTTTGAGGAAGAGGATAACTTAGGATTAAGTCTTGAAGACCTCTCAGTGACGTCGAGATGGCCCATTGGCAAGATAACTCATAAGGCTTTTTCACAACACAATCAACCTAGATTTCATGAGGTAGGAACCCATACATCATAGAAACCCCTATTATCTCAAGATCTCATGCAAAATCGGGTTCATCGACTTCCACCCATTTATTGAAACTACTTCCCGATCAATATCATGTCAAAATAATGCTACAACCGAGTTATGAAGAAAGAGTTAGAATATACGGGAATAACTTTCTTGGGTTTGCAACTAATATCCATGTCTTCATTGGAATCATTCATTTTGGTGAACTTTATGGTTCTAGACGGCGTAAGTGAATTTGTGGAGGATGGACTTACGGGAGTAATTTTAGGAGGCCTTTTCGGAAATGTCGGGTTTAGATAAAAATGAAAAAGAAGGGTTAGTATGGTTGAAGATTAACGATGATAAGACTATTTTCAAAATGCCGAAACGATCAAGAACTTTAAAATTTGGACCAAGAGGCAGTTGAGTCGGGCTCAACTCTCGCTCGATATCGATGAGGAGGACAAAGAAAAGGCATTGAACACCCTTACCGAGAAAATCAAGAGTTTCTACTAAAATTTGTTTAGAATTGGGGAATGACTACAAGCGGGATGAGAATTTGGTAAGTTGGATCCGGTGGAGATTGCCATATCCACGAAATGACCAACAGCCTTTGGTAGTCCCGCTGCTCGAGTCTAACTTAAAGACTCGTAAATAAAGAAAAGTGCTCTTCGGAGACAACCCAATTATCACTTTCTTTTGTTTTCCATTTCGTAGGGTTTTGTGTTTTCTAACTATTTTTGCGGAAGCGAGGAAGTAATTCTGCTGCAATTTCTTTGATCTGAATAGAGTTATTCTGGTAACTCATCTTGGTGATTCTACGTAACCAACCTTTTAGCGTTGAATCGTGACGCGTTACCAGTGCAGTAATACCATCTCGATTGGTTCTGCGTAACCACTCGCTTTGGTGACTTATGTCGGGTTTTGCTAGTTACGGCATAACTCCTCAAAAGAGTTCTGACGTAACCTTCCTCTAGTTTAATTCTTTCATTTTAAAACACGGTAACCTTGTATTAGTATTTTAAATGAACTTTGTGGGTGTGTTCCTGTAAACCCTCACGAGACTTCACTCGTCCACTTGGGACACCAAGTGGTTTAAAAGACTTGTTGCATTCGCTAAATGCAACCGTGATTCCTACGAAAGTGAGTTAGGTTTGTTTTTCATTTTTCATTTTGTATTTTTAGTATTATGCTTGTCGGTAGTGTGGTTTCAAGGATTGAAGTTTGTTCATTATGCTTATACGAAGGCACGTCTCTTTTTCGTGGGCCTTCCTTCTTGATGGAGCAAATTTCAGGGAAGTTCTCGCTCTAATTCTACTTTTCTCTTCACCTTTATTTAATGCTTAGTACAAATGGGACTTTGTACAATTCAAGTGGGGGGACGGGAGTAGAATTATCTCCTGGACTTTATTTCGCCCTCATTTTTCTAGTTTATTTTGAAAAATTAGGCCATTTTTAAAATTTTGACATGTTTTTCTTAACCTAACTAGATTAGACCTTAGCCGAGCACATACAACCCTTGACATTATATGGTGAGATTAGCCTTATCCGTTTCCAATATTTTACCTCAAATCCACCAAATTATGAGTGTCTTGGGTAGCTTGTAAACTTTAGAATTTGGCCTTTGCATCATTTCGAGACCATAGGCGAGGTATGTTGAGTTAGCTCAATGTATTTGGACTTTTCGGTTTTAGAAGGCAATATTATAGGATTATCACCCAAACGACCTACCATTGTGTGTCTATCGATTAGTCACCTCGACTTTTCGACCCCATGTGAAACCCTTTGTTGCACTCATCTTTAGTGCAAGATACCCCTAGATACACCCCACGAGCCATTCCTTTCATTTTGTTTATCCAATATATTGTTTCGATACACCTATATACCTTAGCCTACCCTGTAGTCTTTATTTGTGATTGGGAACTCATCATTTGCCTAAGTTCAAGGTTCGAGTGGAAAGGTTCAGAAATCACGCTTTCATCGACAATGATGCGCTCCCGACAGTCGAGCTTTATCACTCGAGCACGCCACTTGTGAATGGCGGACCGTAACAAGCTTAAAGCGGCTCGAGAGCGAACTCAATGAAGATCCGGGAGTATAGTGTTTCCGGTCGTTATGTCCCGGTGAGCTATGCAATGGATTATCAAGCGTATAGTGATCGGAGATTTGAGCGGAAAAGGAGATTGTGAATTAATTATAACTACGGAAAAGCCAACAAATTAAAAGCGGCTTAAATGCAAATTAAAGGAAATTAAAAGATAATATCTATTAAATAAGCGCTATCACTATATTTAAAATGATGTTTTGTTTTTATGTTTTATAAAGCGAAATTAAAATCTACATGACGTCAAATAAAAGCGTGAAACTTACACAATATAAATCCTAAAAATATGAAAATACATTTTACAATCCTAATGATAAAGAAAATTTATAGAAAAGAAAATTATTTTTATAACTATTAAATTAATTATTATTAATTAAAACTATTTTTAACTATTTAATAATACCCTAAAATATAAGAAAATATGAAATAAAGCTAGAAAAGTGAAATTATGACTTAGAAAAATCTAAAATATTATAAAAGTTATTTTAAAACTGAAAATATATTTTTAGACTTTTAAATAATTATTATTAATTAAAACTAATTTAAACTAATTAAAATTAAGAAAAATAACAAATGAGCAGTAAAATTATGAAACTTTACAGGAAAATCTAAAATATTATTCTAATCATGGGAAAAATATAAAAAGTTAGATAAGCCTACTAATAAGTGAATTGGACAAATAAGCGGTTTGAATAAGCACTTGAAATAAGCTAAAAGCTAACTATAAGCTACCATAAGCTACTAAAGCCTAAATCTAACCTAAAACGAGCTAATGCAACTGATTGGGAAGTAAAAGCACAAGCTACGAGAAAAAAAAACTTGCGACAGATTTTAATAACTATATGCCAAACTACCTCTAAGGCCCTACTTTAAGCACTAATTAAGCTAGCTTATAAAATTCCTAAAATAAACTAAAATGATCATGAAATCCACGACCAACCAAAGATCTTGTATCCCAAATTTGAGCTCAAATGGACTTATAATGAATCCGTGAAAATTCCACAAAGTTTGGCAAAATCACGTTTTCACTTATTTTTCTTTTGGTTTTGTTGTTGGAAGCGAAATAAGGACTAAGATGGAACTCTTTTGTGAAAACAAATCTTATGAGAACCACTAAATAAGCTATTTGAGATAGCTTATTTACCCCAACTAATGATTATGAGCAAGACACACCTTGGGCAACTTTTGTGAGCACAATTAGTCTAATGATAAGCGATCTAAAGAAAAGGAACAAGCTAAACTCGGATCAAACCCGATACCAAGGTGAAAGGACAACCATGACAGAAAAGAAAAGCAATGAAACTGGGTGAAATAGCAGTTGGCAATGAGAACTAAACTAGGGAGAGCCTAAACTAGAAACTGGACAGATAAGCAAAATAGACTATAAAAGTATGAAATAAGTGGAAATGCATCTAAACTAATCTTGTATACTAATAGCAATAAAGAAACCCTAAATAAGCTAAATCAATTCACTAATGAGCATAAACAAGAAAGAAAAAAAAAAGGTGACTGCTATGGGGTAACACAAGCCAACTATTAAGCTCTATCTAGCTCACAAAGACAATCCAAAGGCGTGATTGCGACTAAGCGGTGTTGAAGATAGTAGTTAAATAAGCATAAACTACGTAAATAAAGGGAAACTAGGGGCAAGTAAAAGCTACAAGAAGCTTGGGAGATAAGCTAAACCTAACAAGGACCTAATCTAACTACCTAAAAGCAATTAAGGAGACTAAATAAGCGGTATAAGCTGCTATCATCAATGACTTATGGGACTAAAAAAAATGATGATTTTTTTGGACTAAAATCTCGAAACTAATTCCTACCACATGCCTTAACCAAGAATGACTTTAAACTACCCAATGCACTTTGACTTCAAAAGTCAAAGTGGGTAAAATATATTGACCCAACTTGACTTATTCCAAACATCCCTTATGGAAGCTGAACTGCTTTTTAAAAAAAAAAAAAAAAGAATTTAGATCGAAGCTTCTAAGCGATTTGTGACCTTTTAAACTAACGACCAACCTAGCTTTTAAAATTTTAACTAACACAAATTCTTTGGCAAGATTTGAATTTGAAAAAAATTAAAATAGCATAAAACTTGGAATTAAAAGCGAAATTAAAGTGCATTCAAATAAAGGTTTACAAATAAAGTACATAACAGAAAGTATAGATGAGCTAGAAATCGGTTCTAGTGAAACTTTGAAACTAAAAAAGCGAAGAACTAACTAAAAGAAAACTAACTACTAAAGAAAAAAAACTAACTCTACTTATCTCACGGCTACAACATTTATACTAGAAGTAAAAAGTCTTTCTTCTCTCTCCCTTCTTTGGCTCGTTGGGTCTTTGTCTTCTTTTTACGTCATGGGGGTGAGTAGGTGATGGAGGTTGAGTGGCGAAGAGGGAAAGCAGGAAAAGAGAGGTTGAGTGTGTCAGGATTTGGGTTGGTAGTTTTATTTTATTTTTTTTTTCATGGTGTTCTGTGTTGTTTGGCGGGAAGAAAAAAGGAGAAGAAAAGAGATGGGGCGTTAACTCATTGACTGGGTTAGGGTTTGGGATTTATGAAATGGACCGTGGGTTGATTTGGGTATTGGGCTGGTTAAAGTGGTATTGGACCAGGCTTGGGAGGTTTAGACATAGGATAATTAGCTTGGACTTAGGATTAGTTTTGGATCCATTAATTAATCTAAGGGCCAAGGTGTATAACTTTCGAATCTCAGGACCAAATCGTAACTTCGAAAATGTAGTCAAGGGTGGTTTTGCCAATCATCAATAATATAAGGGCCATAATTGCGAATCTAAAACTTGAGGGACCAATCTTGTAATTTCTCAAAACTTTTGAAACTTTTCGCCAAAGGACTAATTATGTCAATTTATGATTTCAAAAGGGCCTTTGGTGACTTTTCTTTTAAAATAAATGCTCGGGACTATTTCGACAATTTTGAAACTTGGGGGCTGAAGCGCCAATTATGCAAACTTAGCTCATTTTCATCGATTTTAAACATTTTGCATCCGAAACATATAAAATGCAATTTTGGAATATTTTCGGTATTTTGATGCATTTCGAGCATTTTAAACGTTTTGCGATTCAGATTGACTAAAATGATGAGTATTTACACACTCATCAATCCCCACACTAAACTATTGCTAGTCCCTAGCAATCTTTTGAAAAAACTTAATGGATTTGAATCTCTTTACCAAAAGCCATTACTTACGGAGTAGCCAAATGTTTGGTTCAAGTAAGAACCATGGTACACCGATAACCATGTGATTTTGTGCAAACCACCGACTTCAACGGTTTTGATTTGTCTTTACGAGCCGTTTGCTCTGGACTAGCCAACTCTTCACTTTTTAGGATATGGTGGTGAATACCATACAATTTTGGGCAAATTGCAAGTCGTAAACGGATTTGAGATATCTTTACCAAGAGCCGTTTGCTCTGGATTAGCCAATCCTTTTGTCTTCTGAGACATGGCGGATGATAACCATAAGATGAGTCGATGTAAAACACTTGCTCCAAAAAAAATTTGGCCAAAAGCGGGGAATTAGGTGGTATAATTACATGATAAAATTCGTGAGAATTCCCCACACTTAGAAATGAATATTGCCCTCAATATTCAAAAGTACCGCGGTTATGCGAAACAAAAACGTAAAGGGAAATACTACGCCATTATTTAGAAAGATTTTTTTTTTTTTTTTTTTTTTTTTTTGAAAACTTATATATATAACATGTGGGCAACTCCCCACACTAGGGTGGGACACACGGTGAAAACCCGTGTTTAGCTCATGTTTTTGATTACCGAGTCGCTAGCTTGACTCGACCCGAATTCATTGGTTCATGGGAAGCAAAGTGGAAGAGACAATCTCCATCGGACTTTCATTCAAGATGTTTGGACAAACATTGAAGTACGTGAAAGTTCCACACCGATGAGATATACATCGAACCGGCTCAAAAATGATAAATGAGAATGCCGGGGTCAAAGATAGTGTCTTCATTCCCGAAGGAGTGAAGATGGAGAGAAATCACAAGATATTTGAGGAAAGGAAGAAAGATTTTGATAACTATCAGGATCCATTCCTCATCCTCAAATGTAGAAATATCGGGAGGAAGGGTGAAGGTAGTATCATTAATAAGCACACTCATATGATAGAGTACACCTTCCTCCGAGCTAATATCATCCTCAAGATCAAAGTATAAATGATCATGTTCCGGAGGAGATATGTCATGAGAGAGTTCATAGGAGAACTCTTTATGAAGAGAATCATTCACTTGAGGTGAAATTGTGTACTCTTGTTCCATTGTGGGCTCATCACTATCCTCGATCGAGTATCAAAGAGTGGATTCTCGAAATTAAAGTGAATTGAGTCAATTCAAATAGAGGATTAGTGAGAGTAGCTTTGAATGTTTCGGGAACAAAGTGATCAACATTCTCTATTGGATTGTTGGGATAAGAAGTGAGTGAGCGATCATTATCAATGAGACTTTCGGTCTCTCCCGGATCGGCTTGAAATCAAAGAGTGGATTGATGTGAGTGAGTTCAGGAGAACTCCTCAAGAAGAGGATCGACATCAGTTATGGAAGTGATGCCTCAACATACTCGATGTTTCCAAAGGAAGCACAATCGTCGCTAAATTAGGAGAAAGTTTCCAAATGATCATTGGAACACTCAGAGGGAAAGAGAATCACACATGTGGTCAAAGTTCCTGTGACTCTCTCGGGATTGGGACAAGGTCCTCGACACTAGACTTTATGAATTCATCCGATTCCTTTTCGAGGAGCAGTGTCAAGATGCTCGTCCCCATGTTTAGAGAGTGAGTGGGAGCTTGGTGTGATAGCGATTGTTTGAGATGGAATCTCAATCTTTGGATATCATCGATGAACTTGATGAATATTTATAGAATTGTAGGATATCAAGTGTATCCTCATCATCACTTTGTCATCGGGAATAAAGCGGAATCGAGAGCTAGATTTGGTCGCTTTTGTATTTTAATTAATTCCCTAATAGAGTTTTCTTTGGCAATCTGGGAATCTAATTTAGCGACTGTTCTTGATAACAATTCTTCCATGGATTTTGATTATCTTGGGAGTGTTTACATTCCTTGAATCTTTCACTAAATCCAAAAGATCAAGGAGAAGATTTTGAGGAAGTGGATCGGTGAGGTGGTGCACGATTCATTTAGTACCGTAGAGGTTGGTCATGATCGAAGAGTCGTAATTGTTACAAGGAAATGGATTCCTTGTTTGACAATCAAAGCTAAAGTGAGGACCTCCACAATACTCATATGAGAAAAGCGATGTGCCGTGAGTCACATGTGTTGTAGTCAAAATTGTTATCGGGAACCCGCTCATAGACAAGCGTGTTTCCCGATTGACAATCGAAGCTGAGTGTGAACCACCACAGTACACAACAAGAAAGCTACGAGTCTCATGGTATGGTAGTCGATGGAATAAATCGGTTGTGTTATGGTAAGAATAGGGATCTTGGTTATAAACGGACCCGTTTCGACTCCACCATGCCACAACCGGGGCAATTGCCACCATTATAAGGACCACCACACCATTGACAACCAAGAGGGTGAGGATAAGACATAGAAAGAATCAAAGGTTTTCGGAGGGTAGGGATGAAGAATCAAATATGTGAGAGGGTAAAGATGGATATTTTGGTATTTTTGAAAAACATTTTGTAAAACAAAGAATGAAAATCTTTTTGGATTTTGATTTTAAAAGAGAATATAAACACATACAGATGGTATAAACAAAGAGTGAATATTCAAATCACTAATCGCTAGGCGGAAGATAATCAAGCCTGACTCCCGTGGCGTAAAAATTTGATGCGCTCGAGCGATCAAGCTTTATCACTCAAGCCCGCCACTTGTGAATGGCGGGACCGTAACAAGCTTAAAGCGGCTCGAGGCAACTCAATGAAGATCGAGAGTATAGTGTTTCCGGTCGTTATGTCGTGAGCTATGCAATGGATTATCAAGCGTATAGTGATCGGAGATTTGAGCGGAAAAGGAGATTGTGAATTAATTATAACTACGGTAAAAGCCAACAAATTAAAAGCGGCTTAAATGCAAATTAAAGGAAATTAAAAAGATAAAATCTATTAAATAAACGCTATCACTATATTTAAAATGATGTTTTTGTTTTTATGTTTTATAAAGCGAAATTAAAATCTACGCGACGACAAATAAAAGCGTGAAACTTACACAATATAAATCCTAAAAATATGAAAAATACATTTTACAATCCTAATGATAAAAGAAAATTTATAGAAAAGAAAATTATTTTATAACTATTAAATTAATTATTATTAATTAAAAACTATTTTAACTATTTAATAATACCCTAAAATATAAGAAAATATGAAATAAAGCTAGAAAAGTGAAATTATGACTTAGAAAAATCTAAAATATTATAAAGTTATTTTAAAACTGAAAATATATTTTTAGACTTTTAAATAATTATTATTAATTAAAACTAATTTAAACTAATTAAAATTAAGAAAAATAACAAATGAACAGTAAAAATTATGAAACTTTACAGGAAAATCTAAAATATTATTCTAATCATGGGAAAAATATAAAAAGTTAGATAAGCCTACTAATAAGCTGAATTGGACAAATAAGCAGTTTGAATAAGCACTTGAAATAAGCTAAAAGCTAACTATAAGCTACCATAAGCTACTAAAGCCTAAATCTAACCTAAAACGAGCTAATGCAACTGATTGGGAAGTAAAAAGCACAAGCTACAGAAAAAAAACTTGCGACCAGATTTTAATAACTATATGCCAAACGGCCTCTAAGGCCCTACTTTAAGCACTAATTAAGCTAGCTTATAAAATTCCTAAAAATAAACTAAAATGATCATGAAATCCACGACCAACCAAAGATCTTGTATCCCAAATTTGAGCTCAAATGGACTTATAATGAATCCGTGAAAATTCCACAAAGTTTGGCAAAAATCACGTTTCCTTATTTTTCTTTTGGTTTTGTTGTTGGGCGAAATAAGGACTAAGATGGAACTCTTTTGTGAAAACAAATCTTATGAGAACCACTAAATAAGCTATTTGAGATAGCTTATTTACCCAACTAATGATTATGAACCGACACACCTGGGCGACTTTTGTGAGCACAATTAGTCTAATGATAAGCGATCTAAAGAAAAGGAACAAGCTAAACTCGGATCAAACCCGATACCAAGTGAAAGGACAACCATGACAGAAAAGAAAAGCAATGGCCGGGTGAAATAGCAGGTTGGCAATGAGAACTAAACTAGGGAGAGCCTAAACTAGAAAGCTGGACGGATAAGCAAAATAGACTATAAAAGTATGAAATAAGTGGAAATGCATCTAAACTAATCTTGTATACTAATAGCAATAAAGAAAACCTAAATAAGCTAAATCAATTCACTAATGAGCATAAACAAGAAAGAAAAAAAAGGTGATTGTGGGGTAACACAAGCCAACTATTAAGCTCTTATCTAGCTTACAAAGACAATCCAAAGGCTGCGATTGCGACTAAGCGATGTTGAAGATAGTAGTTAAATAAGCATAAACTACGTAAATAAAGGGAAACTAGGGGCAAGTAAAAGCTACAAGAAGCTTGGGAGATAAGCTAAACCTAACAAGGACCTAATCTAACTACCTAAAAGCAATTAAGGAGACTAAATAAGCGATATAAAGCTGCTATCATCATGACTTATGGGACTAAAAAAAATAATGATTTTTTTGGACTAAAATCTCGAAACTAATTCCTACCACATGCCTTAACCAAGAATGACTTTAAACTACCCAATGCACTTTGACTTCAAAAAGTCAAAGTGGGTAAGAATTATATTGACCCAACTTCAGCTTATTCCAAACATCCCCTTATGGGGGGGAAACTGAACTGTTTTTTTAAAAAAAAAAAAAGAATTTAGATCGGAAGCTTCTAAGCGATTTGTGACCTTTTAAACTAACACCAACCTAGCTTTTAAAATTTTAACTAACACTAAAATTCTTTGGCAAGATTTGAATTTGAAAAAATTAAAATAGCATAAAACTTGGAATTAAAGGCGAAATTAAAGTGCATTCAAATAAAAGGTTTACAAATAAAGTACATAACGGAAAGTAAAGATGAGCTAGAAATCGGTTCTAGATGAAACTTTGAAACTAAAAAAACGAAGAACTAACTAAAGAAAACTAACTACTAAAGAAAAAAAAACTAACTCTCGCCTTATCTCACGGCTACAACATTTATACTAGAAGTAAAAAGTCTTTCTTCTCTCTCCCTTCTTTGGCTCGTTGGGTCTTTGTCTTCTTTCTCGTCGCAGGGGTGAGTAGGTGATGGAGGTTGAGTGGCGAAGAGGAAAGCAGGAAAAGAGAGGTTGAGTGTGTCGGGATTTGGGTTGGTAGTTTTATTTTTTTTTTTTTTTCATGGTGTTACGTGTTGTTTGGCGGGAAGAAAAAAGGAGAAGAAAGAGATGGGCGTTAACTCATTGGTGGGTTAGGGTTTGGGATTTATGAAATGGACCGTGGGTTGATTTGGGTATTGGGTGGTTAAAGTGGTATTGGACCGAGCTTGGGAGGTTTAGACATAGGATAATTAGCTTGGACTTAGGATTAGTTTTGGATCCATTAATTAATCTAAGGGCCAAAGGTGTATAACTTCGAATCTCAGGGACCAATCAGTAACCACGAAAATGTAGTCCAAGGGTGGTTTTGCCAATCATCAATAATATAAGGGCCATAATTGCGAATCTAAAACTTGAGGACCAATCTTGTAATTTCTCAAAACTTTTGAAACTTTTCGCCAAAGGACTAATTATGTCAATTTATGATTTCAAAAGGGCCTTTGGTGACTTTTCTTTTAAAATAAATGCTCGGGGACTATTTCGACAATTTTGAAACTTGGGAACTGAAGCGCCAATTATGCAAACTTAGCTCATTTTCATCGATTTTAAACATTTTGCATCCGAAACATATAAAATGCAATTTTGGAATATTTTCGATATTTTGATGCATTTCGAGCATTTTAAGCGTTTTGCAGTTCAGATTTGACTAAAAATGATGAGTATTTACACACTCATCAGACAACATTTCTGAAGATCATTGAAGAATCCCCGTATTCCTATTGTTCATCTCAGGTGGGGGGATATTATGTTATGTTATTATTGTTATGTTGAAAAAGAAAAAAGAAAAAAAAAGAAAAATAGTTGTTATGATATTGTAAAGTGCGATGTTATAAGCACTGTAGTATGAGCTTTATTGATTTAGTATCGAGGAGGCCACCTCGGTCACATTTGAAGATTGGGTTGGTAATTATGCCAACAGTTGGAGAAAAGGTAGTGTGCCCATCACGGCGATCCTCTAATGACACATCTACCTTGCATTTCATGATCGATTTCTTGACTTCAAAGCTTGAACTTTGGGTGATTTGTGAAGTGGTGATGACTTAGTTATAGATTTAGACTACACCTTGTTTTTATTTTACACCATTTATATATCCCATGTCTTATCCTACCCTTTAGTCATGAGGCGTGTCTAGGTGATGCAATGAGCAATCTTTGGTGTCCTTGCCATGGATTTGGTCATGTATCATTGATTTTGTCCACTTAGCGTTACATGTTAGTAATGACGAGTCACCCTTAACCTTTATCGTGTCTACCCATATTGCCTTCGAGAATTGTTTAGCCCTTAACTCTAGTGGTGGAAATTTGTGTAACCGCCAAGCTTATGATAGAATACATGCTATGATCATGCGATTGGTGATCACCCGAAATTGACACTTAGAATAGTTGAGAGATTTGAGTGTTTTGTTCCCTTTCATGAGGTGTTCGGCTTTGTTTTATTCTAGCATAAAGGGATTTGTAAACTCATATTTTCCGGTTATTGGAGATATCTTTTAGGAATCTTTCTAATAAGGTCTACTTGATGGCAAGTAGAGTTCAGTGGGAGATATTTGATAACATCAAATAGTCACGAATATTAAGTGTCAATTTCCCAGATAATGCTTGTAATTTATATCATTTATATGGATTCGCTTGTTTTCCATTGTTTTCCACTTTCGGTAAAGTACGAGCATTGGAGCTAAAGAGGCGGGCGGAGAAATATCTAAAGATTTATCACGACTTCAAGTGAAGATTATCAAAACAAAACTTCTTCAATCATCATCATAATAAAATGTATATGTTCCATTTAGAAGATTTAACAAGCACCAAATCTTATGTCACCATTAATTTATCATTCGAAGAAAATGAAAACTAAACTGTGACATACATGAACTTCATTTCCAAAATACAACAAGAAAATTAGAGACACAAATAAGAATTTTATCCTTAGAATTTTGGAGGTCGAGCAGTATGAACCAAACTAGAAGACACCAATTGACAACGAATCCTTCTTGATTGCACCAAATTGATGCTAGAATTGGTGTATACCAACCTTGAATTTCAAAACCCCAAGTTAATTTTTGAAAACCTTAACTTTCACAAACTCTAATTTTGTAAAAGTGGTGATGAGAAACCGATTTGGGGCATTCTTCTACCTTCACTAGTATTTAGAGGAGTGTTTTAGGATGCCTTGACTCTTCTTTCTCTTCTTGAGTCTTGATGCAAGCTAATTTAAGCTATGGCTCGATAACATCAAATAGTCACGAATATTAAGTGTCAATTTCCCAGATAATGCTTGTAATTTATATCATTTATATGGATTTACGCTTGTTTTCTTTATTTTCCACTTTCGGGTAAATTACGGGCATTGGAGCTAAAGAGGCGCGGAACCGGAGAAATATCTAAAGATTTATCACAATGTGCTATTTTGAAGAAGTTCTGGCGTAACTCGTCTCTCGCATTACGCCATAACTATTGCGTGACTCGAAAACCAACTTATCGAAGGTTCTACGTAACTCTTCCCAAAGGTTCTGACATAACTATATTAGGTCAAATGAGGTTTCACGTTGCGATACTTACGCAGTAACTCGCATCCATTATGGCGTAACCGAGTTTATTGAAGACTACGGCGTAACCACTCGATGGGTTACGCCGTAACCAGCAGATCTAGTGCAAAATACGAGTAAATAGAATGTTCTGGCGTAACTCTTATATTGGTTCTGCCAGTAACCAGTCGACCTATAAATACCTCACGAATTCCAAAGCATTTCTAATCATTCCATTCCACACACAAGACTCGAGAGAACGTGGGAAAAAGCTCAAGGCGGTCTAGAGGAGCATACGGAGTCGTCTCCAAGGAGAAATCACTCCCCTACGATAAGCATTAGCGTTTATATTTCTTTACATTCAATTCATGTATTTCGTACCTTTGAATATTGAATTGGTTTGCATGATTAATATGATGCTAAGCACCTTTTGGTCTTGGCCTAGTTATGATTCCTTAATTGTTTTATTTGCGTTTACTTTACTTGGTATAATTATTTCTAAGTGTATGCATGCATAGTTTATTGGTAGCCACCCTTGGTTCGGTAGTTTTGAATGGCGATAGAGGCCAATTTCCTAGGAGATATGACCAACCGACCCTAGGTGAGCGGATCGAGACAGGAAGGGTAAGATATGACCAACCGACGACCCTTTCTACTTGTGCGATTGACCAACCGATCACCTATCGTTTGGATGAACTTAAGAATTAAGGGGTGCGTGTCTAAGTTCCTAACGGCCGTGCATTCACTATTATAAATCTAGCATGTAGCGGTACTTAATGACTTGGCTTAGGGGACTAGGAACAATGACACTTATGAGGGACACGACTTCTCGTGGTGGCATCTTTCTTTGATAGGTTAGGCGAATTGACCAAATGTTGTCCTCTCGACTTTGACCCCTTTGAAGTAATTGGAAGTAAGTGAGCGTAGACATAACTAGCTAGGAGGATTAACTAGGTTAGCACCACTCTCCTCTATTGATTTCCCTTTATCATTTATTTGCTTTTATTTGCTTTATTTTGTTTTAGTAGTTTAATTAATTAAATCCCTATCGAAACCTTTATTAATCTTTGACACCTAGACTTAGTAATAATCCAACACACATATCTCTTGGGACGACCTCGGCCACTGATTACTACACTACACACGATCGGGTACACTTTGCCTGTTAGTGCACTAGGTGAACCATAGGTATAACGAGACATTATAAATATTAAGACATGGTCAAGAAACACGCATCGGGCTCATATCTCCATCTATGCCACCTAGGAGGTCTTGAATCTTGACTCTAGATAAAAGGATAGTGATGTGTGCTTCCTTCTTTGTATTTATCTTTTGACTTGTTTGTACCCATTCGAATGGTAGTAGCAAGCCTCTAAGAAAAAGGTTTTGAGACAATATGAATCATGGTTTTGATGAGGAGTTTATGAGATGATAGAAAGAAAGATGTTAGACTTCTTATTTGGGAGAATTGACCTAGGCGATATCTGAGTTATAGGGAGGAAGAAGAAAACCATTTTCTTTCTTTTACGCTTTGGTTTTGTCGTGAGAGATGAGGACACAAAGAGAGGTAGGATAAGTTTTTATAAAAATTTATTTAAGATATATATGTATAAGTATTATTTGTTTAAAATATTAAGTGGTATTTAGTTTGTTAAATATTTAAGTAGTGTTATGTTGTGTCTTGTATTTTCGTATCCCGATGGATTCTATTTAGATCACGGTATTAAAGTTTGTTGATTTTTGTCACTTGACGTCTTATGAACACGTTTTTGAGCATGTGTTATAATTTTTAGCTTCACAACTGGGAATGTTATTAAATATTACTTTGCCCTTGATGTGGTGTCGATGCAGCGGTGGTGCTTGGCATAACGAGATGACCTCTAGCTTAAAGAAATTTAAATCATTCGGTAAAGTTTCTAAACTTTAGTATCACCATACTACGATCGGTATGCTACGATTGCATGAGTTATCTACTCAAAATGTTTATGTAAGCCAATGCATGCTTAATTAAATATGCTTAATAATAATAAATTATCATTTATTATTTAATAATAATAGGAAAAATTACCGTGTGTCATAGTTTGTAAACAAAGCCTTACAATAAAAAGACAAAGTGTAGTGGTATATAGCCACATACAAACATGTAAAACTAAGAACAATGTTTGTTCTTTAAAATGACTTAAAAGAAAAAATAGAAAATAATAATATCATTCCTTCCATGCTTGCATAAGGTTAATGATGGAAGTTTTGGTGAGTGATGATGTTGATGCGATCAAGGATGTGGTTAAGTGTGAATCGCATATAGTCTCTAATTTCCATTGCAAGTTCCCTAGTTGCTTGGCAATGTTCACAATGTAAATGATGTAGGTAATGTGTGTGGATGGTTTCGGGTTAGTTTGATTTGTGGGATGCGGAAGATGTGGTGGAAAAGTTGGAAAATATGGATCAAAGTCCGGAATGTTTGGAAGTGGTGGTGGAAAAGAACCTAGATGTTCTTGTAAGACAATGGGAGCTAAAGGTGGTGAAGTTACAAAATCTTTTAAATTGTGTTTTTAGATGTGGGAGGTATTAAAAGACTAGTTCTTTTGGGTTGATTTGTTGGAGTGTTTTGAAGTCTTAAGGAGTTTCGATAGAGTGATCTTAGGTGGAGACTTGATAGGTGATGATGGTGGTGTGCTTGTTGGAGATGAGGAGGTGCTACTATTGAATCATTTGGTGGTGAATGAGTAGTTGGTGATGAACTATTTGACGATGTTTTGGCTAAACAACAAGGCGGATGCTAATCCGTGCGGTTTTCTAGATTTGGGTGGTGGCACTACGGAAGGTGGTAAGATAAAGTTTTGGATTTCTTGAAGATGATTGTTTGCACTAGGTTATTCATCAATGTTGGAAGATCTTTTGGATGACATGATGATGGTTGTTTGTGAGGTTGAGAGTGATGATGATGCAAGCATTTTGGGAACCTTATTTAGAGAAAATAGTGCATTGTAATGAATGCTTGACCCAAAATGTGGACTAAAATCTAATGATTAGATATGAATTTAAGGCATGTGATCATGAGAACACAAGTATTAAGTAACATACTCATTAGTAAAAATGATAAAATGATAAAAATATGAAAGTTTTAGCCAAAAAAATTAAAAGAAATAGAAGAAATTTAGCTTCGTCTCACGGCTCCCACGGATCCTTCCCTTGAGGGAACCGTCCAGGTTAATGATGGGATCCGTGGTCTTGGTGACTCGAGCAGCTCAAAATTTGTGCCTAGTGTGTGCCTATATGCAAACCATTTGGAGTTGCGGTTATCTCGACTCTAAAAGAAAAAGAAAATAGACTAGAAATGAAAAGCATACTATTATGTGAGATAACCCGAGTGCTCCTAAATTCATTGTTGCTTAAATGAATGTACCCTAAAACACATATTAGTTATGTGTTTCCTTTAGCATTCAAAAGACATGACATGCAATGAAAGCGGGTTTTACTTTGTATTAATAATGAAAAAGGTTTGTCCTATCGTGAGAAATAGCTTTTATGAAAATAATACGGGAAGAAGTATCTTTTTAGAAAGCATTTGGAAAAGTTTCTTGTTTAAAGAAAAGTTTATCTTTTAGTGAAGAAAAATAGATATGAAATTACATGTTGTAAAATAAAATTTACTTTGGGTTTTGAAAATTCCGTATTGTTAGTGAGTTGTGTGTGAAATAGAGATCCTAGACTCGTAAATTAAGAAGGCTAATGTTTACATACCTTGTAGAGTTGAGAGGTAAATTCGATGATTGTTCCATGAGACCAAGACCAAGACAAAGCAAGTTGAATTGTTCTCGCTTCAACGGTTTGGTGAGGACGTTGACTATGTTGTCTTCGGATACTACCTTCTCAATAGAGATGTTCCCTTTCAAACATTGTCTCTTAAGAAGTGATGACGGATCTCTATATGCTTGGTACGAGAGTGCAATACCGGATTCTTACTTAAGTCAATGGCACCTTTGTATTCGCATAGAATGGCTATGTCACTTAGATGAATGTCGAGTCAACTAACGCTTGTTTCATCCGTAGTGCTTGTTGGCATGCTTTTGGGTGGAGACATATTCGACTTTGGTTGTTGATATGGCCAATGCCAATTGCTTCTTCGAGAACCAAAATGTCAAACAACGTCCCATAAAAGTACATACACCACTTGTACTCTTTCGGTCAACATAATCACCGCATGGTCGAATCTGCATATACAATAGTTTCTACTCCCGTACCTTAGGATACCATAATCCTAATTGAGTCGTACTTTAATGTATCTAAAAATTCTTTTGACCACTTCTAGATGTGATGTTTTAGGGTCTTCTAGAAACCTAGCATATTGACAAACACTAAACATGATATCCGCCGACTAGCCGTAAGATAGAGAAGACTACCAATAATGCCACGGTATTTTGTGTTATCAACGGATTCACCGTCTTCATATTTTGTAAGTTTAGTGTCGAGGACATTCGTGTTCTTATGGGTTTTGACTCTTCTAAACCAAATTTCTTTAACATCTCTTTTATGTATTTAGATTGATAAAAGAAGATACCATCTTCTACTTGTTTGATTTGTAGACTAAGAAAGAAACTTAGTTCTCCCATCATACTCATTTCAAACTCGTCATGCATGATTTTGGAGAAATCGTCACACATGTCTTGACAAGTAGATCCGAATATAATATCAACCACGTATATTTGAACAATAATTATATGTGATTCCTTTTCTTAGTCAAAAGTGTATTATCAACTAACTAACCCCATGGTGTAGTTGTTTTGTTAAAATGACTTGAGTCTATCATACCAAGCTTTTGGGGCTTGTTTAAGACCGTAGAGAGCTTTCTTTAATTTATACACATGTTTAGGTTTTTGAAATTGATAAAGCCCGGAGGTTGGGCTACATAAACTTCTTCGTTAATAAAACCATTTAGAAAAGCACTTTTAACTACCATTTGAAAAAGCTTAAGATCATTAGCACAAGCATAAGCAAGAAGTATTCGATGCGGGTTTTCTTGACCAAGTCTTAATATTTATAGTGTCTCGCTATACCTATGGTCTACCCTAATGCACTAGCAGGCGGTGTACCGGTCGTGTGTAGTGTAGTAAATGGTAAAGCCGAGGTCGTCCCAAGAGCTATGTGTGGGATAATTACTAAGTCTAATTGTCAAAGAATATTAATGGTTTTGATAGAGTTTAATTAATTAAACTACTAATGCGAATATAAAGTAAAAGCAAATAAATGGTAAAGGAAATCAATAGAGGAATAGTGGTGTTAACCTAGTTAATCCTCCTAGCTAGTTATGTCTCGTCTACCTACTTCCAATTACTTGGTGGGGTCAAATTCGAGAGGACGACATTTGGTCAATTCATACTAACCTATCGGCAAAGATGCCACCACAGGAGAAATCAAAGCACCGTTATAAGTCCTGTTGTTCCTGGTCCTCTAAGCCGAGTCATTAAGTACCGCTACATGCTAGATTCTAAATAGTGAGTGCCCGGCCGTTAGGAACTTAGACACTACACCCCAATTCTTAAGTTCATCCAAGCGATAGGTGATCGGTTGGTCAAATCGCACAAGTAGAAAGGGTCGTGGGTTGGTCATATCTTACCCTTCCGTCTCGATGCGCTCACCTAGGTTAGTTGGTCATATCTCTAGGCAATTGGCCTCTATCGCCATTCAAAACTACCGAACCAAGGGTGACTACCAAAGAACTATGCATGCATACACTTAGAAATAATTGTGCGGAGTAAAGGTAAGCGCAAACAAAACAATTAAGGAATCATAACTAGGCTAGCACCAAAGGGTGCTTAGCCGCTCATATTAATCATGCAAATCAATTCAATATTCAAAGGTACAAAATACATGAATTGAAAGTAAAAGAAATAATAAACGCTAAAGCTTATCGTAATGGTGTGACTTCTCCTTGGAAACATTATGTATGCTTCCCTAGACACTGCTTTGAGCTTTTCCCACGTTCTCGTCAGTGTTGTGTGTGGAATGGGATGCTTTGAAATCTTTGGAATTTGTGGGGTATTTATAGGCGGTGCAGGTTACGGCGTAACCAATAGAGGAGTTACGTCGTAACCTTCTATTTATTCGTAAATGCACTAGATGCGCTAGTTACGGCGTAACCTTATAAGTGGTTCGCCGTAGTCTTCAATAAACTCGATTACGCCGTAAGTGATGTAGTATTTAAGGCGTAAGTATCGTGGCGAGAACCTCTTTTGACCTAATGGAGTTACGTCGTAACCTTTGGGAAGAGTTACGCCAGTAACCTCTTGATAAGTTGGACTTCGAGTCACGCAATAGTTACGGCGTAATGTGAGAGATGAGTTCGCCGTAACTTCTTCAAAATAAGCATCTTGTGATAAATCTTTAGTAATGTTTCCATTTCCGCGTCTCTTTAGCTCGATGCTCTTAATTTACCCGAAAGTGGAAAACAAGCGTAAATCCATATAAATGATATAAATAACGAGCATTATCGGGTAGACAAATATTCATTAGGTGCAGATGTGGCAATCTCTCAATTAGCTTCCAGTCAATTTTCCCAAAGACATCTACTTTAGTGTGAGCGATAGCAAGCATGGGTCTTCCTAAAATGGCGGTATCCTGTTGTCTTCGGAATGTCAAGAATCACAAAATCTGGGAAAAGGAATCTCTTAATCTTCACCAATACATTTTCAACAATTCTAATGGCGATTGCATGGATCGATCGCCATTTCAATTTTCATCTTGGCGGTTTTAAGTTGCCAATTCCCATACGCAAAAACATCGAGCGAGGCATTATGCTAATACTAGCTCCAAGATCTCGGCGCTTACATGTTTAGGCTCCGATATAGCAAGGAGAGTAAAGCATCCTGGATCTTTACCTTTTGTGGTAGCTCATTCCTCAAAACCATTGAGCATCTTTCGTTGAGGCGAATAGTCTCATCATAACTTAATTTCTGCGTAGTAGCATGACGGTTAGTATTATCGGAATCATTAGTAGGAGGGTTTACCGGCAAAGTTTGGTCCAAAAGTGATTGTTTCTCCATGTCGATCCGTCAGCTTAACCTTTTCTAAAAGGTCAAAGGTTCTTCGAGGATAGTTTCTGATGTGGACAACTTCTTCCTCCCGAGTGCTAGGTAATCGAGATGGCTTCGAACATGAACTAACACTTTCTCTAATCTCTTAATCCTATCATCGTGAATTTTAATAGAAGAGATCGTATTATCCACGAATGATTTCATCATCTTTTCTATCCTATCGTCAGCTCTCTTGATTCTTTGATGTGGTCAAGAATTTTTCTCAAGATTGTTCCGGTATTGGTCTCAAATACACTTTTAACCTTCTCGACCCTACATGCTTGACTTCTCTTTCCAACCTTCGTTTTCAAAATTTCCCGTAATTGTATTCTTGCTTTGTTATTGTCTTCATTACCTTATGATCGAAGTTATCTCTTGGTCCGTATCCCGTATCCATGTGTCACTTGTAGCAATGTTTAGAAATCCATTGAATACATTCCAAGGCCCGATCAGAGTCATGCTAGGAATAGGTCTTGGTGAATCAAGGAGTTCTCGTGTTCGTATTAATCCCAGATAGAAGACGATACGATCGATGTTTGTTTAAATCATGAGTAGGGCATTGATAGAAGCTCATTAAATCTTTCCCATGCTTGGTACAGCGTTTCTTCTCAATCTGCATGAATTGATAGATTTTCCGCAGCTTAGCCATTTTTAAGGAGGGCAAAATTTTTGGACGAACTCCTTTCTTAGTTTTCCCATGCTTCTTTACTTTCACTAGGAAGTTTGTTATACCATCTTTTGTTGTTCCGGTGAGAGTCATAGGAAAAATCCTTGCGGTGGTGAATAACTTGGAGTACCCGGCGTTGAAAAGAGAGGATAAGTGGAGAACTTCATCTACGTGATCTGAGCGTCCTCATCTTCGTCTCCGGAAAACTTAAGCTCATGTAACTCTCGAATAATATGATCCGAGATGGAGTATTTTTGGTAGGAGAATCCTTAGTGAAGCTTAGTTGGCGATTATCGTTTGGTTGGGCCAAATCTGACTCCATGGTTAGGTCATCGATATTATTTTCATTGATGACCTCACGGTTACGTGTCCGATGGTGCGATTAAGTAAAATGAGAAGATGTTGTGAATAGGAAATGGAGAATAGATCTTCCTTTTTGAAATTGCTTTTCGGGTCAACAAATGGGGTAGCCGAGAAAGGGCCTAGAGTCTGCGAGTCTTGTATCCCGACATTATCAACAAAAAAAAAAAAAAAAAAAAAAAACAGACTTAATATGAAATCCTAAAATAGCTCCCGTGACGCCAAAAACTTGATGCGTGTTTCTTGACTGGTCTTAATATTTATAGTGTCTCGCTATACCTATGGTCTACCCTAATGCACTAACAGGCGGTGTACCCGGTCGTGTGTAGTGTAGTAAATGGTAAAGCCGAGGTTGTCCCAAGAGCTATGTGTGTGGGATAATTACTAAGTCTAATTGTCACGAGAATATTAATGGTTTTGATAAAGATTTAATTAATTAAACTACTAATGCAGAATATAAAGTAAAAGTAAATAAATGGTAAAGGAAATCAATAGAGGAATAGTTGTGCTAACCTAGTTAATCCTCCTAGCTAGTTATGTCTCGCTACCTACTTCCAATTACTTGAGTGGGGTCAAATTCGAGAGGACGGCATTTGGTCAATTCGCCTAACCTATCGGCAAAGATGCCACCACAGAGAAATCGGTAGCACCGTCATAAGTCCTGTTATTCCCGGTCCCCTAAGTCGAGTCATTAAGTACCGCTACATGCTAGATTCTAAATAGTGAGTGCCGGCCGTTAGGAACTTAGACACTACACCCCCAATTCTTAAGTTCATCCAAGCGATAGGTGATCGAGTTGGTCAAATCGCACAAGTAGAAAGGGTCGTCAGTTGGTCATATCTTACCCTTCCGTCTCATCCGCTCACCTAGGGGGTTGGTCATATCTCTAGGCAATTGGCCTCTATCACCATTCAAAACTACCAAACCAAGGGTGACTACCAAAGAACTATGCATGCATACACTTAGAAATAATTGTACGGAAGTAAAGGTAAACGTAAACAAAACAATTAAGGAATCATAACTAGGCTAGCACCAAAGGGTGCTTAGCTCATATTAATCATGCAAATCAATTCAATATTCAAAGGTGCGAAATACATGAATTGAAAGTAAAGAAATAATAAACGCTAAAGCTTATCGTAATGGTGTGACTTCTCCCTTGGAAACGACTCCATATGCTTCCCTAGACACCTTGAGCTTTTCCCACGTTCTCGAGTGTTGTGTGGAATGGGATGCTTTGAAATCTTTGGAATTAGTGGGGTATTTATAGGCTGTGTCCGGGTTCTGGCGTAACCAATAGAGGAGTTCTGTGTAACCTTCTATTTCTTCGTAAATGCACTAGATCGCTAGTTACGGGCGTAACCTTATAAGTGGTTCGCCGTAGTCTTCAATAAACTCGGTTACATCGTAAGTGATGCGAGGTACGGCGTAAGTATCGGTGCGTGGAACCTCTTTGACCTAATGGAGTTACGTAGTAACCTTTGGGAAGAGTTACGCCGTAACCTCTTGATAAGTTGGACTTACGGGTCACGCAATAGTTACGGCGTAATGTGAGAGATGAGCTACGCCGTAACTTTTTCAAAATAAGTTCTTGTGATAAATCTTTAGTAATGTTTCCATTTTCGCGTCTCTTTAGCTCCAATGCTCGTAATTTACGAAGTGGAAAACAATGGAAAACAAGCGTAAATCCATATAAATGATATAAATAACGAGCATTATCGGGGGAAATTGACACTTAATATTCAGGACTATTTGATGTTATCATATTCTTATAGACTCTATTCTAGCCACGGGAGCATATGTCTCATCAAAGTCTATGCCTTCTTGTTGATTATACCCTTAGGCAACGAGTCTAGCTTTATTTCTAGACACTACACGCTTGCATCTAACTTGTTTTTATATACCCGTTTAGTTCCTATTATGGTTTGATTACTAGGTGGAGGGACAAGTGTCCAAACATCGTTAGAAACAAATTGATTTAACTCTTCTTGCATAACCATTACCCAACTTTCATCTTTTATGGCTTCTTGTATTCTTAGGTTCTATGGTTGAGACAAAACAAAATAAACTACTTTGGTTTTGGACTTGAGACCTTAAGTTTCTTTCATTTAACTTCCTTATGACCTTATCTACGGGTGATCTTTAGACTCTTTAATATTGATGATTTCATTGTTTAATCATTCATCTTCTTTGTTTGTATTTTTCTTTATTTCTATGGCTTCACTTTCGATTATCTCGTCATCGACAAGAGGTAGGGTAGGTTTAGGTGGACTCTCATCAAATTTTCGTTTAATGACTCTTCAACCTTCATTGTTTCTTTATTTAATATGACATAAGCTTTACTATCGGGAGAGTAACCTAAAAGATACCTTGGTTGATTTAGAATCAAATTTAGTTAGGTAATCTTTAGTGTTAAGTAGAAAACATTTGCTACCAAAGACTCTAAAATGTTCTAACGTAGGCATTTTGCCTCGAAGTAACTCGTATGGAGTTTTACCTAAAAATGGTCTAATTAAGACTCGGTTAAGTATGTACATTGATGTAACAACGGCATTGCACCAAAAATTTTGAGGAATAGATTGCTCATTTAACATGGTGCGACTCATTTCTTGTAGGGTTCTATTTTTCCTTTCAACTACCCCATTCGATTGTGGAGTGCGAGGAGCCAAGAAATTGTGAGTAATACCATTAGCGTCACAAAAAGCTCCAAGTTGCACTTCATTATCGAATTCTCTACCATGATCCGTTCTAATAGACACTATAGGACTTTGAAATTTTAGATTTTATTAATTGTCTTTAGATTTTATTACTTAATATTTCAAAGTAATCGAACGTTTCAGTTTTATTCTTTAAAAATTTAGTCCATGTGTACCTAGAGTAATCATCCACTATGACCAAAGTACAGTAGTTACCTCCATAACTTTGAACAGCTGATAACATCAAATAGTCCTGGTTATTAAGTGTCAATTTCCCCCGATAATGCTTGTAATTTATATCATTTAATGGATTTACGCTTGTTTTCCATTTTTTTCCACTTTTAGGTAAATTACGAGCATTGGAGCTAAAGAGACGCGGAATTGGAGAATTATCTAAAGATTTATCATAGTATGCTGATTTTGAAGAAGTTACGGCGTAACTCGTCTCTCACATTATCAGTAACTATTGCGTGACTCGGAAAACCAACTTATCGGAAGGTTACGGCGTAACTCTTCCCAAAACTCTGACGTAACTATATTAGGTCAATTGAGGTTCCACGCACCGATACTTACGCCGTAACTACTACATCAACTACGACGTAACCAAGTTCATTGAAGACTACGGCGTAACCACTTATTAGGATTCTGCCGTAACTAGAGATCTAGTGCAAAATTCGAAGAAGTTAAAGGTTCTGGCGTAACTCTTGTTATAGTTCTGCCGTAACCCATATATAACCTATAAATACCCACGAATTCCGGCATTTCTAATCATCCCATTCCACACACAACAACCGAGAGCGTGGGAAAAATCTCAGCAGTCTAGAGGAGCATCTGGGTCGTCTCAAGGAGAAATCACTCCCCTACGATAAGCATTAGCATTTTATATTTTCTTTAGTTTCAATTCATGTATTTCGTACCTTTGAATATTAAATTGGTTTGTATGATTAATATGGCTAAGCACCTCTTGGTCTTGGCCTAGCTATGATTCATAATTGTTTTGTTTGCGTTTACTTTACTTCCGCATAATTATTTCCAAGTGTATGCATGCATAGTTTATTGGTCGCCACCCTTGGTTCGGTAGTTTTGAATGGCGGTGAGGCCAATTGCCTAGGAGATATGACCAAGTGACCTAGGTGAGTGGGTGAGGCGGAAGGGTAAGATATGACCAACCGACGACCCTTTCTACTTGTGCGATTTGACCAACTGATCACCTACCGTTTGGATGAACTTAAGAATTAGGGGTGAGTGTCTAAGTTCTTAACGGTCGCACTCACTATTATAAATCTAGCATGTAGCGGTACTTAATGACTTGGCTTAGGGACCGGGAATAGCAGGACTTATGAGGGACACGACTTCTCTGTGGTGGCATCTTTCTTGATAGGTTAGGCGAATTGACCAAATGTTGTCCTCTCGACTTTGACCTCACCAAGTAATTGGAAGTAAGTAGGCGTAGACATAACTAGCTAGGAGGATTAACTAGGTTAGCACCATTCTCCTCATTGATTTACCCTTTACCATTTATTTGCTTTTATTTGCTTTATTACATTTTAGTTGTTTAATTAATTAATTCCCTATCGAAACCATTATAAATCGTGACACCTAGACTTAGTAATAATCCAACACACATAGCTCTTGGGACGACCTCGGCTTTACCGATTACTATACTACACACGACCGGGCACTGCGCCCATTAGTGCACTAGGGTAGACCATAGGTATAACGAGACTTTATAAATATTAAAACACGGTTAGTAAAACCTACATCAAGTTTTTGGCGCACGCCGGGAGTTATATTAGGATTAATATTAAGTCTTTCATTTCGTTTTAAACTATTCTCACGATCATTATTCGAGTTTCGGTACCATGGAAGTTGTTAACATCGATGACCTCACTCTTGAGGAATATTTGGCGTTGACAAGAATGGAACAAGGGTCGGGTCTTGTAAGACCGGCAATTGGAGGCGGATGTCCGTTTCAAAATCAAAGACCAATTTATGAGGGAGCTTCGTGCTAACCCTTTTTCGAGAAGCGGGGCGAAGATGCATATGAGCACGTTGAAAATGTCCTATACATCGCTAGCCTTTTCAACATCCGGGCGTGTCTTATGATCTTTGTTATGCTAAGGGTGTTCCCAATGACTCTTCTTTGGGTCGCCGGAAGATGGATTGAAAGATTTCCATTGGGGCAATTAATACTTGGGCTCTACTTAAGAAACACTTTATTCAAAGATATTGTCCGTCAAAGATTTTGTTGGGAATTATGTGAAGTTTGGATTATCTTTGAAATTCTTGAAAGCGATTCTCTTGAAGTAGTGTGGATTCTCAGAAGACATAATCTGAAGTTTAATAGTTATTAGTTTGTTTACGGAAGTGATTATTCCGTGATTAGTATATTTAGTTTGGATATACATGAGCTTTATTAGGAAGTGATTGTGTATATCTTATTTAGTTTTATGTTTATCGTTTCTTGGGAAGCGGTTTAGGGTTTTGTTTAGGGTTCCTTATCTATAAAAGGAACACAATAGAATGAGTTATGTACCGATTGGAAAAACAAAGTTTTAGTTAATATAACGATCCATAGAGGATCACGAGTTCTTAGTTATTTACTTGTGTTTATATTCATTGATAAATATAAGTAGTAGAGATTGTCTTTTATTGTACTTGTGATTACATAGGTATTAATAACGATCCAAGAGCTCAAGATCTATCAAGGTCTTTTGTTTCAACAAGTGGTATCGAGCCTCGTGAGAGTCTCTACGATACTAAGGACACGTTTTACGAAACACCCATACAACCATAACAAAATTATCATGCACGGATCGGATGTCGATCTTGAATTCACCAACAACCAAAACTCCACCCATCTACAACAACTAAGTCTCTCTAATAGCAATGCTAAGTTTCCTTACCTAAAAGGGAGAGTCGATCTTTGGGCGATGAAGATGCGAAGGCTGGATCTCAACATTGATTGGAATCTATGGGAGATAGTCTTAAAGGAAGCAGTTTGAAGAGAACTACCACGGATCTTACGGGTAAGATGACTAATGTTCCTCCCAAGCTGCTGAAGAGTTCTTGGCGATTCGAGAGAGAAACCAAGGTTAGAACCATTCTTCTTCAAGCTATTCACGAGGATCACTTGAGTGATTTTCACTTCATGCAAGATGCTAAGGACATATGGTTAGCTATTAAGGCAAAGTTCGGTGGGAATGAGAGTCAGGAGAATGAAAAGTCTATCTTTGAGACAACAGTTTGAGGATTTTCAAATCTCGAAGAGGAAGGAATTCACAAGGGCTATGACAAGTTTCACAAGATTTTAAGTCGGTTGAATCAATTTGCGAGCAAAGCCGGATAATGATGATTGTAATTCTAAGTTTCGAGGTCTTTACCTCCATCCACAGCTACGTAAGCATTGCTTTAAAAGCTAAAGGTGGTTTGGACATGATTACCTTTGATGAGTTTGTACCACAAACTTAAAGCTCTTGAACATGATGTACGAAGTCCTTTAGATCATCTTCTTACGCTAGTCACTTTGCATTTGTTGGAGCCTCTACTCCAAAGACAAGTTATGGTCCTAGGCCATATTCATCATCATCTTATCTTGCTCCTTCACCAAGCTCTCATTCTAAATCGAGTGGGATTATGGAAGATGTTCTTGGATCTTTCTTTCTTGATTATGATCCTCGGCAGAGGCGGCCTATGAGGATTTTGATCGGGTGGACCCGTTGAGATGGAAGAGATGAAGGCGAGGTGGCGGTGGCCATGCTTTCCATGGATATCAAAATTTTGAGCGAAAAGTGGCGGAAGGTTTGGGTTCAACGGACGAGATCCAAGCAAGGTTTGACAAGAGAAAGGTTAAATGCTTCACATGTCAGCGGATGGGTCACTTCTCTAGAGAATGCAAAGGCAGGAAAGGCGGTGATGAGACAAGATACTCTTCTTATCGGCGATGTCGAAGGAGGCGGGAACTTCAAAGGGATCATTTGCTTTGGTCACGTTAGATAGCAATGTGGATTTGGAAGCAACATGAGAAGGATGATAATGATGGTCTGGTAATGATAACGTGGGCTTGATTGCAAGTTGTACTTGAGAGGATAGGCATGATCAGTTGCCTTGATGGGCATCTCTCGGGATCATCCCTTAAGCATAAAGATGTTGGTATTGTTGATAGTGGTTGTTCAAGAAGTATGTCGGAAGCAGGGACATGATGCATAACTTTGTACCCATTGAAGGAGGAGGCAATGTAACCTTTGGAGGAAGTGATGGCGAATTCTTGGGAAAGGACCATCAAAACACCTCATTTGGACTTTGAGAATGTATATTATGTCAATGAACTTCAACACTTCAATTTGTTTCGGTCTCACAAATATGTGACACCAAGAACAAAGTACTCTTCACGGAGGATGAATGTCTTGTGCTATCTAAAGACTTCAAACTCCCGAAGAAACTTCAATTCTACTGAAAGTTCCTCATGATCACAATCTCTATACATTCAATTTAACTAATGTCAAGCCGGCGGTGATTTAACGTGTTTGGTGGCTAAAGCAGCTGTGGATGAGTCCACCAAATGGCCTGAAGGATGGCCCATGTCAACTTCAAGACCATAAACCAACTCTCTAAAGCGGGCCTTGTTCAAGGTCTTCCTTCCAAAGTGTTCACCAATGATCATAAGCGTGTTGCATGCAATAAAGGGAAGCGACACAAAGCCTCATACAAAGGTGTTCACATTACGGCGATAAGCCTTATTTCGAACCTCTTGGTGCTTCATATGGATCTGTTTGGTCCAACTCAAGTGAGAAGCATTGATCATAAATATTTTTGTCACGGTGATCGCGATGGTTTTAGCAAATTTTGTTGGGTATTCTTTCTAAGGACCAAAGATGAAACATCGGAGTGTTGAAAGACTTCATTACCCTTATTGAAAATCAGTTGAACAAAAGGTGAAAGGAATCGGGTGTGATAATGGGACGAGTTCAAGAATGCTTTACTTATAGAACTACGTGAGGTCAAAAGGAATCAAGCGGGACTATAGCACTCCAAGAACCCCTCGACAAAATGGGGTGGCGAGAAAGGAAAAATAGGACCTTAATAGAGGTTGCACGATCAATCTTGGCGGACTCTAAGCTTCCAACTATGTTTTGAATTTGAAGTTGTTAGTACGACTTGTTATGTACTAAATAGAGTGTCCATTACTAGACCACATCTCAAAACACCATATGAACTTCTATTTGGGAAAGTTCACATTATTCATTACCTTAAACCATTTGGTTTGTCAAGTGACTATTACGAATACAAGTGATCCGTTGGGCAAATTTGATGAGAAAGGCGATGATGGTTACATTGTGGGATATTACGCTCATAGTAAGGCGTCGGGGTTTACAATGTATCGCTAAGAAGATTGAGGAGACATTGAATCGAGGTATCTAGAAGACAAGCCTAATGTTCAAGAGACGGGGTCATGTTTGGTCATTTGACCTTGATTACTTGTTGATTACTTGGGTTATTCTAGACATATGGCTAACTTGACATCGATTCTCAAGCATCTCCATCTACCGATGTAGGGACTATGGATGCAAATTCGGCGGTGGGTGCGATGATGATGAACAACCCATTGTAGTGCCTTCCTTCTCCCTAACAATTTTGTAGGTGACACTTCTAAAGATTATCTTGATGTGGGTGAAGATGAATTCCATTATGTTGAGGACCTTGCGGTGAAGAAACAAGAGTATGCAGCCAATTTAGGCCGAGAGGAATGTTGAAGGCAGTGCCGGTGAAGCAATCGGTGGAAAGCGTCAATTACTTGAAAGTGATTATGTTTCTCCTCACCTCTCCCGTTCGGTTTGCAAGATATGTTGACTCTACTCCTATCTCTACTAGAGTGTCCTTGAGACCTTGGAGAACCTTATACGGTTTCCAAAACCTTGGATCTTGGTCATCATCAACCTAAAGTAGGAATCTTCAACACACCTTCCTATAATCGACTTTGAACCTCATGACTAATCTTGATTCCTCCATTGATGTCAACACCACTACTACTACAAGGATCAACAATGCTCATCCACGGACTAATATTATTGGTGATCCTAATGCACTGTTAGAACCGAGTCTTGTAGCACTTTCTAAATATGGTCGGTGGCTTTTATCTCTTATGTCTCAAATCGTGGAGAGACAATCACACGACTATCAACATTGTCATTTGCTTGTTTTCTCTCAAGTGGAACCAACCGGTGTTACTCGGGCTCTTGAAGACTCTAGTTGGCTTGAGGCAATGCAGGATGAGATGCAACAATTTCAAAATCGGCGAGAGTTTGGATATTGGTACCACTACACGATGGTAAGTATGCTATTGGGACTAAATGGATTACGAAGAATAAGAGATGCACGAGGTGTTGTCATTAAAACAAAGCAGATTAGTTGCACATGGGTATAGACAAGAGGAGGATAGATTATGATGAAGTGTTTGCACAGTGGCAAGAGTTGAGGCCATACGGATTTTCTTAGCTTATGCATCCTATATGGGTTTATGGTCTATCGGATGGATGTTAAAGGAGCCTTCTTGTATGGTGAAATTGAAGAGGAGGTTTATGTCACTCAACCTAAAGGATTTGAAGATCGGATCATCCTAATCATGTTTATAAGGTAGTCAAAGCTCTCATGGACTACATCAGGCACCCGAGCACGGTATGCTAGGCTCTCTACATTTCTTCGAAGCATGGTTATAGAAGAGGTGCAATTGATAAGACTCTATTCCTTAAGAAGAATTCCACAGACATTATTCTTGTGCAAGTGTATGTGGATGACATTATTTTGGATCCACAAAGGAAGCTTGGTGCGGGGAGTTTGAGGAGCTTATGAAGGAGAGTTTCGGATGAGTGCCATGGAGAGATGAATTTCTTTTGGGTCTCCAAGTTCGTGAGAAACTGATGGTATCTTTATCGGTCGGGATAAATATGTGAGGACATCTTGAAGAAGTTTGGTATGGAGGGTGTAAGGGCGCCACTACACTTTATGAAGCTCAAAGACAAAGACCAACAATGAAGCGATCCACTGTGAATGTTCATACATGCGGGTCTATGATTGGCTCTTTGATGTATTTTGACTTCAAGGCACGATATTACTTTTCTTTGTGAGTGTTTGTTCACGACATCAAGTTACTCCACCGACTTCCCATCTCAATGTTGTTAAGAATATCTTTAAGTACCTCAAAGGCCAACCTCTTCTAGGTCTTTGGTACCCAAAGAGTCTCCTTTTAAATTGGAAGCTTATAGTGATAGTGACTATCTTTGGTGCAAATCGGATAGGAGGTCCTTTCTGGAGGTTGCCAATTCCTTGGAAAGAGATTGATTTCTTGGCAATGCAAGAAAGCAGACTATCGTGGCTACCTCATCTCTTGAAGCGATGCGTACGTTCTTTGCAAATTCTTTGTGGACGAGGTTCTTTGGATTCAAAATCAATTGTTGGATTATGGGTACAATTTCATGAACACAACAATTTTATTGATAATCAAAGTACCATATGCATTGTTAAAATCCAGTTTTCACGATCGAACAAAACATATTGAAATCGAGGCACCACTTTATAAGAGATGCATATGATAAAAATTTGATAAAAGTGGTCAAAATTCATCTTGATGATAATGTGGCGGTTGTTAACAAAGGCTTTTGATGGACCAAGGTTTCACCTTGTGGTCCATATCGGTATCTTAACCATAGCGCAAAGTTTAAGGGGGCATAAACCTCGGGAGGCATATGCCTCGGGAGAATTGTGTACACTTTGCATTTTCTATGTAATTTTGTATATTTGTTTGGTTTTATCTAACTCTAACCGACTAATGTAATCTTAGTTTGTGTTTCTTTGTTGGTTTGCGTGTTTCTCGTGTTTGTTACATTTTGCGAGTGGTTGTTCATTTGGGATATGATCAAGAAAGCTAAAGCTTGTTTCTCTTGAATTCAAAGTCTTTGAAGTGAGTCATTTGTTTCCTTTGAAGATGATGTCTTGAAGTTTTATGTTTCATTCAAAAGAAATCTTGAAGCAAATCATTCATTCATTCATTCAAGAAAGCAGTTTCTGACTTACGACTTACAGTACAAACAACATCAAATGCATCTACATGATCTACTAATCCTAATCTATAACATATCATCTATTCCAACATCTAACAAGTTATTGGATATGCATGATCGCTCGCATCTTTCACACTAGATCTTTGGATATGCATTAGTGAAGTCTTGCATAACCACCCATTTATTCTATCTCGATGGTGGAGATGCATAACTACTATGATGAGGATGCTAAGGATCAAAATGGTGAGGATGGATTGATGCAAATCATGATGATGGAGAAAAATAATGTGTCCTTTGTGCTCCATCTATTGATTTCAACAAAATGCAACACATCTACTATCCTCAAGCATTTCCTCTATCGATGTGTGTTGATGCACCAAAACACGATGCAGAAGACCGAGAACCACTCTCTATCTTTAGGGAGTGGTGGATTTTTAGTTCGGGGCCTTTGTTGAATTTGAGGTCTTTGGAGGTTGGGAGTAAGATGTTCTCTCCTTATATGAGTCATCGAATCATCAAGTGATTCACTTGGATTCACTACACTATCATCTTACGAAGAAGGAAGAAATGGTGATTTCTTTGGTCGTGGATATGGTTGTGGAAAGTAATAAAGCCATGGATTTGTATCTTCACTGATGAGGATGATGATGATGATGAGGATGATGTTGTGAGATCTATGATCTCGGGTTTAGTACTCATGGTTTATTATGGTTTAATTTTGGAGCATTGGTGGAATTAGGGTTTGCAATGATATTTGGGGTTTTTATGAAGAGGTATGTGTGCATTGGGATTGTTTTATAGGCGGTTTCAAGTTGTAATGAGATTTAATGCGAGTGGGTGAAGCGGTAAAAGATATTCTTGAAGCTTCTTGAATAAGTGATCATTTACTGGCGATTGGTATTCTTGATGAGAATGGATTTCATTCTACCGAAGTCGAAAGTGAATTTGAGTAAAAGTAGAAGTCGCGTCGGCATTGGTCGACTTTGACCAAAATTGGGAAATTCTATTTATTCTCTCTTGGCATATATTAGGTCCCATATTAAGTGATTCACTCGTTACTCTCATTCAAGACACTTCCATTTGTGTAAATCGTAACCTAATTTTAAAATCTTTCATGGCGCTTCAATTCAAACATGATCATAATAAGGTCGCTTTTAAGGAGCGCTCGGGGTGACGAGTTGTATAGACCGATGATTGCATTCTTCTGAGATCAAAGATTCAATATGCTCTAACACATTCTCCAAATGCTATATATGAATCCTTGATTACTCAATTTTGGGCATCGGCTACGAAAAGGGTAATCTGATTGTTGCAAGGGTTGACGGACGCAGTATGTGGTGAGAGGAGGCGATCGAAGACAACCGTTTGGATGATGAGAATGGGTTTATCATTACGATGTTGCGGTGGTACTTGAAGGGCTTAGAGCGATTGGATATCAAGGTACTCGGATGACATGTGGTTAAAGAATCGACTTTGTCCTATGTGGAGGTTTTGGTTCATACATTGCTTGATGTGTAAGCAATAAGTCGGAGGATGGGATCGGTTTTCGACTCAATTGGGGTGTAGTATTATTTGTCTATCTCGGGGTTTGACTTATAATTTTCTAAGTTTATTTTCGATAATATGATTGAGAATATAACTAGGAAAAGGGCAAGTTTTTATGTACCCTAGGTTTTCTGAGATGATATTGGATGTTTCTACCCAAACTCAAGCTTTTCATCCCATAGGGTTTTAACTTCTAAGTTATTTGCTTCTATGAGAACTAAATTTGAGGGACACATTTTCCTTTATTAGCAAACATGTTACCTCGGGAGAATGAGGCTAGCGATGAGGATAATGTTGATACTTTACCTTCTACAAATACTACGATGTTAATCTTTGGTTGCTCTTGAAGAGGGTCATACACTCTTCTTTGAGGCATCCTTACCTTCACCTAGACCTTGTCTAGTTCATCTCCTACACAAGTTTTTCTTGATGAGGTTCAAGTTAATCTTGATAGATTGCCTCACCTAGTCACGAAGGTTCATTGAACCTCCATTACCTTGAGGAATCGGTTGGTGGGTGAGGAAACTATTACACTTACCTCAATATATGCTCTAGTGAAAAAGTATATGCGGTGAGGTGGGTGATCTTAAGAAGGAGCTTACGAGACCAAGTATACTCTTGGTAATAAGATTGTGGAGTTGGAGACTAAAGTTGAGAACTTGGAGGAATTCTTGGGTCGAGAGGATAAAAGAAGTTTGGTTTCTTACGAAGAGAGCAAGAAGAAACTCGGCATGCATCACTAGGAATCTTGGGTGATGTAGCTCTTACATCTGGTATTTCTTCTCTATTGTTGAATCTTCAAGGAGCAAGGTGCCTATTATATTTGCTAGAAAAGAAGAAGACAATATTTGAATAAGGTATCTCTTGAAACTTCAAAGGAGTCACAAGTTGTTGATGCATCTGCGATGTTCTAGTTGAGGAGGTTGTTTCGATCATGGTCAAACTTCATTTATACAAGAACAACCAAATGTTTCACCTTTAGCGAGATGATGATGAAGTTTTTATGGTGGGAGAATTTATAAGTTGAATTCTTCCTCGAAGTTTTCTACACACATTGCGGTGTCTCAACATGTTTCTTCGATGTTGGTTTAGTTGTTCATACGAAGCTCAAATTGGTTCTGTTGAAGAATCTTGACGAGAGGAAAGGAAGTTGTGATTGATGATATGATTGGTTCGGGTTTGCTAGCTGAGAAGAAAATCAAGCTCAAGCTAAATTTGTTTCTTGATTATGAAAATATCACGGAAGAGTCGTGTAGTTGCTAAATTTCTTCAAGCTCGATCGATTCTAATTTGTCTCTTGAAAGAAAATTAGAGCTTGATGCATTACTTCCTAAAATCGCGATGATCAATGGGATGCTTATACTACTCAAGTGCATCTCATCCAAATCTTACAAAACTTATATTAGGAGCATCTTTTGATAATGAGAATTTTGTGGATCAAATGGTGGCTCTTGGTAATCAAAGGAAGCAAGAAGCGGTGCAAAGAGGAGAACTCTTATTGCTCAAAGATATAAAGCTAAAGAAAAACCCATGACTATAGTTCAGAAGAGGAATCATATAAGGAGAGTTGTGAAGAATCATAGTTCTACGATTTATAATTCTGGCATGTCAATGAAGCAAATCTCTGCTTTGTCTGATGATGCTTTGATCAGACAGTATAATATGATTATGAAGCTTTCTTCTTCTGGTTCTACTTCTTCTTCTAAATTGGGTAGAATTGATAATATGTCAGATGTTCCTAAAGCAAAGAGACATAAAACAGTTGACATAGTGGATAATTTTGATGATGTTTTGCCGCTGGTGATCTCTACAGTTGTTACTTCTGAAACAACTTCTGACGCTAATCCTTCTACTGATGAAGTTGTTTCTGCTGAATCTTCTGTTGTTTCTTCTGAAGCATTGTCTAGTGAGGATTTGGGTGATCCATTGTGTAAATCAGATGATCTACCAATTGATACTGATAACATAGCTGGTAGGAGGCAGAAAAGCTTGGTTAAAAGGAAACTTAATTCGTTACGGAGTTCTGTCAGACTGGCTAGGAAACATTCTTCAAAGAATATTGATTTAGATCTCAAGGCTGATGAGTCAACTTTTATTAAAGTTGGACCTGTTGAGGTTTGTCCTGAAGGAACACATGCGGTATTGGTCAATTGGAAAGCTGGGAAGCTTAACACTGTTTATCGACTGGATAATACTGCTATTCAGTTCTATTTCTTGAAGGACATCTTGCATTTGGTGACTAGACATGATTTGAAGATGCTGTATGAACATGTCACTCAGTATTATCATATTCATCCACCAACGGGTTCTGGTTTATATTTATTGGGTGATCTTCAAGTCTTGTTTGATTCTCATTCTCCAAACGGTAAAGGGTATTCTATTTGGAAGAATTCACATAAGTGGGAGATTGAGAATTGGAGATTTTATCCTATGCCTTGTGTTCATGTGGGTCAGACTACTTGTGGTATGATTTTGTGTATGCTATCGGATAAGATCTATCCTCTGTCGATTACTTTTATGGAGCGATTCTTTGAGACGAAGTTGGAAGTGCCTCTAATCCAGGTTGGCAATGATGCACTTCATGCTTCTCAATGTGTTGGTTTGATTAAAACTAAACACGCAACATCAAGGTTCATTTTGATTGTAAAGTTTGTTTATTTTGTAATTTTGTTCTCTTTCTTTCTTAGTTAATAAAAAAAAAAAAAAAAATTGGGTTTGTCTAACTTTTATTGCGGGTTTGTTGTATACTTTTGATGGTTATTGACTCACGGATATACCTTGTGTATGTCAAAGAGTTAGCTAGTCCAAAGTCTGACTTTGGTAAAGACATCATCAAATCATTGATAGGTTGTAATGGTTTGCTCAAAATCATAGGGAATGCAACTACCCATGCTTAATTCTTTGAGTGTTGAATGGTTTCAATTCACCATGGTTTATTCCTTTTGGAATCCAAGAATTTACTAGCCAGCATATATATGGCTTGTGGTAAAGGCGGTGGAATACCATATTTGGTTCTCAAGTCACCAATTCTAAAATTGACTAGTCACGAGCAAGCGGCTACGGTAAAGACATCTCAAATCCGTTTATATGGTTTACGGTTTGCCAATAAATCGAGATGGTTATCGATGTACCATAGTTTACGAACTTAAACATATGGCTACTCCGGTAGTGATGGCTATTGGTAAAGAGACATCAAATCCATTATTTTCAATGATTCACCTCTCACATGAGTTTACACACTGGATGTGATGAGAATAGTATGAAACTAATATGTTTTGATGTACTGTTGTCCTTTGTTCTTTGCAAAGATATGGAGTTTGAGTTTATTCATCAAAGAGATGTTCTTCTTTGGATTCTTTGTTGATGTTGTTAGTGCACAATCCTCTGGGTATTTAGTTAAAGATCTATCAAGCTGGAACTTAACCAAGTCAAATTCCGGTTTAGGGAGGATTGTTGGGAATTATGTGAAGTTTGGATTATCTTTGAAATTCTGCAAGCGATTCTCTTGAAGTAGTGTGGATTACTGAAGACATAATCTGCTTTGAAGTTTAATAGTTATTAGTTTGTTTACGGAGTGATTATTCCGTGATTAGTATATTTAGTTTGGATATACATGAGCTTTATTAGGAAGTGATTGTGTATATCTTATTTAGTTTATGTTTATCGTTTCTTGGGAAGCGGTTTAGGGTTTTGTTTAGGGTTCCTTATCTATAAAAGGAACACAATAGAATGAGTTATGTACCGATTGGAAAACAAAGTTTTAGTTAATATAACGATCCATAGAGGATCACGAGTTCTTAGTTATTTACTTGTGTTTATATTCCGCTAATAAATATAAGTAGTAGAGATTGTCTTTTATTGTACTTGTGATTACATAGGTATTAGTAACGATCCACGAGCTCAAGATCTTTCTAACTAGCTTTTGGAGATCCATAATTTCAAGCTAGAAGGCGATGAAGCGTTGTATCAAGCACAGGATAGATACAGCGATCTCCTTCTAAGTGTCCTACGTGATCCGAAAAACCGGTGAAGGTCAACATTTTCTACAAAGGAATTAACGTAACTACAAGGAAAATGTTGGACTATCAGGACCTATCCCAAACATGACTCCTACTCTTGCAATTGAAGCCATTCAAAAATGGCGGATCACTCTCGAAATGGCACGATGGAGAGTAAAAGAAACCAAAGCGAAAGTTTTGCGGAATTGCGGCAATCGCTAGTAAAATTGAAAATCTTAGTCGAGATATCTTTGAAGGTCGGAGAAACCGTTCATGCCATCAAGTGGGTTGTGAAAGGTGTGGAGGAGGACATCTCACGAAGAATTGTCCTCGTGTCGTGAAGAAAATATTGAAGAAGCCAAGTATGGAGAAAATCGACCGTTTCTGAGAGATAATCGAAATAATAACGGTATCGTGGAAATTACAATCGTGGGCCTTATGGAGAAAAGCCGGTCTTAAAGAAACAATCAAAAAGTTCACGGAGAGTTCATTTAAAGAAAAAGGAGCAAGATGAGTGGTTAAAGGAATTCGAGGAAAACAACGCGAAACCTTTCCAAGCACGATACAACCCTAAAACCTAGAATCTCGGTAAAAAGTAAGGATGAATAACAATAAACACGAGGATCGAAACCGACTATGGAATGTAAAGTGATTTTCGCGGATGATAACTCGAAGGTTCGAGGCCAATAATCTGATTCGAGGTTGTTCTCGTCGACGGATCGAGTTCTGCCGTAACGCCTTATGAGTTCTGGCGTAACTATGTTTTAACGGCGATAATGGGTTTTGAAGAATCTTGAGGAAAGCGACTCTAACAATTCTGCAGTAACTTAGAATCTCGATTCACGGCATAAGCTGAGATCGTGGTAGAAAAATTCCTCGAAGTGGATGAATCTGGAACATCCGAGATTAACGGTCGGTCCTCGATATTAACTTGTGCCCTCTGCCCGGATCTAAGAGGAAATATCTTTGGTGCAAAATGATACGGTTGCTAAGGAGATTGGTATGATCTTTGGGCCTTGTGTGACCCGAGAAATGAGGTTTGCGATGGAGGAAGCAATAAGGATAGGATCAACCATAACAAATTTATGTGGCCAACATATCACGATGATGAAAGACTAGAAACTCTCCAGAAGATGAAGAAGAGCTTATCACTCTTTGGTGTACTCAGATCATCATCTTGACGAGAGTCCATACGAGCATAGCCTACATGCAACCCCTTCCATGAGTATTGCAATGGCGGGGATAGTGAAAGAGAGGAAGAGTGGACATACCCTCATGGCGTCAAAGACATTGTATAAAGTTCGATGACTTGGCATTTGATGGTGATGCAGCAATACAATTCGGGATGCCAAGATTAACTGAATCTTCTTAAGAATCTAAAGTTGATTACGAGGAGCATAACTAGAAAAGGAAGTGGCTAATAAAGACATCTCTGCATGGATGAGCATTTAAGTGGGCGACAACAAAGAAATCTGCGATCCAGTGCGAAGAATTAAATCTCACAGGGAAACTTTATGGACGTTATGCAACCCGTATGACGATATATATATGAGGCGGACTCAAGGAGAATAGGAAAAGGCAATTATTTTGGTCCTCAACCAGCGATGAGGAAGAACGAGTTTGCCTTGGGTGGACAACACAGGATTCGATAGTTGGGTGAAGATTAAGTATGGACATGTTGACACGTTAACCAAAGAGAATATTTGGAAGGAGTACATGGGTGAGAAAATTCAAACAACGAAAGTCTCAACAACACGAGTGAAATAACAATTAAGGATGACAAGGAATTGGTTAGAGATGAAAAGAAGAATGCAGCGTGTACTAGTGGAGAATCGCTCGATGAAGAATGGTTCAAATGTACGACACGATGATGATGACATTGAAGGGATCCTAGACTACCTTGAGTTGCAAGGTAATGAGGAGTTCTTGATCCCGGCAATGAAGCTTATGAGCAAAGGAGGTGCAAACTCCTGGGATTCCTATAAGAGACCACCACCAATTGTTGTCGAAAATCTGATTCACTCGCTACCACTTGGGACCGGAAGAGAAATTTTGTAAAATCCAGGAAAATTAAAACTAATGAATACCTCGAGCTGCCACGAATGTCGCTGGATGAGGCATAACTTGATGAAAGACATTGAAGAGGTCGGGAAGTCAAAGGCCCCATAGAAGCCCCGCGGCTCGAGTCTAACAAAGACTCGTAAATAAAGAAAAGTGTTGTTTGGAGACAACCCGAATTATCCATTTCTTTTTTATTTCCATTCTGTAGGGTTTTGTGTTTTCTAACCATTTTAGAAACAATGAAAGTAATCTCTGCTGCGTTACTAATCGATCGAGTTCTGGCGTAACTCATTTATGTGATTCTGTTGTAACCTACCTTTGAAGGCGAATTCTTGGCGCATTAATAACTACGGTAATACCATCTATGTGGTTCTGCCGTAACCACTCGCTTCTTGACTTATTCGAGGTTTTGCTAGTTACGGTAACTCTCTCAAAAGAGTTCTGACGTAACCTTCTCTTCTTTAATTCTTTCATTTTAAAACACAATAATCTTGTATTAGTATTTTATACGAACTTTGTGGGCGTGTTCACTGTAAACCCTCACGAGACTTCACTCGTCCACAGGACACCAAGTGGTTTAAAGGCTTGTTGCATATGCTAAATGCAACCGTGATTCCTCTGAAAGTGAGTTAGGTTGGTTTTCATTTTCATTTTTCTTTTAGAATTATGCTTGTCGGTGAGTGTGATTTCGAGGATTGAAGTTTGTTCATGATGCTTATCTGAAGGCGCGTCTCTTTTCGTGGGCCTTCTCTCTTTATGGAGCAAATTTCGGGAAGTTCTCGCTCTAATTCTACTTTTCTCTTCACCTTTATTCAATGCTTAGTACAAAGGGACTTTGTACAATTCAAGTGGGGGCGAGTAGAATTATCTCTTGAACATTATTTTGCCCTCGTTTTCTAGTTTATTTTGAAAAAATTATGCCATTTTAAAATTTTGACATGTTTTCTTAACCTAACTAGATTAGACCTTAGCGAGCACATACAACCCTTGATATTATATGGTGAGATTAGCCTTATCCATTTCTAATATTTTACCCCAAATCCACCAAATTATGAGTGTCTGGGTAGCTTGTAAACTTTAGAACTTGGCCTTTGCATCATTTCGAGACCATAGGCGAGGTATGTTGAGTTAGCTCGATGTATTTGGACTTTTTGTGAGGTGTTCGGCTTTGTTTTATTCTAGCATAAGGGATTTGTAAACTTATATTTTCTAGGTATTGGGAGATATCTTTTTAGGAATCTTTCTAATAAGGAATACTTCAGGGCAAGTAGAGTTCAAGGGGATATTTGATAACATCAAATAGTCACGATTATTAAGTGTCAATTTCCCAGATAATGCTTGTAATTTATATCATTTATATGGATTCACGCTTGTTTTCTATTGTTTTCCACTTCGGGTAAATTCGAGCATTGGAGCTAAAGAGGCGGAATTGGAGAATTATCTAAAGATTTATCATAGTATCTTTGATTTTGAAGAAGTTACGGCGTAACTCGTCTCTCACATTCTGTAGTAACTATTGCGTGACTCGAAAACCAACTTATCGGAAGGTTCGGCGTAACTCTTCCCAAAACTCTGACGTAACTATATTAGGTCAATTGAGGTTCCATGCGCGATACTTACACCGTAACTACTACATCAACTACGGCGTAACCAAGTTCATTGAAGACTACGGCGTAACCACTTATTAGGTTCTGCGTAACTAGCGAATCTAGTGCAAAATTCGAAGAAGTTGAAGGTTATGGCGTAACTCTTGTTATAGTTCTGCCGTAACCGAATCGCCTATAAATACCCCAATTCGGTAATTCTAATCATCCCATTCCACATACAACAACGAGCGTTGGAAAAATCTCAAGGCGGGGCCTAGAGGAGCATACGGAGGTGTCTCGAGGGACAAATCACTCCCTACGTTAAGCATTAGCATTTTATATTTTCTTTACTTTCAATTCAAGTATTTCATACCTTTGAATATTGAATTGGTTTGTATGATTAATATGGCTAAGCACCTCTTGGTCTTGGCCTAGTTATGATTCATAATTGTTTTGTTTGCGTTTACTTTACTTCGTACAATTATTTCTAAGTGTATGCATGCATAGTTTATTGGTAGCCACCCTTGGTTCGGTAGTTTTGAATGGCGGTGAGGCCGGTTGCCTAGGAGATATGACCAAGTGACCCTAGGTGAGCGGATGAGATGGGAAGGGTAAGATATGACCAAGCTGACGACCCTTTCTACTTGTGTGATTTGACCAAGCGATCACCCACCGTTTGGATGAACTTAAGAATTAGGGGTGAGTGTCTAAGTTCCTAATGGTCGGGCACTCGCTATTATAAATCTAGCATGTAGCGGTACTTAATGACTTGGCTTAGGGGACCAGGAAAGTCTCAACAACACGAGTGAAATAACAATTGAGGATGACAAGGAATTGGTTAGAGATGAAAAAGAAGAATGCAAGCGTGTACTAGTGGAGAATCTGCTCGATGAAGAATGGTTCAAATGTACAGCTTCTGATGATGATGACATTGAAGGGATCCTAGACTACCTTGAGTTGCAAGGTAATGAGGAGTTCTTGATCCAGACGGTGAAGCTTATGAGCAAAGGAGGTCTGAAACTCCTTGGGATTCCCTACAAGAGACCACCACCAATTATTGTCGAAAATACGAATTCACTCGCTACCACTTGGGACCGGAGAGAAATTTGTAAAATCAGGAAAATCGAAACTAATGAATACCTCCGAGCGCCACGAATGTCGCTGGATGAGGCATAACTTGATGAAAGACATTGAAGAGGTCGGGAAGTCCAAAGGCCCCATAGAAGCCCAGCGGCTCAGTCTAACAAAGACTCGTAAATAAAGAAAAGTGTTGTTTGGGAGACAACCCGAATTATCCTTTTCTTTTTTTATTTCCATTCTGTAGGGTTTGTGTTTTCTAACCATTTTCACAAGAAGCGATGAAAGTAATTCTGCTGCGATTCTTGATCGATCGAGTTCTGGCGTAACTCATTTATGTGATTCTGTAGTAACCTACCTTTTGAGGCGTAATTCTTGGCGCATTAATAACTACGGCGTAATACCATCTATGTGGTTCGCCGTAATCACTCGCTTTGCACTTATTCCGGGTTTTGCTAGTTCGGTAACTCTCTCAAAAGTTCTGACGTAACCTTCTCTCGCTTTAATTCTTTCATTTTAAAACACAATAACCTTGTATTAGTATTTTATATGAACTTTGAGGGTGTGTTCCTGTAAACCCTCACGAGACTTCACTCGTCCACAGGACACCAAGTGGTTTAAAAGGCTTGTTGCATATGCTAAATGCAACCGTGATTCCTCTGAAAAGAGTTAGGTTGGTTTTCATTTTCATTTTTCTTTTTAGAATTATGCTTGTCGGTAGTGTGATTTCGAGGATTGAAGTTTGTTCATGATGCTTATCTGAAGGCACGTCTCTTTTCGTGGGCCTTCTCTCTTTATGGAGCAAATTTCAGGGAAACTGTCGCTATCATGATTACTCCTTCCTCCCAAATCACTTAGCGACACAAATTATGTTCTTTGACTGTTGCTAAAGCTGTCTCAAATCAAAGAAGCATGCTGCGTCCAAGCGGTGCTGCGTCAAACAACGATGCTTTAAAAACAACGATTGCTGTGCGATTACCTTGGACAAGGAGCGATGCTGAAGCATAATCAGTACTTTAAGTAGTACGTTGAAAATCACAGCAGTACTTAGAACTCAAAGCAGTACTTTGTTTAATCGTGCAAGCAATAGTCAATTTTGATTCAACTTTTCTTCAATAAAGACAATAACAGACTTAATATTCCCTCGAACAGTATTAACCAATTAGGACCTCTCGAACATAATATAAGAAATCAAATAATAATCTTTCCATAGTACCATCATCGTGGGACCAGTACATGTTGTGAAACAAAACCAATATAGCAAACATAATTAATGTACTGTTCATGTCACATTGATAGCCCCACATGAAATTAGATGTGAAAACAATTTATACTGTACCGTGAGAAAACGACAGCGGAGAGCAACGACTAATTGGATTATTTTTTCCAAGCAATATATCATGAATATTTGTTCCAAAACCGAATATAATATTCACTGTGAGATCGTATTAATGAATCAAGGAGTACAAACATCCCACGTGATTAATTCAAGATTACACCAACCCACGTGATCTAAGATATCAATAGGATCCGTCAATAAATCAAACATTAATATGCGAAGTCATATACTTGTATCATATTATGTCGTCAATAATAATTTTTCACAGGAACTTCATAAGAATACGAAAACTTTATATCAAAACTGCTTTCTTCTTCACAATAAAAACCTTGAATAAACCCTAGATCAAGAGCTCCCCAAGCTCTGATACCAATTGATAAGATCGTTTATAAGCTCAGCTAGGGATAACAATAACATATACATACGCAGGGGAATAATAAAGAACATCAATGTTATTGCTAAAGGTTTTCATTCACTAACACTAACTAACCCTAGACGTTTTATAGGAACACGTCTAGACTACTAACTAATAACCTAGGCGTTTACAAGACATTACGCCAAGGACACACACACACCTTTACTAGACGTCTACATTATGGAAGACTTAATTAAAACCTACACCCCATGTCCTCTTTATATACTAGAGGATTAGGGTTTACAAATCTCTACTAAGGTATAATAAATAAAACTTCTTTTGCAAGCAAGTCCTTCCATCTTTTTGTAGGTTTCCTTCTTGTCATATTAAGTCCCTCTTGTTTCATTCTTTTTGTCTTATCAACTCAAACGTATAATTCCCAACAAGGTACAAAGGAGAAGGTGTTTCAAAGAGGTGCTCTTGGTCATGGGTTCTTGGTTGAAGGATTATCTTCTAGTCGTGGGTTTCTAGGCGAGGGTGTGGCTTTTGGTTTCAATTCGTCTTGGTTTATTGTTTCTTCCATTCGATCGCACAAGGGTATTGTATCACTACTCTCATTTCCATTTCTCCTTTCTTTTATGTTTGATAATCGTGTGTGATGAAACCCTATTCGAATGCATGTTTATACGTTAGAATCTCATATAAAATGATAAAAAAAGGTCAAATAAAATCATAAAAGTATCACATGAAATATCGAATATGAAAGACTCATATGTGTCGACCCATACACATATTACTTTGAATCTGTTTGACATGCATACTCACGACAAATACATGTTTTATCTATCTTGTATCGAGCTAAAACGGGACAAGTACACACGAATATATCTTGTTTAGTTTCATGGCTAATAAAATGGAAATGGGTCTCGAATTGTTTTTGGTTGTGTCGAATGGAATTATTTGGACTAGGGCATGTCACGACTTGGTAAATGCACATAAGAGGGTCATTATAATTATTGTTTAAGGTTGGTTTGATTTGCTAGAAATGGAAAAGGGTGTCGAATAGGTTTAGGGTTTTCAAAAGGTTTTGGTTTTAATACAAGAAAAGGGACTAATTTCGTTAATAGTAAAACATGAAGGTTGGCTCGATAAAATGGTAACTGAATGGACTAAATTCGTAAACTAAGTAAACTTGTGATATTTACACTTTTAACCCTATACTTTGTGATAATGACATTTTAGACCCTAAACTATTATAACTTGCTAAACTATTATAACTTGTCATAAGTGAACTCTAAACTGTAATAATAATCATTTTCATCATTTTAACCTAATTTGACATTAATGATATCATAAATTACGAAACCTGCTAATTATAGAAAAACTGCTATTTTTAGAAAGTTACTTATTATGGAAACTTACTAAATCGGGAAACCTGCCTAAAATATAAAGTTACTTAAAATGGTTAAGTTACTTAAAGTGGAAACTTACTAAATAAGGAAAGTTACTGTATTTGGTAACTTACTAAAAATGGAAATATTCTTATAAACCTTAAAAGACTTAATCTAAAGTAAAACACTTTAACTACATCTAATAAATGTATATCCTTTTACTTCTGTAGATCCCTCGATGAAGGAGTGATCTTCCGTGTCTTGTGATTTCATCTGCTTGTGTTTGTTTTGCTGTTAAATAAGGTACAGATATTCTGACCTTATCTCTTAAGGTTTCTCATGATTTGTACACATCTTTTGATATTAGCTTGATTATATTGCCTTTGCTCTGAGCCTTATCATTATGGCTTCCTTATATGATCTTTGTATTATGTCTTATTGAACCCCTGATATTGAGTCTTTGCTATGCACCCTTTAAATTGGTGAACCTTGATATTGAACCTTGCTTTAAATCTTTGATATGAACCTCTATATAAAGGTAACATGGTCGTGTCATTGATGCACCAATGGCATGACTCTAGGGCGGTGGAGTGATGTTAGTCCGTCCTTTTTATGATATTATGCGCGCTTTATATTATGATTATGGCCACTATGATTTGTACAGGGGCATATGGATGCATCTTAGATTTGTTATGATATGATTTATATGGTGACTGATGTTGTGTGCAATACACGTCTTTCACATTTTGGGAGCTGATCACTCCATTGGTTACTTATGCTATATGATATGATATGATATGTTTGGGCTCGTGGTAGATTACTGATCTTTCTTTACACTTCGTTATCCTTTTGATTATGCCTTATGATTTTTCCCTAATGCACCACATGCTATATTATTTCGTTCCTTATCTTTCGATTATTTTTTTTGTTATATATCTGTTCACTGGGCTTTTTAAGCTCAGCCGTATTTTCTTTCCTGCGGCAGGTATCTAAGCTAGGAGCTGGGGATTTGCTTTGGGTTGAGTGATGAGCTTGTGTGGAGACTTTGCCCTAGTCATCTTAGATTCCATTTGCTTATGTTATGACTTTATTTAGATTTGGATTTCGTTGTTTCTTTCTTTGGAGTATTTTCCTTTACCTTGAACTTATGTATTGTTTAAGTCGTGTTGACTTAACTCCTTTGATTATTTATGCTTAAGACTTTCGCTGTTATTTATGTTCATTACGTATGCTTTGATATGACACCATACTGTGATGCTTCTACCCTTGTCGGGTTGGGGTGTTACAATTATGGTATCAGAGCCCAGGTTACGACTTGTAGTTATGACCTGTGAACATATGGACCCTAGGATTTGACCCTTAGAGCTTAGGCTTTGACTTGTGAGGATTGGGTAGACATTAGGTTTCATTTCCGTCTTTTCCTTTCATGCTTTTTCTTCCTGTTTTCTGACCTTTGCTAATCTTCTTGATAATTGTTCAGATGGTGTTTACGCGTAGAAATGGTGATCCTAATGGGGATGATCCCCCTGACTTTGAGACTATGGTAGCCCGTTCTTTGGCTAATGCTCTTCCGAATCTCTCTGCTGAATTGATGACCAGTATCACCAATAACATCAGGAATGGTGCTGGTTCATCGAGTGGTGGTGCTCCACCTACTGGGATTCATGTTTGGATTGAGAGGTTCACCAAGCTTAAGCATCTTTCTTTCTGATCTGCTGCCACCCCCACGGAGGCAGAAGATTGGATCACGCACATGGAGAAGTTGTTCAAGGTCTTGGGTTGTGCTGACGAATTCAAGACGCGGTTGGCTACTTTCAAGTTGGAAGGAGATGCGTTGAGTTGGTGGAAGGCGTATCTTCTGGCTAAGGATGAGAATTTTGTTGACACTTGCACATGGAACACTTTCCGTGAAATCTTCTATAAGCAGTATTTTCCCGACTCTGAGCAGCGAAGGTATGAGCGCGAGTATGGGGCTATTTATCAGTTTGATCGGGAATCATCAGGTGAGTACATGCAGCGGTTTTTTAGGTTGGCTAGTTTTGTTGGGATGGTTGTTGGTAATGCTCAGAGGCAGGCTAGGCACTTCAAGTAGGGGTTGAAGAAGTGGGTTTTGGATTGGCTCATTAATAATCATTACGCTGATGTGGCACTAGTTGCGGATGCGGCCCGTAACATTGAGTTACTTCATGCTGATAGGGGTTCGAACAAGAGGAGCAGAGATGGTGACCGGGTTAATTAGAGGGGTCGTCAGGACCAGGGTTATGAGCATAGGGGTCTTCAAGACCAGGGTTATAAGCATAGGGGTCTTCAGGACCAGGGTTATAAGCATAGGGGTCGTCAGGACCAGAGTTGAGAGCATAGGGGTCGTCAGGACCGGGGTTTTGATTCGAGGCGACAGGAGTCCAGGGGACAGGATCAGAGGGTTACTGGTAGGAATGGGAATGACCGTCAGGGTCATGGTAACAACAACCAGCGTCAGTACAGGGATCAGTCGACTCGGGGTTCTCAGCAGGATCATGCTACAGGTTCTTCAGGTCAGAGGAGGCATGCGGAGACTTTACCTCCTCTACCACTTTGTACTACTTGTGGAAAGCCTAACCCGGGCTTTTGTTGCAAGGCTACAGGAGGATGTTTCGCTTGTGGGTCCACTACTCACAAGGTGAAGGATTGTCCTCAGGGGAGGCACATTGCACCAGTGAACTCGACTAGGCCAGTTCCTACTATGGGTCGTGTTTATGCTACTACTTGTGATCAGGCAGCGAACTCATCAGGTACCATTACCGGCATTCTTAACGTTGGCGATCGCACTGTTTTTGCATTATTTGACACCGGTGCCACACATTCCATTATATATGTTGCATTTGCCAAGAAACTTAATATGACCCCAACACCATTAACAAATCATTTATCCATTTCTACACCAATGAAAAACCATGTAATTATCGATCATGAATATGTGAATTATCCTCTGGGTTTGACGACAGTATTCGTTCAGCAAATTTACTTCCTTTGGATATGGTTGATTTCGATGTGATTCTTGGTATGGACTGGTTGGCTGCGCATAGAGCTACCATTGATTGCCATGCCAGAAATGTGATTTTTGGAGATATTCATCATCCCGATTTTGTTTATCATGGTTCCCAACCTCTCAAATCTGCTAAGATTATTTCGGCTATGAAAGCCCGAACTCTGATTTCCCATGGTTGCCAAGGCTTTCTGGCATCCATTAAAGACACCTCCTTGGAAAGTTCAAGTATTGAAATACTTTCCGTTGTACGTGATTTCCCTGATGTGTTTCCCGATGAACTTCCTGGTATTCCTCCGGCTAGGGAAGTTGAATTTGGCATCGAATTGATTCCAGGTGCCGAACCCATTTCAAAAGCTCCGTACCGTATGGCGCCTATTGAATTGAAGGAGTTGAAGGAGCAATTACAGGAACTCTTGGAGAATGGTTTCATCCGAACCAGTGTTTCTCCTTGGGGTGCACCTGTTTTATTCGTTAAGAAGAAGGACGAGAGTATGCGTTTGTGTATTGATTATCGCGGGCTTAACCGAATCACTATTTGTAATCGTTATCCTCTTCTGCTTATCGACGATCTGTTTGACCAGTTGCAGGGAGGTAAATTCTTTTCGAAGATTGATTTGAGATCCGATTACCACAAGCTGAGTGTGAAGGAGCAAGATGTTCCTAAGACCGCGTTCCGTACCCGTTATGGTCATTACGAGTTTCTGGTTATGCCTTTTGGTTTGACTAATGCTCCTGCTGTTTTCATGGACCTAATGAATCGGATGTTTCACGAGTACCTCGACAAGTTTGTGATTGTTTTCATCGACGATATTCTTGTTTACTCCAAGAGTGAGGAAGAACACAAGCAACACCTCCGTATTGTTCTGGAGACCCTTCGGCCGCAGAAGTTGTATGCCAAGTTTTCCAAGTGTGAATTTTGGTTGAGCCAAGTTGGTTTCCTTGGTCATGTTGTGTCCCTGCTGGCTACTATCGACGGTTTGTTGAAGGTTTATCTCGGTTGGCGTTACCCCTGACGCAACTAACGAGGAAAGGTGAAAAGTTCGTTTGGACGGAGGAGTGTGAGAAGAGTTTTGAGGAGTTGAAACAGAGGTTGGTATCGGCGCCTATTCTGACTCTTCCATCTGGTTCTGGAGGCTTTCAGATTTATAGTGACGCGTCAAAGAAAGGCTTGGGTTGTGTCCTGATGCAACATGGTAAAGTGATTGCTTATGCTTCGAGGCAATTGAAATCGTATAAGGAGAACTATCCTACTTATGATCTGGAGTTTACTGCGGTTTTTTTTGCTTTAAAGATTTGGAGGCATTACTTGTATGGCAAATCGTGTGATATCTTTACTGACCACAAAAGTTTAAAGTATATCTTCACCCAGAAGGAACTTAACATGAGACAAAGAATGTGGTTGGAACTCCTTAAGGATTATAACACGAACATCCAATACCATCCGGGTAAGGCGAATGTTGTTGCTGATGCGCTTAGCCGGAAGTCGGGTATGATTGCTAGTTTAGAGATTGAGCCTAAGGTTCTGCATGATTTAGAGCTTTTGGATGTGGAGTTTTGTATTCATGGTTACGATGGTTATTGGGCTAGTATGAAGGTAGAGTCCAATCTTATACTACAGATTAAGGAAGCTCAGAAGGATGATGGTGAGCTTTGGTCTGTGGTTCAGAATATTTAAGAGGGTAAGCAGACAGAGTTCAGTGTGGATGGTTTTGGTGTGGTATGGTTTGGTGTTCCGAATGATCCTGCTTTGCGTGAAGCTATTTTTCTGAGGCTCATAGTTCCCCTTTCACTATCCATCCGGGTTCTACCAAGATGTACATGGACCTTAAGCAACATTTTTGGTGGAATGGTATGAAGCAAGATGTGGCTTCTTTTGTAGCCAAGTGTATGACTTGTCAGCACGTCAAGATTGAGCATCAGAGGGCGAGTGGTTTGTTGCAGCCTTTATGTATTCCTACCTGGAAGTGGGAAGAGATTTCCATGGATTTTGTTACGGGGTTACCTCCTACTCGAAAAAAACATGATGCGATTTGGGTGGTTGTCGATCGACTAACCAAATCTGCTCATTTCTTACCTATCTGGAAGGACTTTGGTATTGCTAGGTTGGTAGAGGTGTTTCAGCAGGAGATTGTTAGACTTCATGGTACTCCGACAGCTATTGTTTCAGACAGAGATCCTCGGTTTACTTCTCGTTTTTGGAAAAGTCTGCAGAGAGCTTGGGGTATGAGTCTCAAGTTTAGTACAGCCTTTCATCCGTAGACAGATGGTCAAATGGAGAGGACTATTCAGACTCTTGAGGACATGTTCAGGGCATGTGCATTGGAGTGGACTGGAAACTGGGATGAGTATCTGTGCTTGATGGAGTTTGCCTACAACAACAGTTGGCATGCTAGCATCAAGGCAGCACCATATGAGCTTTTGTATGGGAGGAAGTGTAGGGCACCGATTTGTTGGGATGAAGTGGGTGAACGTTTGATTGAGGGACCGAAAATTATCGAGATTACTAATGAAAAAGTGGCGGTTGGCAAGGAGAAATTTAAAGAGGCCCGTACTCGACAAAAGAGTTATGCTGATAAGCATAGACGTGACTTGGAGTTTCGTGTTGGAGATCGTGTATTTCTGAAGGTTTCGCCGTTCCGAGGTGTGAAATGTTTTGGGATCAAGGGCAAGCTTAGTCCTCGATTCATTGGACCGTTTGAGATTCTGGATCGTGTTGGGGAGGTTTGCTATCGTTTAGCTCTACCTCCTCAGTTGTCCCATGTTCATGATGTTTTCCACGTATCTCTCCTGAGGGGATACAATTAGCATCCGTTGCATGTGGTATCTTATCCTTTAGATCAGATTTAACATGATATGTCTTTGTCTGAAGAACCCGGAGCTATTTTAGATCGACGAGATCGAGTCATGAGAAACAAGGTCATTCCGTTCGTGAAGATTCTTTGGAAGAATCACCCAGAGCGTAAAGCTACATAGGAAACCGAGGAATCAATGCGAGCAAGTTATCCCCATTTCTTTTCGTAGTCTGGTATGTCTCCATTGCTTTCATCCATTTCCATTTCAATTTTCGAGGACAAAAAATTTCTTTAGAGGGGAAGAATTGTAAAACCCTAAAATCTAAAACTTGTGAAATGACTAATTTACCCCTCAAATTTAATATCTATAAAATATGTATAATATGTCAAGCTCATTAAAATGTCTCTAACCTAACTCATAAATAATTAACTTGTACTTAAATCGACATGCACTCTAGCCAAATGCATATCACACGTTAAAGGGGTTCCTAAGGGAACAAATAATATTAAAAAATGTACACAAGTAAGTCTATATACATTTGTAATTTGAAAAGTCAAATCTTTTGATTCCCCCTCTTAAACTCGGCAACCGAACCCCCCATTTATCCCGTTTTCTCTCATTTATCTAACCTACATTTACACATTCCAAAAACACACATAAAACCCTAGCACACAAAGTGACAGAAACCATTTTTCTTTCTCTCTTCCATTCGATCACTAAAGCGAGGTACAAAGGAGAAGGTGTTTCAAAGAGGTGCTCTTGGTCGTGGGTTCTTGGTTCGAAGGATTAGCTTCTGGTCGTGGGTTTCTAGGCCGAGGGTGTGGCAGTTTTGGTTTCAAATTCGTCTTGGTTTATTATTTCTTCCATTCGATCACACAAGGGTATTGTATCACTACTCTCGTTTCCATTTCTCCTTTCTTTTATGTTTGATAATCGTGTGTGATGAAACCCTATTCGAATGCATGTTTATACACATTAGAATCTCACATAAAATGATAAAACAAGGTCACATAAAATCATAAATGTATCACATGAAATATCGAATATGAAAGACTCATATGTGTTGACCCATATACATATTACTTTGAATCGGTTTGACATGCATACTCACGACATATACATGTTTTTATCTATCTTGTATCGAGCTAAAATGGGACAAGTACACACGAATATATCTTGTTTAGTTTCATGTCGCTAATAAAATGGAAATGGGTCTCGAATTGTTTTTGGTTGTGTCAAATGGAATTATTTGGACTAGGGCATGTCACGACTAGGTAAATTCACATAAGAGGGTTGTTATAATTATTTTTTGAGGTTGGTTTGATTTGCTAGAAATGGAAAAGGGTGTCGAATAGGTTTAGGGTTTTCAAAAGGTTTTGGTTTTAATACAAGAAAAGGGACTAATTTCGTTAATAGTAAAACATGAAGGTTGGGTCGATAAAAGGGTAAATGAATGGACTAAATTCGTAAACTAAGTAAACTTGTGATATTTACACTTTTAATCCTATACTTTGTGATAATGACATTTTAGACCCTAAACTATTATAACTTGTCATAAGTGAACTCTAAATTGTAATAATAATCATTTTCATCATTTTAACCTAATTTGACATTAATGATATCATAAATGACTAAACTTGCTAATTATAGAAAAATTGCTATATTTGGAAAGTTACTTATTATGGAAACTTACTAAATTGGGAAACCTGCCTAAAATAGAAAGTTGCTTAAAATGGTTAAGTTACTTAAAGTGGAAACTTACTAAATAAGGAAAGTTACTATATTTGGAAACTTACTAAAACTGGAAATATTCTTATAAACCTTAAAAGACTTAATCTAAAGTAAAACACTTTAACTGCATATAATAAATGTATATCCTTTCACTTCTGTAGATCCCTCGAGGAAGGAGTGGTCTTCCGTGTCTTGTTATTTCATCTGCTTGTGTTTGTTTTGCTGTTAAATAAGGTACATATATTCTGACATTATCTCTTAAGGTTTCTCATGATTCGTACGCATCTTTTGGTATTAGCTTGATTTTATTGCCTTTGCTCTGAGCCTTATCGTTATGACTTCCTTATATGATATTTTCATTATGTCTTATTGAACCCTTGATATTGAGCCTTTGCTATGCACCCTTTAGATTGGTGCACCTTGATATTGAACCTTGCTTTGAATCTTTGATATGAACCTCTATATTATGATTTTCATTTGACCTTTCAGTTTAATATCCGAGCCATTTTTCTAGCCATGAAGGTAACATGGTCATGTCATTGATGCACCAATGGCATGACTTTAGGGCGGTGGAGTGATGTTCCGTCCCGTCCCTTTTTATGATATTATACGCGCTTTATATTATGATTATGGCCACTATGATTTGTACAGGGGCGTATGGATGCATCCTAGATTTGTTATGATATGATATGATATGATTTATATGACTGATGTTGTGTACAATACACGTCTTTCACATTTTGGGAGTTGATCACTCCATTGGTTACTTATGATATATGATATGATATGTTTGGGCTAGTGGTAGATTACTGATATTTCTTTACACTTCGTTATCCTTTTGATTATGCCTTATGATTTTTCCCCAATACACCACATGCTATATTATTTCGTTCCTTATCTTTCGATTATTTTTTTTGTTATATATCTGTTCACTGGGCTTTTTAAGCTCAGCCGTAATTTCTTTCCTGTGGCAGGTATCGAAGCTAGGACCTGGGGATTTGCTTTGGGTTGAGTGATGAGCTTGTGTGGAGACTTTGCCCTAGTCATCTTAGATTCCATTTGCTTATGTTATGACTTTATTTAGATTTGGATTTCGTTATTTCTTTCTTTGGAGTATTTTCCTTTTCCTTGAACTTATGTATTGTTTAAGTCGTGTTGACTTAACTCCTTTTATTATTTATGCTTAAGACTTCCGCTGTTATTTATGTTCATTACGTATACTTTGATATGACACCATACTGTGATGCTTCTACCCTTTTTGGGTTGGGGTGTTACACCGGTTCCCTTTTTGTGGGATCCGTGGGATCCGTGACTACAGTGACTTGTTTTTCTATTGCTTTGAAGAATTATGTTTCTTTATTTTCGCTAGTTGATGCATTAAGTTGCTGAATACCTAAACCTTTTTGGTTTTTTCCTGTTTTAACAATATCTAATATCATATCAAGAGTATTAGTACTCATTCTAGCAAACTTGGAATCAAGATTATCAACTAGTGTTTGAAGTTGAACACAAATCTCACATTCCCCACTTGCTATCTTCCCTTTTTATAAACGTTTTAATTTGCTTTTTAGTTCAATGACTTCTTTTTCTAAACGTTCATTTTGGTTTTTCAAAATCTTATTTTTGTTAATTACTTTTAGACTAATTTTGCAAAGTTTATCATATTCACGATGCAATGAATCATCATCTAATGATGAGCTACTATAATAGAGAGATTCGGGACATACCTCGTTTGAGTCATCAAGTGCTTGTAATGATGTAATTATAGTATTAAAGTTAGCAAAAGAATTCTGATATTGAAAATGGTTCATATTGTTGAACAAACAAATCTATTTTATTGTTTTTAACTTGTTGATTTCCTTGATGAGTTACAATTAAAGAATTCCAAATTTCTTTAGAGGTTTTAAGCATAGAAATTCTTTTGAATTCCTTTTTGGGTAAAGCATTGTATAAAACCATTTTACCTTCACTATTTTTGGAAAGCTTTTTCTTATGATCATCGGTGAATTGATCATGAGGTGTGTTTACTAAATTTCCGGTTTCATCTTTTGTAGTGGCTTCAAAATCGCCTTCAACAATGATGTACCAAAGATCAATATCTTTTGACTTCACATACGTTTTGAATCTATTTTTCCAATAAATAAAACCATTAGTTTCAAGTAGTGGAGGTCGTTGCATAGATTGCCCTTCTTTATAATTTTCAGAACCCATAGTGATCGAAAAGTTTTTAAAATACTATTTACTTTAAAACTTTTGTAAACTTAGCTTTTGATGCCAATTGTGAAAAACTAGAAGGGGGGGTTGAATAGTTTTGTCGATTTTTAACTTAGTTTCAAAAACTTTAGATTCGATGTTATGTGAAATCGTATGGATGGATAGAAAGTATAGATCTATAAGTAATGCAAGTAAAGAAGGCAAGTAAAGTACATGATAGAAATGACACAACCGATTTATAGTGGTTCGGCTACAAGGACACCTTCCTTGCCCTACTCCACTCCCTGAGTCACCTACTCGAGAGTTCAAGCACTATGTCAACAAACTCCTTCAACTTGGCGGAGAAGCCTTCACAGTGTTGCTTACACTTTTTCCGGTACAAAGCTAAATACCGAGTCCTTAATACGGAGGACCAAACCAACACTACTATAACACAACAAATATGTGAAATATGAAATACAAGATCTTTGCTACAGAAATCTTGTTGAGGAACAAATCAATCAAGGACCCCTTGCTTGGATGACTGGTAGAAGCTCGTGATCTCGCCTTAGAGAAGGACCTATATGACAATCACAACAAAAGAAAGAAGAACTACTATCCAGATCAAGAGATCTGAGATTAGAAGAATGAAAGAATATATGAGAGAGTTTGTAAGAAGAGGGGTGAGTTACAATGAGGAAATGGCCCTCTATTTATAGGCAAAAACTTGCCACTGTTGCACGGATCCCACAGATCCCTTGCATGAGGGATCCGTCCAGTGTAAACTGAGGGATCCGTGGGACGCTCCTCATTATCCATGGGTTATGGGTTATGGGTCATGGGTCATGGGTCCTAGACTTTGGACCATGGGTATCCAAATAGATACAATGTATCTAGAAGATGCAATGCATCTAGTCAATGGGTTATGGGTTAGCTCCATAGGTTATGGATATGCTCCATGGGTATGGGTCATGGGTTATGGTTTTTACCCATCCTAATAAACTATTACAATAAGTGAATCATTACAACAATTAATGTTAAATGATTATATATATATAAATGCTTTACAAAAATAACATGTATCCTTATCATTTTACTTATCATAACTTTATATCTGTTATCAACAAAACACAAAGAAATCGCTAAATATTAATAAACGTTTTTACGATTTATTTGTATTAACAGAGATCAAACATCGTTCAATGAGGCATTGTCATCCTCATTGAACTAAACTTTTTCTTTGGATCTTGTACTTTAGTTGCTGAACTGCAACAACACTCAATCATTTGTCTTTAAGATTACAGAAGGAGTTATGTTGAATTTTTCTTAGTGACTAAGTGATACTTAATCAGACTATTTTATATTCAAATCTATTCAGAGACTGTTGAATGTTGAAATGACCCAACACAACTTTTTCTTAAACTACTGCTCCACAAACGTCACCATCATATAATCTCTTTCTATTTACAACACATTATATTGACGTTCACCTAAGTTACGCCGTAAATATTAATTAATGGATAAGATCGTTGAAGATTACACTAGTTACGGCGTAACCACAACTTAAGGTTACGTCATAACCTTGTGGGGACCTATAAATACAACCATATTTCACCACTTTTCAGTATCTCTTTTCCCCCCTCTCCTAGGGGTCGATTAGGGCACCACTCCAGGGCAATTTCTAGCAGTTCCAAGCCATCTTTCAAGGGAGAATTCACCTCGATGCATCATTCTTATTAGTCAATCATCTAATTGTATCAAAACACTTTGTTTAATTCAATCAATGTTGTATTCATTATTTTTTGTCTAATTTACATTATGTTTGGCTAAGCACTTTTAGTGCCAGTCTAGTTATGATTCATTTATTGTTATGATTATGTTTTCGCGCTTTTATTATTGTTTCTAGTGTGTACATGCTTAGTTTTTTGTTAGATCCTCTAGTTTCGGTTGTTTTGAAGACTGGTTGTACTTCTTACACTAGGAGAATTAATCATAGGACCTTAGTGTAGCAGGTTGCGAGGGTTGGTAAGAATTGACCATATGACTACCAATTCCTTGTGTGCTAATTGACCATAGGATCACCCTTTGGGTTTGATGAACTTAAGAAGTTAGATGTGTGGTCTAAGATCCGAGAGGCTGGATCACACAAAGAATAAATCTAGCATGTAACGACACTTAATGACTCAAACTAGTCTACCTGTAAGCTTTGACGATCATAAGGATGCATACCTTTGGCATCCTAGTAGGATTCTAGGGAGATAGGCTAAGCGAATTAACCGTAGGAGTCTAGTGAATTTTATGCCCCACTAGAAGCGATAGAAAGCTTAATTAGAGAACATAGTCATTGCATGATAGGATGAACAACTAGGCTAATACACTTTCTCCCTACTGTTTTCATCTTAATTTAATTTCGCAATTTCATTTCCGTTATTTAGTTTTATTAATCAAACAATTCAAAATCCCTTTTAAAACGTGACATAGACTTAAGTCATAATCCACATTCACATGGCTCTTGAGACGACCTCGACTTTACCGATTACTACACTACACACGATCAGGTTCTCTGCCTGTTAGTGCATAAGGTAAACCATAGATAGACGAGTAGCATTATAAATATTAAAACACGCTCATAAATCCTGCACCACCCCTAAATAGGAAAACAAACTACAGTAAGATTTGTTTCAAAAAATTGATTGTTTTATGTAATCATTAGAAAAAACCCTAATTAATAACAATGAATTTATAAAACAAACTACAGTAAGCGATTGTATACATAACTTATACCTAAGAAGCAATTGCCTGTTAACGACAATAATTTAGTGATGAAGAACCAATTTAACGATGAGGACCATGAAAAACCAGTTGTGGAAAGGATTCAAGGTGTTTTGGTAGTTTGGTGGAATGGTGTACTTTATGAGTTTTGGACAATTTAATCTCTATTTTTTTTTTTACTTTTACACTTTTCATCCAAAACTATCATATAATTAATCTCAAATACATGTGTATTTTTAATTTTTCAACATATGTTTTGTAAAACCGATTTTTTTTTTTTTTTTTTAACAAATAAAAAGTTATTTAGGCTTTTAATTAAAAATACTTAAAATAAATAAACAATAACTGAAAAAATATTACTTAATTAAAGAAGATTGAGTTTTGAGATTTTGTTTTATTATATGAGGAGAGTTATTTTACATACAAAACTTTTCTCACATATCAAGGGACTCATCATCACCCTCCATCTAAAAAGAAATAAAAGGTTGAGATTAAAAGTATTTTATTATTTCATATATTTTTTATAATTTAAATATCTTTTAAACCGTTAATCGTTAAACGAAAATAATTACACAATTACAACAAGCATTTAATTGTCTTTCTATAGATGAGCACTTTGATATACTTTGAAAGAAAAAAAAATCGTTTTTTTTCACGTTTTTCGTCTCTTTTTTCGCTTTTTTGAATCTCGGTTGCGTGAAAAATCACATGTGATTAAACACTAATTTGAATATCACATGTGATATTTAGTGTTAAATCACATATGATATTAGTGTTAAGTCACATATGATATATTATCATATGTGATTTAACACTAATATCACGTGTAATATTCAAATTTATCATATGTGATTTAACACTAATATCACATGTGATATTCAAATTTATCATATGTGATTTAACACTAATATCGCATGTGATATTCAAATTAGTGTTTGATCACATGTATTTTTTTCATGCAAATTTTCAGTAACGAAAAAAAACAAAACAAAATGTAAAAAAGATGTGAAAAACTCGATTTTTTTTTTGTCGAAAGTATATCAAAGTGCCTATATATAGAAAGATAATTAAATGCTTGTTGTAATGGTATACTAGTATTTTTTTTTCGCATAACGATTAACGGTTTGAAAGATCTTAATATTGATAAAAAAAAAAAAAAAAAAAGATGAAATGCGTTTTTAAATTGTTAGGATTAATTTCATCCATTAGGTCAAATAAAAATGGAAGGAAGATAGATGGTGGAGATTGATCCCGTAAAATATCTTTTGTCCTCAAATAATCTTAAATCTTATTATATAAAGAGTAAACTCCAAAATACATCCCTATGGTTTATCCCGATTCGCACTATACATCCTTGTCGCAAAAGTTTCAACATATACATTACTCTGTCAGTAAAAGGTAACCTATATACATCTCTCCGTTAAAATAAGGACAAACGATGCAATATATTTCTCCGTTATCTCCTAACGAGATAGAAAGTATTTACACCGTTAGTCCTGTGTGTTAACTATATTTGCACCGTTAGTCCTTTTTAACGTTTTCGTCCGTTTTTTTACGTTTTTGTCATTTTTTAACGTTTTCGTCCATTTTTTTAACGTTTTCGCTCGCTTTTTTACGTTTTCGTCCTTTTCTATGTTTTCGTTAGCTTTTTTTTTTTTTTTTTTTTTTTTTTTTTTTACGTTTTGTTCTTTTTATGTTTTGTGGTCTCAGCTTGAACCTTTGCCGCGTACAACCCAAATGGACGACACCAATTTCAAGTCGACACACCCAAATAACAAATCGAGTCTCAATAACAACACAAATCCACAAATCATTACCAAAACTAAACTATTTTCGCTCAAGTGGGTCTCGGTCCAAAACGTATACCACACAAAAAATTAACCAAATCAAATAAGCTTTGAAGCCAATACATAAGCTTAAAAATAAGCACTAAATACAACGCATAAGCTCGTACACGATCTTGAATCCACAGTGTACGAAAACCAAACACAAAAACATATCCAAACGACGACACCACTCTTATATACGATTTGTTTTTATTAAAAACACTCGTTTCCCACTTGATTTAACCCACACTGATTCACGCAAAGATGTGAATTGATGTTTTTAATAATCCCTTTTTATTCGTTTCACACCTCGAGTGGGTTATGGTTCCAAACACAACCACACAACCAAAACACATGTTACCGTTTCACACTTACAAAGATAAAATAAGCAAAAGAAATAGCGGCGGTGGTGGCGCGTGGTAAGAGGTTACCCGTGCGTGATCCTCAAAATCGTGTTCACAATACCCGATTAGGGTTGGGAGTGGTGGTGTTTTGGTTGTGGAGGTGGCGGCGTGAAGGGGTGACAATGGTGGTTGGGGTTTCGCCGGCGGCTGCACAAGAGAGGGGAGGGAGAAACAAAAATTAGGTTTAGGGTTTGTAAAATGAGAGGGTTACACCCTCTTAAAAATCGTGGTAAACCAAAAAGATGTATTTTGAAGTTTACTATTATATAAAAGATAAGATTTTGGCCAAAGATACGATTTTTGCCAAATTTAATACTCAATATACTTAAATCCCAAAAACAGGGGTTCGAAAAAAGTAGCAAAGCACAATACAAAGAAGAAAAATGGAAATAGAAGAAGACGAAGATGCACCACTCGCCGTCGAAATCAACCAAACCTTTAATAATCAAAACACCGATGATCTCCCACCGGTCGGCGTCACCGTCATCACCGGATATCTCGGCGCTGGAAAATCCACCGTAAATATCTCACACCTTTATTTCATTTATATATAGAGAGCACATTTGAATGATTTGATAACTTTATGTATATAACTGAACCTTACTTGTTGAACTACCTAGTATTATTAGGGGAACTTAAACCAAATACTGACGTGAAAAACAAAGACTGATGAGGAGAAACCCCCGTGAAAAGACTAGAGCCCTCTGTGCATCTCCTCCATGAATGTGATCAACAAGTTAGGTTAAGCCTTGGGAGCTCGATAGCGGATACGTTATATTTATTTGTCTCGGATTATACAAACTGACGCTAATTGTTGTATAAGTTTGGTTAAGCTTTCGGGAGCTCGATAGCGAATATGTTATGTTTAATTGTCTTGGATTATGGAAACTGAACATAAGTTAGTGTTTGGATTTACTTATAAGCAGCTAAAATATTACTACTTCTCGAATTTTTAATTTTTATAATAAACACCTCATTCACCTTCATAAGCAGGTCTACCCTTCAATAAAACGTTTGACCAGATAGTATTTGGATTGCTAGAAGTTTCAGTCAAATTCATTGTTACTAAGGATTTTAGGTTGATTATGAGGAATTGAAGTTATGTTTTGATTTGAGTCGGAAAAGCACCTTGAGATAAGCTTGCCGATATTGCCTGTATGGAAAATTCTTATTTTGCCTTAAAATAAGCAGATAAGCAGTCTGTTTTATCCAAACACCCAAAACTGCTTTTCGGTATTAGAATAACCAGATAAGCAATCCCAATCACCCTCTAGTTATCAAGCAAGCACAATTAGATGATGAAAAGTAACTGTATGGGATCGTTGTAGCTTAATGTGCATATAATTGTTAATAAATTAATGACGTTGATTTGTTTGATTGTTTCAGTTGGTTAATTACATATTGAATGGAAAACATGGAAAGAGGATAGCGGTGATATTGAATGAATTTGGGGAGGAGATTGGAGTTGAGAGAGCTATGATTAATGAAGGTGAGGGAGGTGCTATTGTTGAAGAATGGGTTGAGCTTGCGAATGGGTGTATTTGTTGCACCGTTAAACATAGCTTGGTTCAAGCGTTGGAACAACTTGTTGAGAGGAAGGATAGGTAATGTGTTTTGATGAAAGCTCTCTTTTAGTTCATCTATTATAGAGAAGTGTTCTTTTATGAATGTTACTATGCCATACTTCGTATATATGTGGAACTATGCATGTGCATTCATAATCGCAACTCTTCACATTACAAACTTACCATCTACTGATTATTGGAATAACAATCATTTCAGTTTTTTTTTTTTAATTGAAAATGAAATGTGTAAGGAAATTGTATTGTTAATTGTTATTTGGTTCTTTTCAGTTTACATGTGCATTTGTATCCTTTCTTGTCTCGCATGTTGTAACTTGTTAGCGAATTCTGTGTAAATATGAGATTAACTGATCATTAATAACTATGTATACTTTTAAAATGAAGTTTTGGCTTACTGTATCTTTGTGTATGTAGACTGGATCATATATTACTAGAGACCACAGGGTTGGCAAACCCTGCTCCACTTGCATCTGTTCTTTGGCTGGATGATCAACTGGAAGCAGCTGTTAAACTTGATTCTATTATCACTGTAATTTTTTCGTTAAGTTTGTAAATACCAACTTCATATTTGAAATTAACTTGAAGGTTATAACTTTACATAACTGAATTGTTTTTGGCTAGGTTGTAGATGCCAAAAATCTACGTTTTCAGCTAAAGAAGCATGAAGATTCGGCCACGTTTCCTGAAGCTTTCTTACAGATTGCGTTTGCAGTAAGTGATGACTAAAAATTAAACTAAATTGTTAAATTCAAGTGCAATTTTTGTTCATCAGTCTCACCAAATCTATGTTACATCACCTAAGAAACATAGAGTGTTTCGTTTTTCTTTTTATAGTTGTGTAGTTTATTGTTTTTCGCGTTTATTTTTTCTGTAGGATGTTGTAATTCTTAATAAGGTTGATCTGGTTTCTCGTGATGAACTAGAGGAACTCGAGAAGGAGATACATAGCATCAATTCACTTTCTAATATCGTGCAGTCTGTGAGGTGTCAAGTAGATATCTCCATAGTATTAAATTGCAGAGCATATGATGCCTCGGTTAGTGACTCATCCCCTGTGTTATCTCCATTGTTCTTATCTCTTTAGTCTGTAACTTATGATGATTTATGAATTTGATGGCTATAAGTTTTTGTCCCTTCAATTGCATTTCAGCATGCTGCTCACCTGGAACAATTGCTTGAAGAAAATAAGTCATTAACTACTAAAGATCTTCATGATAGCGGTGTGAAGACTATATGTATTACTGATTCACATGAGCTTGATCTTGAAAAGGTATCTGGAAGAATAACTCATACAGTAGCTCGTATTGGCCAGGAGAGTTGCCGGAGCTATTCCTTGTGGGGTGGACAATGGCTGGTGCCAAAAGGCACCCGGGGTCGGGGTGTTCCCGCCAATCTACACCTTTTGTGGAATTGGTGGTGGCAAGTACCACTTGCTTATTAGTGGGTTGATCTGGGTTTTGATTTGTTTTAAACGGGTCAAATACTCAAATCTAAAGATTTAGCTAAAAGGGGATCGGGTTGAATGGGTGAACGGAGTTGGAACTTGAAAGCCACCCAAATCATACTTTTAAAACATACAAGGCTTTAGTCTTTTTATTCAAAGATTTGGACTATTTTTGCAACAATGATGTGTTTGTAATCATGCTCAATGCATGTATTCTTTATTAAAGAATTTTACAGAAACTGTTAGGGGGTCAACACAACCCGGCTCAGCCGTTTGGCCTGTACCAAAAAGGGCAGTCTTGCCACCTACACGTACTGTGTTTGCAGCTTTGTGAACTCTTTTGTGTATCTTACAGATTTTGTATTACCATGTCATGTCTTTATACAGGTTCGTTTATGGCTTGAGGAGATCCTTTGGGATAAGAAATATGACATGGATGTCTACCGCTGCAAAGGTGTTTTGAGTATTGTGAACTCTGATGAACTTCACACGGTGCAGGTAAACTCTTATACATAAACCTTGTTTAGGTTGCGTTTGTTTTTTCAGATGTTTATGTCTGTTTCGCAAAACCATCGAGAGAAGAGGTGGATCTGAAGTTTTTAACATACAAGAAGTGATAATCAGACAAAAAATGATCTACAAAATTGAAGAGGAAAAAAAGTATTCCTTCAACTTTATATAGTAGAATTAAAATAATAACTGGAACAAAAATGACAATTTGCTCATAATGTAGTTCAACACAAGCACTTGTTAGTGTATTGTTCATATTAGCTTGCTTTTGTTCAACAATGCTTAATTATTGGCTTAGTGCAGTTTCTTAGTTAAACAGAAACATGCTGACCAATTAAATTTGCAGGCTGTGAGGGAGCTTTATGAAATTGTTCCCGCACGGAAGTGGAAAACTGGAGAAATGCAAATGAATAAAATTGTGTTCATAGGTAAACCTTTCACCACCCTTCTGACCCATTTTCCCTAAAGATGACACTTTCATTTCATTTATCTAGAAATTCGTCAATTTTGGTTATATTGTTTTTCAAACGGGTTAAACGGGTAAAGAAATGAAATGGGTAAAGAAATGAAATGGGTCGAAATGAAATGTGTCTTCCAATGTTTACAATCCCTTAACTCGTTTTATTAAGATATTTAGATTATTACTTTCGATAGTTTAATCTTAGCCTTCTGAAAAAAGTATACCTATAATATTACAGTATTACATTACTTTTTATCAACTTAAAAGATAGACAAAAAACATGATGGCGGGTCAATGTGCGCAGACCCTTTTGAACTGTATTAGAAATATCCGTTATGACTTATTACCCAACCCACCCATTTTGCCTTGCTCTTAGCTATTGTTCAATTTGTGCAGGGCGGTCACTTAATGAGGATATCCTTCAAGAGACTCTTAGAACTTGCGCCTCAACAACATGCTAATTTTGTACTCAGCATGTTCATAGTTGTATTACTGAATTTATTCTGTAGCGTTCTGTCATATGAGATGTGATGTAATAAGGTTCTTGAGATTTGAGAAATGTTGCACTGGAACACTGACTTCTCCATTTTTGAGGGTGCATCCCTGTTGATAAAAATTTGGAAATTTACACTTCAGAATAACGGAAAATGAGTACCTTTTGTAAGGATGTGGTTTTATTTACTATTTTATTTATTTGTTTTGTTCGTTGCGGCGGCGGGTACCCTGCAGTATAATTTATTACTGATCAAATGTTATACGAAAAATAGTTACGAATAAGCATAATGGTAACCTTAGTCCTATTTTATGATTATTAGATGGTAGTTTTATGAATAAATATTGATAAAAAGAAATTATTAGAATTTATGAAATGGGTAAATGATGAGATGATTATGATTGTTAGATTAGTTGATTGTTAAAGTTGAAGTGTTTGATGTAACGCTTCAAATGAGGTCAAGCTTAGTAGTTGGTAGATATAGTTTATACTTTATATGTATCAGTTGATTTAGTGATTCATAAAGTGTATTAGGGCTGAGCATCGGGTCGGAACCCGACCCGACCCGACTATACTGAATCCCGACTACACTATAATCAATACCGAGTCCCGACTCGAGTATGTCGGTTCGGTTTCGGGAAAGTGGCGGGCTAATCGGTCGGTTTGGCGGGCAAACGAGCCTGGCCCGAGTTCACGATATCATTTCAGCCCAGCCCGAGTTCACAAACGGGCCTAGCCATTTCCAGTTCCGATCTTAAACTGAAGTTGCAGTTTTTTACTCCTTAAGCTACTGATGTCTTCACAAATACATTTCCAAAGGCTACTATGTCACAAATATACATTAATTCCAGCAGATCCATTTCCAAAACCAAGAAGATGAGATTGATTCATATGTGGGGTTTTTGAGATGAGCTTGATCCATTTAAATTGGTTAATCTTGATTTTGAGATGAGATTGATTAGGTTCTTGTATGTGTATGATTTTGAGATGAGATTGATTGATTTGGTTCTTGCAGAGATGAGATTGATTTATCCAACCAAGTAAGTCTTTCCGAGAAATGAGAATAGAATGAAAAATAAGGGCGCACAATTTGGACTAATCTCCCCGACCCGACCCGATACCGATACCGATAAAATGGGATTTATCCAACCGAGTCCCGACCCGTTTGATAGTCGGTCGGGTTCGGGGGCTTGTCGGGTCGGTCGGTTTGTCGGGCTAATCGGGTATCGGTCGGTTTTGCTCAGCCCTAAAGTGTATGCATGAATGTTATATGTTTCGGTGATCGAGGCAAGCAAGTGGACGCTAGCACAAAGTTGAAAAGTGAGTAAGGGATTAGTATAGAAGGAGAGTTATTTTACATACCAAACTTTTTTTACATACCAAATGACTCATTTCCACCATCCATCTAAAAAGAAATCGATGGTTGAGATTAAAGCGTTTATTATTTAACATATTTTTATAACTTAAATATCTCTTAAACCGTTAATCGTTAAGCAAAAATAATTACCATCGCGACGAAGATTTAATTATCTTTCATGAGCGGGGACTTTGATATACTTTCGAAAAAGAAAAAAATCGCTTTTTTCACGTTTTTCGTCTATTTTTTGTTTTTTAAACCGGAATTTGCGTGAAATATCGTATATGATTTAACACTAATTTGAAGATCACATGTGATATTAGTGTTAAATCACATATGATATGTAATATCATATGATCTTAGTGTTAAATCATATATGATAAATCACATATGATATACATATCATATATGATTTAACACTAATATCACACGCAGTATTCAAATTAGTGTTAAATCATATATGATTTTTCACGCAAATTTCGAAGAACGTAAAACACGAAAAACTAAAAAAAACGTGAAAACACGATTTTTTTATCAAAGTCTTTATTTATGAAAGATAATTGAATCTTCAGAATTGTGATATTTTTTTCGCCGGCGATTAACGATTTGAAAGATATTTATATTTGAAAAAATGATGAAAGTGAGTTTTTTTAATTGTTGTGATTAATCTCATCCATTAGATCTAATAAAAATGAAGGGTAGATATTGATCCCTTGGTATGTAAAAAATCTTTTATCCTCAAATGATCTTAAATCTTAGTATAGTACTTTTAAAATATCATGTTTTAGTAGATATTGTTTGCAAGTACAAAAGATGCTTATAATATGCATCGAAAATATAAATGAATACAAATGATGTTATAGTATGCATCATAGACATAACTATGTAGCGGTGGGTTTCAAACCTCGTGGATTAGTCAGTCAAAGTGTCAGAAATCATGGTTAAAAAAATAAAATAAAAAAAAAATTAAAAAATATGAAGGATGCTAATAGTATGCATTGTAGCAATAGAACTAGTACAAAGGATGCTCTTAGTGCATCGTTAGTAATAGCGGAACTTCCATTATAGCATGGTGCTCATATGAGTCAGGATTAGAGATCTCTCGTATGGAGCATGTCAAATAGTAAAACATGGTTGACACATATGAACTAGCGTCATCTTATGGCATAGGCTCATAGGGTGATCTTATGTAGCGTTTGATACCCGAGAATGCCCAAAGGCATGAGGGTAACGACAGCACAAGAGTACTTGCCACCTATAAAAGGGAATTCCGACATAGTAGCAAACTAATTAGATATCGGATATGATAGTAGCTTTCTAATTAGATATTGGATATGATAATAGTAGCCGATTAGATATCGAATATCTAGTAGTATATCAAGTAGTAGTTTTTCAAGTTACGGGTGCCTAACTTACGCATCATTAACTTTGTAGTGTGCCTAAGAGATACATAAAGAGGAACTCCCACTCATAACGTCCTTCGTGGACTACCGTGCTTAAATAGCACACAAGACATCCTCCATGGAGTATTGTGCTTATAAGGCATATATAATGTCCTATGTGGAGTATCCGTGCTTATATCGCACTCATGACGTCCTATGTGAAGTACCCATACTCGAGTGCTTTATGATCCTTCGTGTAAATGACATCCTTCGTGGATTACCCGTGCTTAAAATAGCACCCATGTCAAGTAAGAGGCCGTATATGAGTACTTGTCGGCTAGGGAATTCCTCATATGCATTGGGACGATTAGATATCGTCTAGCTAGTAGTGACGTGATTAGATATCATGATATGGAGCATGACGATTAGATATCGTCTAGTTAGTAGTAATGTATTTAGACATCACGACACGTATCATGACAATTAGATATCATGTAGTTTGTAGTAATGCGATTAGACATCAAGATACGTAGTATTACGAATAGATATCGTAATATTAGTAGAAACGTGATTAGATATCACATATTAAAAGTATGACGATAGATGTCATATTTTATAGCAAGCAACGAGTTAGCATAATGTAGTAGAAATCTAGAAAAGGGTCCAATTAGAAATTGCTCACATAACATACGTAAATTAGTATATTTATATGTTACGTCATATTCCATATACTCACTAAGTTGTATGACTCACCGTCGTTAGTTTACAGTTTGTAGGTTGAAGATAAAGAATTGGGGCTTACAGATTAAGGAAGGTATATGAAGGAAACGACAATGCTCATGGAAGATAGGTGACAAGCATATCACCCTTACTGATATTGTATTTTAAAGCTTTTATAAGTCCAGAACTTGTGTCTTAAATTATATGTTTTAGAAATGAGTTTTCATAATTAAGAACCTTTAAAAGGGTGTTTGGCTAAGCTCAATTTTGTAAAAAAGCTCTTCCGTAAGTCATTCAAGCATTGTAATGATATTTAGTATAGACTAGACGACTACCCGCGCCTAGCGGCAACGGAGTCTAATTTTCTTCAAAATTCCGACGACTCATAAGTTTCTTTCAATAAAATGTATTTGTAGCGTCAGAGAATCATTTTCAAATAACTATAATTCTGATGCGTGGTTGCATAACATCATAAATATACAGTTTTCATAAAAATTATGTGGAGTCGATCTAAGTGTGGGAGTATATTTCTAATAGGATTGTTTTAACTTTTAAGTTATTAAGATTTTAGTAATAATGATTTAAGCATTACAAAAAGAAACGAGATTATATAGTTAGCGATATTATATTGTAGTTTAGAGGTATACAAGCGATGTGATGCTTTTTCTTATTTTGTCGATAATTTGGCGATGATAACTATTTTTTTTACATGTGTAGATTTATTATTTGGTGTGTGGCTTTTAAACTTGTAACCTTACAAATTTAATATCACCATAATAAGATTATCTTTTACTATCAATTTGCATGGATATTTAAACATTGTTCAAAGCTATTTGTTTGGGGTACAAATAGTTATCGCTAAAGATAACAATACTATTTAATTTTTGTGATTCTAATAAACTTACATAACATTATTGATTTACCGGACAAAAGATGATTCATATATGTTAATTCTTTAAATGGTGCAAGACCAATATTTTTCAAAATAATATTATACAAATGACAACGTACATGTGTCAAAACAAAATAAGCAACAAAAAACTACAATTACTTGGTCTATCATTTTTCCAAATTTGTCACGGGTTCTACAACTACTTTATCATTTCTCATATAATTTTATCAAATTTGAAACCTGGTTCGACCCGGGTGGTTCAACCGGTTGAACCGTTCTGCTAAAAAAAACAATTCGATTTAAACCGATTCAACCCGAAAGGTTGGGTAAAAAACAAGTCAAATTAAATCAGGTCAACCCACCGGGTTTGAAGCGTCACAGATCAACCCGGTTTTCGATGTGTATTAATTGTTTCCTTTTGAAATATATGTCTTCAACATTTCAACTTTTTACTTTTTACTTTTTGGTTTTTCCTTTATATATAGTATATAGCGAGGACTTCATGGCTTTGTGCGGGTACTGCTGTGACGATTAACCGCATAAATAGATCTCGATGTGACCTGATTCACCAGTTTTTATTGGTTTCAACGGGTCCTCTCTGGTTCGTTTTCGGATAGCTTTAATTGGTTAGCCGAACCGGTGGCGACACATGTTCCCGGTTGAATATGTTGGTCCGGTCCGATTTTCAAAACTATATGTAACATCAACTTGTTAGCTTGTATGAAGTTTTATGTGTTTTATTAATCTATATTTATACTACTTATAATGCACGAAGGCACCTCACTCTTAATTTTAAGACGTACAAGAAATTAAGCATGGTTTACAACACTTTAATGCACCCAATTTTCAGAATTACAACAAAGTAAGCATATTGTACAACAAAATAAATCGTGGTGTCATTTTATCAAACAACATTAATGTTATTAAAAACACCCCTTCACCAAAAATTACAACCATTTAAGCACAATGTACATTAGCTGCAACCAATTTTCAGATTTACAACAAAATAAGCATGATGTAATTTTCAGACTTACAACATTAATGCTATTAAAGTGGTCATTGCTATTAATGACTATAATGACTACTACTTACAAGAAAAGAAACATAATGTACAACACATTAATGCACATAATTTTCAAACGTACAAGACAAGAAGCATAGTGTACAACAAAACACCACATTAATGCTATTAAATGTAGTCAATTATTTAACTGGTCAATAAATACAATTAATACAGTTATTAAAACACCCTTTACATAAGAAATACAAATTATCAAGCATATTGTACAACCAAATTGAATACAATTTCTGCATTAAATTTCACTACTACAAATAATAAATCACATTATACATATATTCAAGCTCGAGCAGACAACGGCCAATGGGCTGAGCGAACGGCGCGACCGAAAGCGGAGACGGCCAACGGGTTCGAGCCCGAGCAGGCACGGCCTATCTGAAATTCTTGATATCGGTAGAATTTATTGTTAAAAGAGCGTAATAAACTAAAATACATTATTTATCGAAAATTTTATTTCATAGTACCATCACGCAACGCTGTGATTCTCGCTAGTTTGTATAATGTGTATAATAACATGTACTTTTTATTTTAGGGTGTTATAAAAATATCATTAATTAGTGTGTTTAATTATTTTATATTTATGTTGTAGCTTCTTTAAATTGTACGTTATGAAAATTTTATTGTACTTTTTAGTAAGGAGTGTTTTAATTGGTTGTTTTTAATTTGGTAGATTTGCTTTTAATTGGTTGTACAATGTGAATAACTTATTGTACTTTTAAGTAATGAGGTGTTTTAATAAGAGTATTAATTACACTATGCATTTCTCTCTCATTTGACCAATTTCAACAATTCAACTTTTCAACTTTTCAACTTTAACCGTTTTTCTATTATATGTAGTATAGATAAAGCTTATCTGCTGAATTTCAAGATTTTACGTTAAGTGTAAGTGTGTTTTTCAAAAAATCTACAAGATGAAAATGTTGCAGACCATACATTTTTAACCGTCGGTCAAACATATCTGACCACTGGTCAAACACCTTTGGCCGCCGGTTTTGGGTGGTTCAGCAGACCGGACTTTTAAAGTTTAAGATTTTCCAGTTTTGGGCGTTTCATTATATTTATGATATATTAAAAGTGTTCTCATGGATTAAAGATTTTGCTAGTTGTAGAAGTCCATTTTTTGGAAAATGTACAAGTTGTAGGTCAGGCTTCATTTTCCGACGGAATAGGAATAATTCCGTTGGAATCGACTCTGGCACCGTGTATTAAAAAAATAAAATAAATTCTTTGGGCGTTTCAACCTTGTATAGTTGATGAACTTGTTTGTAAGAGCATTGTGTACAGTGGTGATGCACTCTTGCCAAGCCGACGTGTACCTCCCCAAAGCGCTCACCACTGCACCGGTAGGTACCTTCGCTAAGTAGCTCGCCAATTGTTTGGTGCTTGCTAGATGAGAGGATGAGTTGTTGTTGTTTATTATTTATTTTTTTTAATTGTTGAATATGTGTAGCTGTAGTGTGTGTTTATGTGTTTTTGTATGTGTGTTTATGTGTTTTTGTAGGATGCATAGATATGTAATTTTTTTGGGTTTTGCTAATGACAACCCTTAGGGTTGTGGTTAACAAGATGTATTTTATTACATAGTTATGAATAAATGATTATGGTTAGTTGATAATTCCGAAAAAGATGGGCACAATCCCGAAAAATATGAAACCACAACAAACAACTGATTGTGATTGGATGATTTAAGTCATTACAATGAATTGTAGTAAACATAAACTTGTTAACCACAACCCTAGGGGTTGTCGTTAGCAAAACCTTTTTTTTTAACTCAATTACCAAACTGAACCACTTTTATACCCATTAACAGATATAAACTTTTTTTTTCTTCAGTTTACGAAAACGGCCTAGACGCACCCTAAATAATATTTTTATATCAAACAGCCAAGGCGCACCCCATGTACCAAGTGCGCTTGTATTTAGTTTACACAACACCACCTATTGATGTTGTATTTATTTACCAATTCCAGGTGCACCAAAATACTAATTCAAGTAATTCACAAATTAAAGCGCACATTTTTTCATGGTGAAACATTCGTGTTTGACAAATTGTATACCATATTAAAGTAGTATAGAACAATGAGTTTTTATTTTAAGAATATTCGTATGTATGCAGTTAGATACTTAGATGGAAGTAGGGGTGGAAAGCAGTAGAGCCGCCGTGAAAGTTTCTGGATTGGATCGGTAAAAGCTGAACGAGCCGAGGCTAAACGAGCTCGAGCCCGAGCTCGAGCCTAAGTTTGGGCTCATTTAATAATCGAGCTCGAGCCCGGCTCTATATAAAGGCTCGTTTAGGTCATGAGCCTAAACGAGCCCTAGAAATATATACGTATATATATTTTCTATCGTATAACCGTGTTAACCAGCTCGAGCCTTGTGTTAACGAGTTGAGCTTTGTGTTAACGAGCCGAGCTCGAGCCAGAAAAATTTCACGAGCCGAGCTCGAGCTAAAATGTGAGGTCAAGCGAGCTCGAGCTCGAGCTTTTATATATAAAGCGAGCCGAGCTCGAGCTTAAACGAGCTCGAGCTTCAGCTCATTTCACCCCTAGATGGAAGCACCTATGAACAAGGCTTTATAATAAGAGGACTACCAATTAGAGAGCTAGGTATCGTTTGGTCTTGAAAGCATGGTGCCATCAAAAAGTTATCGCCACCTCAAAGACTTTTTCTCACGGCACTTGGTTTTGGTATGACACCAAAACCCTCTCTAGCATAACACCAATTTTCTCGTGCCATGGTGCATACTTTTTTTCTTCATTTATTTAATAAAACAATATATTTAACTAAAAATAACTTTCATTAATAAAAAGCAAATTACATAAAATAATACATTAAATAAAAACATAAAAGAAAAATAAGACATACAAGTATAAACCAACAAGGGATTCACTTTGCAAAGATTAAAGGACGGGGACTAATAATGTACACTATTATACTACAAGGTTATAAACCAAAAAAAAAAGAAAAAGAAGAAAAAAAAAAAAAGAGTCATCTTTCTTCAACAATCAACCCACCTGCAAGACACACACAAAAAAGGAAAAAGAAAAAGCAGCGATGATCAAACTTAACACAAACATATCACAAATACAAGACATTACTGAACACAAACAAAAACGAAGAAACAAACAAACAAAAATATATTGCTTTTCGTGAAGTTGGTGGTTACGGCACAGCCCTACCACCGGCCGGTGTGGGTTGTCGTGCAAAAGCTCGTCTTAGAAGGTTATATTTCTAAGCCTATTGTAGACCGGCATCTTAAAGGTGAGGCGGGTTTTGTTTTTGTCTTTAAGCGAGGCACTTGGGTGACCTTTATTTTTATTTTTATTTTATTTTTTAGTCTTTAAGTGAGGGGCATAAAAGGTGGGAAACTTGGGTGTGCGTGGGTTTTTTGTTTTTAGGTGAGGCGTACAAGAAGTGAGGAGCACTTGGTTAGGTGCTCTTGGTTTTGTCTTTTAGTCAATTTTTTTTTTGTCTTTTAGCTAGACGTACAAAAGGCGCATAAGAGTTTTAAGTGTTCCGAAACATTTTATATTGAAAAAGGGAAGCGCACCTAGTCAAAATATGTAAATGCACTCATCTTAATGAGCTTTGATGTGTCACATGTCTCACATCCAACAAATAGTTGAGAGAAAATTTATTTTCATAATATAATTATGCGCGGTTCAGTTCCGCGTTTGAGTATCATAAATTGTTTGTTTAAGATTTTTTTTTTGTTATAAATAATTTTACAAGTTTAGTCCCTTTGATTTATGAGTTTAGTGAAAATGACCAAAACTAACGAGTTTAATGAATATGTGAACAACTTATGGATGAAAAAGTAGTACTTTGTATTGTTAACTTTTTTTTAATGTAATTTGTATTATTATTAAGACTAAAATACACCGTTGGTCCTTAAACTTGTCAATCCGTTTCGCGTTGGGACAAACCTGGGCATTATCATCGCCACCGGTCCAAAACATGACTTTATATGCCAAACTAGTCCTTTGACAAAGTCAATGTCTGATTTTTGTTTTGTAGTCGAGGGTATTTTAGTCCATACACATTTATAATTTGATAACACATTTATATTTTAGCCCTTCATCTTTCATCCTCGTCATCATCTCCCCAACATCATCCTGGTCATCATCTCCCCTGCTGGTTCATTGTTGCAATACAGTTCATCACCAAGCACTTTATTTGTTTATATGCTATATAGTCATGTACAATATAACCTGCTTACTTTACAACTCCATAGTCACCACAAATTGAACGACATATTTGGTGAATTATACCCATATTTGGTGCTATTCATTATACCCATATTCTGGTTTAGAATCAGTTTGGTCCTAATTTAGGCGGACAACCGAACACTTGCTGGTACTTGTTTTGTTTGAATAACGTACACTTTTAAGTTTTAACAACATTGTTTCACCTATATGAAAAAAAAAAAAAAAAAAAAAAAAAAAAACATTTAACAACATCGTTTCACCTTTTACAAAGCTAGTTGCATTCAATTTCAAGTGGAGCGAGATGAGATCTGAAATGTAAACCGATTTTAATTAATTTAGTTGACCAATCGATCGACCCGCATATGGTCGGTATCTTCTTTGCTGGTGACCCCTATGAGTATCGAGTTCTTATAAGTATATACTTATCCTGCTAAAGTATTTGCTCGTAAATATATATTGTGAAATTTATACAATTAGCTTGAATCATCATCTTGAATTTGATATACATAACCATTAACCAACTCCATTAGACACGACAGTGGTCCTCTTTTAAGTACTCTTAAATAACTAAACTGGATAAAGAAACTTTACAACACATACTTTTATTTAACATCGGTTGTTTATACTTAATCTCTCCAATAATTTATTGCTTTTTTGGGGATATTTTGTGATAATGATTTAGTTTTTAATATTGTGTATGATTTATAATGAATAACACCAAATATGGGTATAATTTTGCAGTGAAACCGTTCAATTTGTGTATGATTTATAATGAATAGCAGCAAATTCCCATCTCTGACCAGTGAAACAGTTCAATTTGTTTTCAATTCTATTATTAAAGCTTACTCTCGTCATTAGAAAATTTTAAAGACAGGATAAACAAATAATGGTAAAAGATTCGGGTAAAAAGATATAGTAGTAAGTACCATAGCTTGGCCAAGGCCTAAAACAACCCAACGGTCAGGCAACATATCAGATAGTTCTTCAACCTTGTCGGAAATAGTGACGTCATCATCATCGTCATCCTCATCTTGTTGTTGTGGTTGAATTGATGATGAATTATGAATGTCATTGGTGCTAGTTTCGTGGAGTAAGCGTATTTTCTAGTTTTAAAATTAAGCGGATAATTAACATAGCCGTTGTTGTTGTTAATGGAACAAGATAAAAGTGGTGGAAAAGAAGAAGGCGAAGAAGAAGTAAAAATTGGGGCGAAGACAAAGCATTGCCGCCATTATCTATCGTCAATTAATAATAAAGCGAAAAATAAAAGAAAGGATTTAGAAGGAGGATGTTAAGTCTCCATCCAATCCAATTGAATAGAAGGAAAAAATATTCGAAATTTGTGAATTACGAAGGAGATGATAATTTGGGAGATGATGATCGGGATGATGTTAGGAGATGATGATTTGGGAGATGAAAGATTTGGGGAGATGATGGCGAGGATGAAAGATGAAGGCTAAAATATAAATGTGTTATCAAAGTATAAATGTGTATGGACTAAAATACCCTCGACTACAAAACAAAATCGACATTGACTTTGTCGAGGACTAGTTTGGCATATAAAGGCCATGTTTTGGACCGTGGCGATGATAATGCCTGAGTTTGTCCCAACGAAGCCGGATTGACAAGTTTATGGACCAACGGTGTATTTTAGTCTATTATTAATGAATGAAAACTTACATGGTTTGAAGAAAATAAAAAATAAAAGTATAAAAATAGTGAGTTCAAATGAGTTTTGGCTTGATGTGTGTTTTTAGGTGAGTTTCAAAAATGAGTATTGGCTCAGATTATAACTGAGGTGATACTAAAATGACATTTTGGCTTAAGCCACTACACTTATATTAATTAACTAGTTATAATACCCGTGCACGCATGAATTTTTATATATTGTGTCTTTTTAAGAATCGATTACTAACTTATTCATTTTATATAGATTTGTAAATTATTGATATATAAACCTAAAACTTTTCTTACATACCAATGGATTCATCTCCACCATCCATCTAAAAAGAAATCAATGGCTAAGATTAAAACCATTTTATTATTTCACATATTTTTATAATTTAAATATCTCTTAAACCGTTAATCGTTAAGCAAAAATAATTACACCATCGCTGACGAGCATTTAATTATCTTTCTATAGGCGTGCGGTTTGATATACTTTCGAAAAAGAAAAAAAATCATTTTTCACGTTTTTTCGTCTTTTTTCGTTTTTCGTCGAAACTGGAATTTGCATGAAATATCATATATGATTTAACACTAATTTGAAGATCACATGTGATATTAGGTTAAATCACATATGATATGTAATATCATATGTGATACTAGGGTTATATCATATATGATAAATCACATATGATATACATATCATATATGATTTAACAATAATATTACATGTGATATTTAAATTAGTGTTAAATCATATATGATTTTTTCATGCAAATTTCAGTAATTTAAAAAAACGAAAGAAACTTATAAAAAAACATGAAAAACACGAAATTTTTTTTTTGTTGAAAGTATATCAAAGTGCCAATCTATAGAAAGATAATTAAATGCTCGTCGTAATGATATATTTTTTTTGGCTTAATGATTAACGGTTTGTAATATATTTATATTTGAAAAAAAAATAGATGAAAGTGGGTTTTTTTAATTGTTGGGTTTAATCTCATCCATTAGATCTAATAAAAATGGAGGATGGAGATTGATCCCTTAATATGTAAAGAAGTTTTTGTCCTCAAATGATTTTAAATCATAAACCTAATAACTTATTTAATTATATTAATTAGGGGTAAGGAATTTTTTTTCGTGTGGCGATGTAGGGGAGAAGGTGGAATCAGTTTTTTAATCTTAAATTTACACATAGATTGGAAGGTGTATGCATGTGCATGTGATTTTTTTTAGACTAAAATACACCGTTGGTCCCTAAACTTGTATCGGAGGATCGCGATGGGGCGAAAAGGCATAATCATCACCACGGGTCCAAACAATTGCCATTAAATGCCAGTTGGTCCCTTGACCAATAACGGCTTTGTCAGCGTTCCGTTATACCCAAAATAAACCCGTAATCATAGTGCTACTTTGAGGTAGAATAGTCATTATGTGGTATACTTTGTAGAACATGTCTTGTCCAATTTCCGCCATATTGTACAATATAACAAAACCGGTACTCATTGCTCATCCCAAACTTGTTTTGGAAGCCTACCAGAAAACCCTAAGGCGATGTCTATCATAAAATCAAATAATCTGAGTAAGAAAATAACAAACAACCACCTTGGATTTACTACGTGGCGAGTAAGGAATATCCTTTATATGATGATCGTGAAATGGAGGAAAGAAAGTGCGGTCGGGAGATATTGTAAGTCTTTTTGGTTAGAGCCAATTACAATCATATGTTAGTACTGTTGATTAAGTTATTCCCTTTTAGGTAACTTTAGCTTAACAAAGTTTTGTACATTTTTTATCTGATGGGTGAACACGGATCGTTTAGCATGATGTTCCATTATGAAGGTACATTCAAATACTTTTCGGTAGGATATATCAAGGAGGCAAGAAATGCCTTGTTGATCTTGTGGAAACAAAAGAGGTATCTGTTGATGAAATGGATGCTCTCATGACCCAAATCGGTTATGAGTCTGGACAAACCAATTATTTCTACTTTGTTAAGCACGGTTGTACATTAGGCGACGGTTTGTTTTCTTTGCGTGAACACGCTAATCTAGACTTGTTGAAAGATGTTGTCATCTGACATAAGGCGATAGGCGTGTATGTTGAAATAGGAAGACTAGATTAGAATTTTGTGAAATGTCCCCACAATCAATTAAGGCGTGTTTTGGGAGATGGATGAAGATAGGAGAAAAGTTGCTCTGCGGCTATTCAATCATGTTGTGAGCGGTTGGTGTTAGATGATATAGATAATGAACACCCTAGATCGGTTTATCCAACTTACACAATTGCACGTGGACGTCAATGATATTGGTGAAGCTAGCAATTTGCCAAACATTGAGCCACTCTTTTCCACCTTAGGCTGCTCATTTGCTAGCCAACTGTTCAAAGCGATTGAGCGTGCTTTAGTAGTTGTTGATGAGGACAATGCTCTAAAGGAGCACGATAATGTTGAGGTTAATCTATTTAGAGTGATTCGGGGAAGGACTTTGACAATGGTGGAACAACACTAGTTGATGTCAATAACACCTTTGAGGAGCACGAAAATTTTGAGGTTAATCTGTTTCAATTGACACGGAGAAGCATTTACACAAAGCGAGTGAGACCACTACTTGATGTGAATAATGACTTTGAGGGCCTGATGTGGATGTAAGTATGTTTCAACCGACTCGGGATAACATGGAAGAGGATCACATTGTTGATCTTAGTCATTACAAGCGAGTGACACTAGTGAATTTGGCAATGCGGTTGAACCAAATCAAGATAACACTTGTCAAGAGAATGATGCGACTTGGTATGCTACAAGTAGGTGATCTTGATTCGGTGTGAAGGAACAACATGTTATATAAGTGATGACGGGGAGTTGGTAAATGATTTACTGTGATGGTTGATGAAGTATTTTGCGGTGACCATGTTAGTTTCAACACGCACACTTTGCTAATGGCGTTTATACCACTTTTTCTATCTTTGGTCGGAGTTTGCTCTGCGGGGAAGTAAAAAGCTAGTAAGAGAGCATTCAATAGAAACTAGGAGGAGTTGTTTTTTGAAGAATGACAAAACAAGAATAAGGGTCAGTGTAAGGGTTGTGTTCGGTTTCGGGGCCCAGTGAAGGTCTGGGTGAATATTGGCCCATCTAGAAGTCCATTAAGCGAGAAGGGGTATAAGGGCATTGCTTTACGCCAAAAGGACCCTTGAAATACTACGCCCATGGCTATTGTTTGTCGGCGAGGAATGGTGAGGCAGTGTCCGGTCGGTCGGAACATATAATGAGCAACACACTTGTTTGCAATCAAGGAAGTCGAGCTTTTGACCTTCGCTATATCTCATGAAAATTACGGACAAGTTGAAACAAATCCGAGCTTCTGTCGGTCGGTGCATAATCAACTTACCAACCAATCGACCTTCAGTGTCCTGCGGAAGGTATTAAGGGCCAAAAACCTAGCTATAAAGCCATCGGGGTCAATTCAAGCTTCAATTTACCATGTTGAGAGATTATGTTCAAGAGTTGCGGAAGACAAACCCTGTCTGACGGTGGAGATGAATGTGGAGCGACCTCGGATGAGTCTCTTCCAACCGAGAGAATTCAAGAGAGTGTATGTTTGTTTAGGTGCCTGAAGCAAGGATTTAAAGATTGTGGGAGATGGTTGTTGAAATGGTTGCTTTTCAATTCGTGGTCCTTTCAATGGTCGTGATGGCGGTGTGGGAATTGATAGCAACAATGGTATATACCCTTTCGCTTATGCTTTTGTTGATTCGAGATAACATAGGATCATGGACTTGGTTTCTTCATTGTTTATCCGATGATTTAGCACTTGGGCCAATTTCAAGCATCACTTTTATTCTTGACATGAATAAGGTACTCTCTTACTCTGTTCATGAATTTAAGTCTCCTTGTTTTGAAAGCAGACGGTAAAGATATTTGATTTTGTGCGGGATATAAGTAGAGTGTAGCGAAGTTTTGAAAGTCGCGAACAGTTACGTATTAAAAGCATACATGAGAAAATGAAATTGCAATGGAAAGGTAGGGCCTATAAAGACCATATGTGGAAATGTTGTGACCTCAAGCTGTTGTACAGTTTAAAGCTATGGTGATCTCAAGAAACTTAATCAACCAGCCCATGATTGGTTAAGTAAGATGTAACCACCAGTAAATTTCAAGTCATTATTCACCTGTAAAGAATGAAGTAATTGTTTATCCGATTTAATAAAATGCTCTTATACATTTCACGCCTAAATTTTTACTTTTTAATTGAAATATGCAATCACGGATAACATTGATAAGCGAATAATGCAAAATAGTTATTTCTAATTTTTTCGATGATCTAAGCACGACAACGAGAGGTTATCTCGATAAATGAGACCGCCACTTACCGACACCAAATTAATAACGGCACAAATTTTAATCAATTATTTTCCAAGTAATAATGATGCCTTATTATTATGTTCGCAAAAACGTTTCTAAAATATAAATTTTATATTTTTCGGGCTCTAGGAAGGTGCGTTTATTTAGAGATTCGACGAAACACGGGGTACACTAAATTCTGTTAATAATACTGATAATAATAATAATATTACACCAACCAGCCCTACCCTACCCCTTTTGTTTTCACACCCTACCTCTTTCTGCTCTCCTCTCCTTCTCCTTCGCTGCTTTCCAACAGAAACATCAAAATGGTATCTTTTCCTCCTTTGACAGTCAACTCCAAGGAAACACTCTTGTCATCTCCTCTAAATAGCAAAGCTATCATTATAGGAGTCACATGGTGATGTTGGGGCGTGGGCTGAGAATAGTGACACGAGCCAAGAACGGATATCGCCCATGATGAGATCAAGAAAGGATAGTTAACTTTTTCTTCTTGTTTTCTTTTAAAACCCGTCGAACCACAAGGAAGAGCACACTCAATCTCACCCATCGCTCCCCACTTCGACCATCATCTCACCACTACCACCACCTTTACCGCCTCACGCCACCACTGTTTCTTTCTATCCATCTCGTTCCATTGGGTTATACGAGTTGTAGATCGGGTCGTGTTTGGATGATTGGAGCTATCATAGTTTTGTAGCCGACGCCATCATTCTGACCTCCATCTTGTTATCCTTTCGTCCCTCCCACTAATTTGGTATGTCAAGTGTCTAGCTTCAATCTAACTCTTTTGTTTTAAATCTGATTATAAAACGTTGTTGGGTCTCGTGGATGTTAAAAACCGATAAAATGATTTTTATTTAACGAATCGTGTAGTAATAATGGATTAAAAGCAATTTAATCTAGTTTCGTGTGGTTTGAAAAACAATGTGGGTGTTTGTGGTAAGTCTTGTATACGGGTCGGGTGTTAAATCGTTTGGAATTGGATCGACCCAGTTTGGGTCTCGAATCAATGGATTGCTCACCGGTTTGGATTTGGATTTTATTTTTGACGTGTAAATTTATTCGGTCGTGTTTGATATGGTTCGAGTATAGTACCCCAAGAGGGTGTAGGGATTTGGTTAAACCCATATAGGGTGAAGTGGTTTGTTCCTGTTTTTGTTATCGGAAACAAGCCTTCAAGGGTGTGTCGTGCTTGTGGTCTCGGCTCAAGTAAGAAACCCACGTGGGATGTATGAACTTATTTTTACTAGTGCTGTCTAACAACAAAACACCAAGAGGTGTTTAAAAATCTGTGTTAACTAATTTCCTTTTTATTTGTAAAATATGTAATGTAAACAATAAGTAGGATATGAGAGTTGTTAGTCTCGCTTTGTAGTCGTTTGGTGTTAACAAAGCCACATGGGTGGTTATGTTTGTGGTGGGTTAGTACTAACAAGCAGGTATGTTTGGTTATAAAAAGGAATTATTATTTGGGAGTGTGATTAAAATGATTATCATGTTATTGGTATTAATATTTTTTGAATATAAAATGTCGCACTAGCGTGTTGTACTTGTTTTGGTCTCGGTTGAGTTCTTACGCTTGAATCTAATTTGAAACATCTAATCGGGTTGAGTCTAATATGTTGAAGTAATAATGGTTGAAGTAATAATTTCTTTTGTTGGTTAAATCTTGGGTCAAGTAGTTAACCTGTATATACCTCGATTCACAGAAAAATCACCATGTCCTATTTGACTTGATCATAAATCTTGAATCGGTTTGGAAATTGTGTCGTGAGTCGAGTAGACACCCACGAAGGGTTATGCTTCAGTTTCTGGCGTGCTTATATTGTGTTCAATACAATTGGGTTTGTTTTGATTTGGTATTGTTTGGAGTCAGATTATGGTTAGAACTACCTCGAGTTTACGTGACAAATCGTTACGGGTCACGAGCTTAGTTAGTTTACTTGATTATTGGTCCTAACTTGTTGTGTTGTTATCTTGTTAATCGGTATAATTTTTAATTGAGGATTAGTCTTGTTTTACACGAGTATACTGGGTGAACATTTTACTTGAGATTTCTTACATTAACACAATAATGTAAAACAGTAAACCTTGAATTAAATTTTAAATGTCTTTACCATATATTTGGTCCCATTTGCGTTTGATATGTCTATGCATTTTGTCACGTGAGACATTTCATTTTCATTTTATTTGTAAGACTAAAATCAATCCTTGCTTGTTTTAATGCAAATGTAACATTCATGTAAACTATTACGTACATGCGTACATACTAAACTTAGTTACCAAAAATGAGTAAGGCCTTTTAACGCACTGCTTGTTTATTAAGCGTGCTTAATCAACTACCCGTCGCTTAGGGACATTCGACATGTATATGGTGGGCGATTATTTGGATTGTTATTGGACTTACGGTATTAACGGTGGACTTATGGACGATTACATGCCCGGACACAAAATGGTCAATAAACCCGACACTAATAATCGCGCGTTGATAACGACAATTAAATATTTAAAACTTGTAATTTGATGTAAAACTTGTATGAATTAGTATCCAATTTGGTGAAATGTAATAAATAAACTTTTCTAGTTACTTAATTATTAACATCGTAAACGTTTCAACAAATGTACATTCCTTTTCTAAATGATAACGTTTTATTAACTATCGGGATTATCGGGTGAATATATGACACTCTACCAATTACTTGCTTGTTACTTTTACTTGCTAATTGATCATTTCTTGTTTAATATATTTTATATGTTTTATTGCTTTAAGCGTGTGTTCTTGAGTCTTGGTCAATATTTCTTGACTATTCCTTACAATGTATTGGGATATACATTATACTTGGGCGTGAGTTATGTTTGGCGTGAGTTACTTGTCGAGTCCTTGTTTTCTTACCACCACACGAAGCGTTAAAAACTAAACTTTTGAGGTGCGATACATTATACTTTAGACAAACATTGATACGGGTATTCACGAAAACTAAAACACTTATCTTTTGAAAACTCATGTACTTTACGATCGATTCGAGATAAATCGTACACTAGTAGGTCGAGCCGATGGCGTGCCGTTGTGCACACTCACTCTGTGTCGTTGTGCGATGCCACACTTGATACTACTTTGTTTCTTTCGATGCTAGTTGTGATAGTATCGATCCTTGCATTGCTACGGACTAAGGTGAGTTCATAGCCCCACTTTTACTCTTTTAGCTGTTTTATAAACTCCTTGGGGAGAATACATCTTTCATTGCTTTTATGATCACAATTGCTTGAAAGCTGTTTGTTGTACTCTTGATATTATGACTCGCCTAAGTTGCCACCTAAAGTCCCTACATCATGAACCATTAATCACTTGCGGTGAGCCAAATATTGTGGATAGTACTATGGAATTGCGACCCGACTCGGTTATCGGAAATACCGGGCGCACTATATTGGTATCTCTATGTGGCGGCTATTACATCTCGGAGGGCAATTTTATTTACTTACACGATAATTAGGTGTATGCGTTAGTATTGGTTTCATGAGCTTAGTGCAATAATATCAACTTTCTTTTATGGGCGTATAACAACGTAGCCATGGCTTCTTTAAACTTGAAAATCTTGTGATCATTGCTTTATTACTAAACCTATGAATTCACTCAACCATTGTGTTGACTTTTAGCATGTATTTTCGGGATGAAAAGGCGATAGCTAACTCTGGGCGCTTGGGCATTGGCATGGCATGGTCATAGATGACTACGATATATGAATTGGGACCTTATTTTATTAATGGGCCATTTTGACAACAATTCAACTTTTGTAAACTCTATTTTACTTCAATAAATGAAATCTTTTAAGAAAAATCTTTATTTTTCACTTTGTGTTATGATCCGATTGAGTAGCATCCCAAAACCTTTTCTTCATGCAAACCATTTTGGGGTGTTTGAGTTAGCATCGAGCCTTAGTTGTGAGAAATATGAAATTTTCAAAACCTAGACTATAACCACTTTTACAAAAACTTAGCCCTATGACCGACACATGCCTGCCTTCCAAGCTGAATGCCTCACTTATGACTCGTTGAAGTCATCTTTGATAGGATGTGTTTTATTACTGACAACTTAGTCTCACTATTAGCTATGATTGCTCTACTTATACATATGTTTACGTACCACTGCGCTACGCCTTCTCCCCTACATAAATGAAATATTTGTTTAATCTTTCATACCAAGCTTTAAAGACATTAGGGCATGTTACTAGTATAACTAAGCTAAGCATTGCAAGATTCATTGAACCTCGAGTAAATATAGCTTGATCACCTATATTCAACCAGGGACAGTGGGACATAGCTTGATCACCTATGTCCGACTCAGAGGTGAATGTTGCAATACTGAAAGTAGTTATAATAGTGGTATGTCCACTTGACCTCCTGATTGACTTCTAAAAATGGTAAAAATTTTATGTGTTTTCATCATAAGAGTTATAAAGGTTTACTCCTACACATCACACACCGACGTCACAACATTCTCTCACTATAATACTCTTTCTCCTAAGTGGAACGCCTTTCTCATTACTACACCCTCTAAACTGACGATTTAATTTACACCACTACCCTACGACTCCGCGTCTACATCTTACTAGCAACGTGCATGGAGATTTGCCTGACAGATGATGCACACTACCACTTCGCGCAAGGACACCACAACGAACTATGTTAAAACGAACCACTTTACGCCACCACTTCGCGCCCTCCGTGCCTACGTTATGTATGAGATTTGCTGAGCAGATAATACATGATGCGAGTTAGTGATTGTATTTACCATTTAGATTTTCTTAGCAGTTTACGCGCGACTAACTAAATTTTAATTAACGCATGACGTTACTCTATGTTTAGATTATATTTTTGGGTTGCTACAATACCATGCCTCCTGTTTTCCCGTCCCATCGACTTATCGTCTTCGTTACTGGATCATTAAACCTTTATTACTGGATCATTGCAACCCACGTCTTCATAACCCCACCCTATCATTATTCTCTCATACGTTGAGATTGAAATTGTCTCGTCATCCATTGCGGTAACAACGTCACCTCTACCTCAAAACTCGTACCTAATCGATGAACCGGATTACATCTCTAGCCGTTCCAAGAACAACACACCTCAACATCTACAAAGGAAACCCCTCGCTAAACATAAATAATAAACGGGCGACTAAAAGGTCTAAAAACATACCAAGAGTTAGCTTGCAACTTAAGCCACTTTTTATGGGAACGGATCCCTAATCTCCCATTCACCCCTTTGAAACACCAATTATCTGTCCTACTACCCTCGTATGAAATAATAAACTTCGTTGTTGTCTAACGCAAACTACTTCAACTATTTTACCAATCACTTCACGGTTATTTTTCCAAAAAGTCTTACTACTGTGCCATCAAACAAAAAAACAATTTACGACCTTACTAATACTTTATAAACAATGACCTTACTAATGCTTTGCAAACTACTTTATTATAAAGTGATAAACTGATCAATTTCCTTACTCCTATTTTATGAAACAACAAACAATTGCGATAACAATTTATAAACTATATTACAAATTTTTCATGCAAGATATATTACGGTTTTATAAACTATTTTACCCTCTTATTGAGTTGCTTTAGCCACTGCCTGATCTAAAAACCATTAAACCACGTTACTCTTCGTCCTTACTTTATTGACTATTTTTATTACTACCCTATAAACCACCTTGATATTAATTGAACTACGAAACCTTCTATTATTTGACAAACGATAAATTGGTTTCTTATAAGCTATTTTACAAATCATTTCACGAATTGTTTTACAACCTGAATTGCCGTCTTACCGAAATATCACAAGTTAACTGCGATTTCACTACTACTCTATAAATAATAAATAAATCGTTTTCTATTACCTTGTAAGCTGTCTTAACAATCACCTTGCCAAGTGTTGCTTTAATACCAAACCACAAACTACGACTTATCTTAATAGAAATATTCTCTTCTTAATCAATAAAGTAGTTTTACAAACCCTTTTATGAACTTTAATGCAATTTCCTTACAAACTATTTACCCCTCTTGAAAAAAAAAAAAAAAAGGGATAAGCGATATTTTCTTTAAATTCTCGGAGTAACGTTTTCAACTTCGAGAATTTTCCTTTAAATCTTGTTGTCCGACAATAAAATCGTAGTGACATTTTTCTAAAAGATTTACTATAACGAGTCAAAAATCTTGTGGTTAAACCTTGTCAAAACTCTTTATGCTAAGAAATATCAAAACATCGACCTTTGCGAAATTGTTTTACTTGGATCACGTGTAAAAACCAGTTTTATTGAATTAGGATTCTCTCGAGGATGCAAACCTCTTAACCAATTTTATATCTCAAAGAAATTGTGCCTCTTGAAATATTCTTTTTACTCGAATACATTTATCCACATCCCGTTTGCGAACAAGACTAGAAAATTTCAAAAATTTACCCGTCATCACATAAGCGACTAACACAAACTTAACCTCGAGGACGAGGTTCCCATAAGGGGTAGGTACTGTAACCACCCATAAATTTCCAAGTCATTATTCACCTGTAAAGAATGAAGTAATTGTTTATCTGATTTAATAAAACGCTCTTATACATTTTCACGCCTAAATTTTTACTTTTTAATTGAAATATGCAATCACGGATAACATTGATAAACGAATAATGCAAAATAGTTATTTCCTAATTTTTGCTGATGATCTAAGCACGACAACGAGAGGTTATCTCGATAAATGAGACCGCCCACTTACCGACACCAAATTAATAACGGCACAAATTTTAATCAATTATTTTCCAAGTAATAATGATGCCTTATTATTATGTTCGCAAAAACGTTTCTAAAATATAAATTTTATATTTTTCGGGCTCTAGGAAGGTGCGTTTATTTAGAGATTCGACGAAACACGGGGTACACTAAATTACATTAATAATCATCGATAATAATAATAATCAAGAAAGGATAGTTAACTTTTCTTCTTGTTTTCTTTTAAAAACAGTCGAACCACAAGGAAGAGCACACTCAATCTCACCCATCGCTCCCCACTTCCACCATCATCTCACCACTACCACCTTTACCGCCTCACGCCACCACTGTTCTTTCTATCCATCTCGCTCCGTGAGGTTGTACGAGTTGTAGATCGGGTCGTGTTTGGATGGGGTTTTGAATCTTGTTATCCTTTCGTCCCTCCCACTAATTTGGTATGTCAAGTGTCTTCAAAACTTTAGATCTTTAGTATCAAATCGTGGGGGGGTGAATCGTTATGTTTAAAAAGCTTGTTATAATATGAAAGTACCAATTATTGTTTGTGACTAATATAAAGCATGGTAAACAAAGTTGTCACACAATCATGAACATCAAACCACATCACAAACAATAGTATAGTGCAAGTATAAAAGTAAAGAGATAAAGAAAGGAAAGTGCAAACCGAACACGAGGATTTATAGTGGTTCGGTCACGGATCTCCTTTCCGCCCTACTCCACTCCCCGAGTACCCAACTCGAGAGTTACTTCACTAAATCAACAAGCTCCCTTCTCGCGGAGAAAACCTTACAATCGTCGCTACACTTTTTCCGGTACAAAGCTAAATACCGGGTTCTAGTTCGAGGTAGAACCAACCTAACGTCGCTTATACAATATTTCCGACACTAAGCTAGATGTCGAGTTCTTTTACAAGGTACAACCACTCCCAATATGTTTTATGGCCCAACATAATAAACCTTGTGTTTTATGGCACAAACACATAAACCATCTAATCTAGTTTGGTGAAAATGTTGTTATGATGCAATGATGTTTACACTAATGATCCATGACACAAATGTCTAATGGATATGAATAACTACTTCTAAATGAACTTCCATTGATAGGAAGCCTTCATGATGAAGATCACAAGTTCCCTAAACTTCTTGTGATAGATCTTCAACTTGTGGTGAGTGGGGATGGCTAGATCTCCAAGATTTCCTTGGTTGATCAAAGAGTATGCTTACAACAAAGATGAATGTTAGAAGCATTATGATCATGATCATTAGGGTGTTTAATGTGTGTTACTACATTGTTAATGATTGATCTAAATGTATGCAAGAAGGTGGAGAAGATGTGCTTTGAAGTGGTGAAGAAATGGGAAAACAATGGGCTTTATTTATAGCCAAAGTGGACGAGGGGCGTCTGACGGACCACGGACCCCTTAAAAGGGTTCCGTCCTTTATACAATTTGGTGCCGTGGGTACCGACATAAAATCTAAAAATCTTTCTTCAAATCTTTCCAAGATATTACCAAATCTTACTAAGATCACATTTGATATATTGAGTGTCAATCTAACCAAAATATTCAAGTGATCTTCCAAGGATTTCAAAGATGATGCATGACATGATGTAACATGTATTTCCATTTTAGATTAAAGGTTTATCAAAGTAAACTTGTAAAATGTATTATGTAACTAGTTGATAAAATGTCTAGTTACCTTTTGAAATACTTGTGAATGCAAAATGTAAAATGAGGTTCGAAATAGAATGGTTAACCTATTAAAATACTTAGTGACTCTAAACGTATTTTAAACATTCTAAATGATTTGTTAATGGGTTTGATCATAATGCCACATAACAAACATGTACGAACTGTGTTGTAACATACGAGGACTTGAGACATCGAGAGGTGTTGAATGTATGTTGAGACAAATGTAATAACAAGTAACTTGTACATTTTACGTTATGTATTACAAGTTACATGTTTGTCATCAATCAAAACAAACGAGGCTGTAATAGATTAAATATCGTAATATTTGCACTAACAATCTCCCCTTTTGATGATGACAAATATATGTAAACGTAATAGAAAGTAAAATGTAAAGGTTACTTGCATCCTTACTACCTTTACATTACCTTCTCCGTTTACACTCTTCTCCCCTTTGTCGAAACAAAAAGGCGTGTCTTGAGTTTAACTTTATTTCTCCCCAAAAAGGCGAGCTTGCATCATCTCTAGTGAAGTTAAATCGTCCAGTTCAATCCGTCCCTTGTTTGGTAGCGGATCCATGGATCAAATAAAGAAGCTTAACCTACATCAAGGTTAGTTTTATGCAACAAAAATTATGAGAAATATATGAAAAAGAAAAATGCATAGCAATGTTAGCCTATTTTCTCCACTTTTTATCGAAGCACAAATGCTTGTATGAAAAAGTGAGAATGATGCTAGATCGTGTATGCTCCCCTTGAAGGTTGCTCCCCTTGTTTGAGGCGCGGGGTATGATTAAAACCTATAAAACAAATATTAGTGCAAGACTATATTCGTCATTGGACGAGTGAGTGATATACAACAAAGTGTGTATAAGATGCATTGATAAATTCTTGACGGAGCTCCCTTGCTCTAGGGCGTCAAGATGAACCTTCAAAATAAATATTAGTATAATAGAAGCTTTGTCTTAAGACAAATATGTCATATACAACCAAGTGTATAGACGATGCAATATGAGTGCTTAAATAATATTCCTCCTTGTTCTAGGGTGTCAAGAAGCACCTAAAATAAGAAAAATAATTGATGCAAACTTCATCCTTAGATGAGTAAATTATATACAATCGAGTGTATATGATGATGAACCTACAATGAAAAACATTAGTGCAATATATTTCATCTTTTCACAAAGAAAATAAGATGTATATATGTGATAAATGATATAATCAACGATCTCATGAAGTGTAGTCTCCTAATTATAATCATAAGAAAAGTGAGAATATAATATGATAAAACCTACAAAATAGTTCCTAGAAAGAAGATATGGAGTCTCCCACCGGGTGTGCCACTAGTGGTGCTAGTGTTGGTGTCGGTTTACTAGTAGGATTCATGTGGTGATGGTAGATGACTCGAAATTTACAAAAGTAAATTTTCGCTAATCTATGGTGGTGGTGATTAATGAAAGTGGTGATGGAAGGTGGTGGTGATTAGGTAGGAAGCTATTAAGGATTTAGAAACTCGTATGTATAGCAAATATAAAAATATGGATTCATGCAATCCTTTCGTCATGTCAGGTGACCAAAGCTAAGAGGAAAAAAAAATGAATGGACATTGCATTTCAATGATGCATAAGGGTTATGATTTGAATGATTTATTGATGCTAAAAACCTATTGTTTTGAGCAAGTTCTCATATGCTTCAACCCAAGAGTAATCAATAATGCGTTCTATCTAAGAATATATAAAAGTGATAACATGAAGATAAATTCGTTCATTGATTGACACGAATTATAAGAATGACTTATTCTAGGTGACAATGGGAAAGGTAGTATTAGTATGGTTTTGACCGACATGGATGATTATCACTTTGAAAAGAAGTGAAGACAATATGGAAAATACTAATAATAATAATGAGTACCTATATGAGGATGAGAATGACATCATATAAGTGAAAGTTGGATGGACCAACGTGTTGGAAATGGCTGTTTTGATTAATATATCGTTTGCACTGACAAGGACATGTATGATAAGCGAGAAAAGGATAAGATCCTATGATGGTGTTCTAGATAGTGAAGTTGTAAGGTGCTAGTTTAAGGAAAATCCTATATGTGGAGATGAAGACGTTTTGTAAAAACACATGATGCGTTTTTCACTTGATGAGGTATTGGTGCAAAAAAAATTGAACTAGTTGTGGTTTCATGAGTCGGTTTTAGCTAAGTGGTGTTTACCAATGTGTTGGTATTGTAGAGTCTAAGAGACATAAAATTTGACAAAAGACAATTATGTGAATGAATTTCTCTCCCCCTTAATTGGTGGACATCCAACATAATGTGTAATGTATCAAATAAGGAATGACAACAAATTGTTTAGGAGGTTATTCGGGCTAACGAAAGAGATGAGTTTAGTGATGTTTTTCTAGATGATGGTTAGCATACAATGAACTTCATCCTTAAAGTCACGTACCTCTTCTTGATTAATACGAGATGATCGTATGATGAGGCATGTGGTTTCCTAATAGGAAGTGAAGAGGATTAGAGTATTGTTATAACTAAATAATGATGGAGGTGATTTTTGGAAAGCGGAAGCAAAAATGAGATTTGGAAAGAGGTCGGTTGAAAGACAAAAATTCAAAGCCAACCCTCTAGAATTTAATTATATATGCTTTTAAACTATATGCAAGTATAGGGATCCCATAAAGCATAGTACTAATTTACGTAGCAATAAAAGGGATTATGCAAAAACGAGCATATAAAAGTTAGAACCAAGTGAGATAACAAATAATTTGTTATCAACCTACAAAACAAATTTGTTAGTGACAAAAGATGTTAACATGATAGAAATCAAATGATAACATATTATATAAGCAAAAACATATTGCACTTTAGTAGACAAGAAATCACCATACAAGATTGCATCAAGACAATCATATTATGCAAGAATACAACTTTATTCAAGACATTTCATTTTGAGATTGTTTTGTCATTAGACTTAGACGCTTAAGCATACTTGTCTTGTAAATTAACACAACAATCTATGTGATTAATTTGTAAGATAAAAAGGCTTCTAAAAGTTTGTCATACCAAAAGCATTTTGACATATTATATGTGCATATGTAGCAAACAAATAGTGTGACAAGAAGCAAAAGAAATAAGATGAAAGATTCATGCAAGCCATGTTTAAGACATAACAATTTGGAGCATGTATCATTTGGATCGTACTACACATAGATATAATGAATGCCAACTAATAGCTTTCAAACACAAACTTATCATATCAGAATTATCACGTATCAAAATGACATATTATGATTTCATAAGTAACATGTTAATCATGCTAAAATTAATTCAAAAGTAAGTATCATGCAAATAAAGTTTTAGGTTTAAACGTTTAGTAGCATGAAACAAGAATACAAGCATTATAAAGATAAAACCGTACTAAGGTTTACACATTCGACTAGTTATCAAACACTAAGATAATGTCAAATCAACTTATCGTATCAAACAAGAACATGTAATCAACATATGTAAGTGCAATGCAAGTGGTTTTAAAAGAAAAGTCATATATACTACTTGTTTGATTAGTATTCCTAAAGCGAGGCAAACTATCAATGTTTTAACACTTACTTTAGGCAAGTATAGGAAAACAAAATTTTCAAGTTGGAGAATGAATATGAGACTATTACTAGCGGTGCTCAATTAAGGCTAAACACGACCATTTTACGGGTGATTCCACAAACCCAACTTCTCTCCGGAAGCAATTCAACCGTTAGGTCAAATTGAGTTTCTAGTGCAATAGATTCTCCAAGAATCATTCTCATGTTAGAAAGATGGGAACTCCTACTTTTGCCTATTAAAGTGTATAAAGATGATAGTTTACCAATACTTGGCTTAATGTGACACAACTAATATGCAATATAACTAAGGAGATGAAGATGTCATGTTATACACATGAATTTTAACAATGGTGTGTTTGATAAACAATGTGTTTTAATCTTGTGTTTAGAATCGAAAGTTGTTCAAATTACACGACTAATTGTATGATCTAATGGATGACATCTTGTACTTTAAATGTGAATTGATCATCTAAGACTAGAGAATGGAATATGTTAAACTAAGAACGTTCTCAAGAAAGCTCTTTGGAACATTATTTAACAAGAATCTAAGTGAGGTTACCAACTTCAATAGATCTTGTGTATGCTCTAAAATTGTGTAGTTTTAACTTTGGATGTGCACTCGGTTTGAGCAAGGTTAGGTTATGATGTACGCTTGAAAGAAAATAGATACAAATAGTATCTTTCAACAAATGAGATTATCCCATGGGATAAAGTTATCATGCTTATGAAAACAAGTATGACAAGATGAATTGGATATGCTAGTTCATAGAACTTGTAGATGTTTGTTTCAAGATCATTTAGCTAATGAGGTGTAATGAAATCTCTTGTAACACAACTATTTATGTCGCAAGAGTGATGTATAGGATATACAATATCCTTTTAACAAAATGAAAGCTTAACGCATGAATCTTAGTCATAATGTTCTTCAAAACATCATGTTTTCCTAAATGAAGATATGAAGCCAAAGTGTTTGAATCGGATAGTCCCATCTAAATAAACTTGGTCTCAAGATTATATTCACTAGATGATGACAAGAGGAATTCACTCGAGTTTCTTATGTATACTCCTCAAGAGTCATTGTTGCTTGGGGTGTATGATGTTGGCTTTGAGATTGCATTTTAACATATGTTGTTAAAATGTTGATTTGAAGTTTAACGAGATTTATGCAGAAGTTTAACGACAAAGTATTACTAATACTTTGATTATTTGTGAAGGTAGTACTACTTATACCTAGTGGAAATTGACAACAAATACCAAGAGCACCATGCTTATTTGATAGTTGAGGTTCTAGCCATAATGAATTATCTAAGTCCTTATATGTGGGAAAGGATGGTTGAGTTTGTTCAAACGTGCATTTGATTCAGTACAAGTGTTGGACACAAGGGCTTTTTGAGCAATACACTCAACGAATTCAAATGATGGCAAGGATGGTGGATTGGTTGATCTAGGTGGTAGGTCTTCTAGTGTGTCTAAATAAGGATGTGGTGATGTAGGGGTTTGTTGTGCTATGGGAGTACTTAGGTTGATTATTTGTCCACAGATGTTGAACACAAAAAGTACGGATACTAATTCTTATGGTTCATTGGTTACTACAACTAGCGGGTGAAGTGCTTGAAGTTTTGGTTATGTCTATGAAGCTTAGGGGTGAGGTATAGGTTCACCTTGAAAGAGCACGTTTGATTTAAAGTATACTCTTGGAAGTTCATGAGCAATACGGTTAATAGTGCCAACAGATGGAAGAGGGATAGTAGGTGTCAAAGAGGGATAAGTGGCACCGTGGGTTGTTTGTTTTGGATAAGTGTTTCAACATGTGTTGTTAAAATACTTGGGTGTTGATTTTTCGGATATGACTTTTAATGACTACAATCTTAAGTCGCATATACTTGAATATTTCGTATGAAATACTTAAGTTGTCAATCCTAATTTGTTGAGGTTATAAAGCTTAGATTGAACTCAAGGATAACAAGACTTGATAATATGTATTTAACATATGTGTGAGTTATGACTCGATGTAAATACTTATTGTCTTGAAGGATGACACATTATTTTCATGTTAACCAGGTGAGGCAATACATGTAGATACAAAACAATATCTATAGTCATATGTTAGACTTGTGTATGATATCTTTGCAAATAATGAGTCCAGGTTTATTAGTCTCGGTAAGTCATCTAAGTCATCCGCAAACGGGTGAGGAGATGTTGGTGGTGTTGAGTCTGAGGATGAAGAGCTCAAGTTAATGAAGCAACAAGATCGAATGCTAATCCTAGTGGTTTTCTTAAGTGGCTTATTTGAGGTTAAGGATTTAGTCATTTTGATTTTACTTTAAGAAATGCTAAGCTTGAGGAAAAGTAATAGTGAAGGTGTGAAAATGATCATCTTGAATGTGTTGATTTATGGAACTAAGGATTCATGGATTTGATGTTAATCCATACAAAGATGGTAGTTTCTAATGAGATGGAAGTGTCTAAAATCATGTCAAACATCCTAAGTTAATCCATTGAGGATGTGTTGAGTGAGGTATGAAAGATATGCATTAACAACTATCCTAGAAACGAAGTTTGGTAAATTAGATTAAAGGATTTAGTAAAATTCAATAACTTACTGTAGGATTCACGCACCATTTCTTTACAGTAGGAACCCTTAAATTGGTGCCGCTGGTCCGCCTGTCATGGTATGGCGGTACCAAAATACATAACAGACGGTACCAACATTTTGGTGCCGTCGATCCGTGGACATCGAAAAGTTCACAGACCCATTTTTAGGTGTCGGGAGTTTTCCGAAACACGAAATTTTGCTTAAAACATGTGACATTAATTACTTCTAGTTAGGAAAAGTCGATACCACATATACAAATATAGTGGAGCATAGACTTTGACCAAGGGCTAACGATTTTCACATAACAAAGAAAATGGGTAAAATTTGATAACACACTTGTGCTATCCACCTGCATAAACCGGTTAGCATACAACATTGTTTTAAGTCATATTATCATCCTACAAAGTAAAAACAAATAAATTACATCATACAACATTGTTTTTGTCCTTGTACCAAACACTCTCTTAACACCTTCATTTTTCAAAGTACTTGACTAATTTACTTAGTACTCATTGCTAAGTGAGTTATGACATTTCATAAGTTATGCGAGATGTTAGTAACCCATGCAAACGAAGTGATCTAATTCTACAAGCGATGGTAAAATAATTTTCCAACTTAGTGCACAAAATCTAGCAAATAACCTATTGTGCATAAACAAGAAATCGTCAAACAAGTGAATAAATAACATGGCAAGATTGACACTTATATTATGCAAACAAACAAGTGTAAACAACAATTTGAAAAATAAGTAAGCAACATATATGCAAACAACATAAACAAGTGGTCATTTAGCATAGCATAACAAGAAAGACACTTTTCATCATTTTGCGTTTAAATATGACGATGTATACCAAGCTTGATTAGTTTCCTTTTAACATATTACCAAATTATTTAGTTTCAAAGGAAGTTGTATCAAAGTTCTAAGAATACCAACTTAAATTGCTTGATTCAAAATTTTGAGTTTTTATGTTAAAGCGAAACTTAATATTTTAGACATACTGTAGTATTTGGTCTATTTCACTTATTTAAAATTAGACTCAGGCCATGAGAGTATTTTTAAATGAAAGTAGACTCAATTCCTTTAAAATGATAGGTGGCTCGACTGCACGGACTTACGGTTAATTAGTTATGATTTTTGAAGTTGCCCAAAAGCGCATCTTGTACATACGGATTCCACGGAACCAAATAAAGGGATCCGCCCGTTATAAGATTTGGTGCCGTGGTCCTCTCGAGATGATTCACCAAAACTAGTATTTGACATAGAGAAAGCGTGTGCGACTTACTAGATTTCATAGTAAACATATAATACACATATTTAACAATATATCTACTTATGTAACTTATTTTAAACATTTACGGAGGTGATTTTTCAACTAGATTTATAGTTATCCCAAACACTTCTTTAAAATCATATTTCTTCAGTAAATTTTCTATGAGCACACAATACAACACTTACTAGTTCTTTCAACAAACTTTTTTTTTTTTTATTTTACTTTTCAAGAAAACCTTCAAGCTTGTATACAAAGTTACATTTAACAACAAAATTTCTAAGTATAACAAGCAAAGCATTTTTCATATTATTTTTCGCTTCAATGGTAATTTGATACATGGATCGTACTCTATTTTAAAAACCATTTGTTTTGAAAATACGAGCTACGTGGCTCTGATACCAATTGTGGAAACGTAGAGGGGGGTGAATACGTTACCGTTTAAAAACTTTAGATCTTTAGTATCAAATCGCATGAAGCTTGTTATAATATGAAAGTACCAATTATTGTTTGTGACTAATATAAAGCATGGTAAACAAAGTTGTCACACAATCATGAACATCAAACCACATCACAAACAATAGTATAGTGCAAGTATAAAAGTAAAGAGATAAAGAAAGGAAAGTGCAAACCGAACACGAGGATTTATAGTGGTTCGGTCACGGATCTCCTTTCGCCTCTACTCCACTCCCGAGTACCCAACTCGAGAGTTACTTCACTAAATCAACAAGCTCCCTTCTCGGCGGAGAAAACCTTACAATCGTCGCACACTTTTTCCGGTACAAAGCTAAATACGGGTTCTAGTTCGAGGTAGAACCAACCTAACGTCGCCTTATACAATATTTCCGACACTAAGCTAGATGTCGAGTTCTTTTACAAGGGTACAACCACTCCCAATATGTTTTATGGCCCAACATAATAAACCTTGTGTTTTATGGCACAAACACATAAACCATCTAATCTAGTTTGGTGAAAATGTTGTTATGATGCAATGATGTTTACACTAATGATCCATGACACAAATGTCTAATGGATATGAATAACTACTTCTAAATGAACTTCCATTGATAGGAAGCCTTCATGATGAAGATCACAAGTTCCCTAAACTTCTTGTGATAGATCTTCAACTTGTGGTGAGTGGGGATGGCTAGATCTCCAAGATTTCCTTGGTTGATCAAAGAGTATGCTTACAACAAAGATGAATGTTAGAAGCATTATGATCATGATCATTAGGGTGTTTAATGTGTGTTACTACATTGTTAATGATTGATCTAAATGTATGCAAGAAGGTGGAGAAGATGTGCTTTGAAGTGGTGAAGAAATGGGAAAACAATGGGCTTTATTTATAGCCGAAAGTGGGATGGGGCGTGACGGACCACGGACCCCTTAAAAGGGTTCCGTCCTTTATACAATTTGGTGCCGTGGGTACCGACATAAAATCTAAAAATCTTTCTTCAAATCTTTCCAAGATATTACCAAATCTTACTAAGATCACATTTGATATATTGAGTGTCAATCTAACCAAAATATTCAAGTGATCTTCCAAGGATTTCAAAGATGATGCATGACATGATGTAACATGTATTTCCATTTTAGATTAAAGGTTTATCAAAGTAAACTTGTAAAATGTATTATGTAACTAGTTGATAAAATGTCTAGTTACCTTTTGAAATACTTGTGAATGCAAAATGTAAAATGAGGTTCGAAATAGAATGGTTAACCTATTAAAATACTTAGTGACTCTAAACGTATTTTAAACATTCTAAATGATTTGTTAATGGGTTTGATCATAATGCCACATAACAAACATGTACGAAACTGTGTTGTAACATACTGAGGACTTGAGACATCGAGAGGTGTTGAATGTATGTTGAGACAAATGTAATAACAAGTAACTTGTACATTTTACGTTATGTATTACAAGTTACATGTTTGTCATCAATCAAAACAAACGAGACTGTAATAGATTAAATATCGTAATATTTGCACTAACAGATTAAAATCAATTTAATCTAGTTTCGTGTGGTTTGAAAAACAATGTGGGTGTTTGTGGTAAGTCTTGTATACGGGTCGGGTGTTAAATCGTTTGGAATTGGATCGACCCAGTTTGGGTCTCGGAATCAACTGGATTGCTCACCTGGTTTGGATTTAGGATTTTATTTTTGACGTGTAAATTTATTCGGTCGTGTTTGATATGGTTCGAGTATAGTACCCCAAGAGGGTGTAGGGATTTGGTTAAACCCATATAGGGTGAAGTGGTTTGTTCTGTTTTGTTATCGGAAACAAGCCTTGAGGGTGTGTCGTGCTTGTGGTCTCGGCTCAAGTAAGAAACCTCGTGGGATGTATGAACTTATTTTTACTAGTGCTGTCTAACAACAAAACACCAAGAGGTGTTTAAAAATCTGTGTTAACTAATTTCCTTTTTATTTGTAAAATATGTAATGTAAACAATAAGCAGGATATGAGAGTTGTTAGTCTCGCTTTGTAGTCGTTTGGTGTTAACAAAGCCACATGGGTGGTTATGTTTGTGGTAGGTTAGTACTAACAAGCAGGTATGTTTGGTTATAAAAAGGAATTATTATTTGGGAGTGTGATTAAAATGATTATCATGTTATTGGTATTAATATTTTTCTGAATATAAAATGTCGCACTAGCGTGTTGTACTTGTTTTGGTCTCGGTTGAGTTCTTACGCTTGAATCTAATTTGAAACATCTAATCGGGTTGAGTCTAATATGTTGAAGTAATAATGGTTGAAGTAATAATTTCTTTTGTTGGTTAAATCTTGGGTCAAGTAGTTAACACAGTATATACCTCGATTCACGAAAAATCACCATGTCTATTTGACTTGATCATAAATCTTGAATCGGTTTGGAAATTGTGTCGTGAGTCGAGTAGACACCCACGAGGGTTATGCTTGATTCGGGCGTGCTTATATTTTGTTCGATCTGATTGGGTTTGTTTTGATTTGGTATTGTTTGGAGTCGATTATGGTTAGAACTACCTCGAGTTTACGTGACAAATCGTTACTGGTCACGAGCTTAGTTAGTTTACTTGATTATTGGTCCTAACTTGTTGTGTTGTTATCTTGTTAATCGGTATAATTTTTAATTGAGGATTAGTCTTGTTTTACACGAGTATACTGGGTGAACGTTTTACTTGAGATTTCTTACATTAACACAATAATGTAAAACAGTAAACCTTGAATTAAATTTTAAATGTCTTTTACCATATATTTGGTCCCATTTGCGTTTGATATGTCTATGCATTTTTGTCACGTGAGACATTTCATTTTCAATTTTATTTGTAAGACTAAAATCAATCCTTGCTTGTTTTAATGCAAATGTAACATTCATGTAAACTACTACGTACATGCGTACATACTAAACTTAGTTACCAAAAATGAGTAAGGCCTTTTAACGCACTGCTTGTTTATTAAGCAGTGCTTAATCAACACCCCGTCGCTTAGGGACATTCGACATGTATATGACTGGACGATTATTTGGATTGTTATTGGACTTACGGTATTAACCGGTGGACTTATGGACGATTCTGTACTTCGGACACAAAATGGTCAATAAACCCGACACTAATAATCACGCGTTGATAACGACAATTAAATATTTAAAACTTGTAATTTGATGTAAAACTTGTATGAATTAGTATCCAATTTGGTGAAATGTAATAAATAAACTTTTCTAGTTACTTAATTATTAACATCGTAAACGTTTCAACAAATGTACATTCCTTTTCTAAATGATAACGTTTTATTAACTATCTGGGATTATCGGGTGAATATATGACACTCTACCAATTACTTGCTTGTTACTTTTACTTGCTAATTGATCATTTCTTGTTTAATATATTTTATATGTTTTATTGCTTTAAGCGTGTGTTCTTGAGTCTTGGTCAATATTTCTTGACTATTCCTTACAATGTATTGGGATATACATTATACTTGGGCGTGAGTTATGTTTGGCGTGAGTTACTTGTCGAGTCCTTGTTTTCTTACCACCACACGAAACGTTAAAAACTAAACTTTTTGAGGTACGATACATTATACTTTTAGACAAACATTGATACGGGTATTCCACGAAAACTAAAACACTTATCTTTTGAAAACTCATGTACTTTACGATACGTATTCTGAGATAAATCGTACACTAGTAGGTCGAGCCGATGACGTGCCGTTGTGCCTGTACTCCTGTGTCGTTGTGCGATGCCACGCTTGATACTACTTTGTTTCTTTCCCGATGCTAGTTGTGATAGTATCGATCCTTGCATTGCTTCGGACTAAGGTGAGTTCATAGCCCCACTTTTACTCTTTTAACTGTTTTATAAACTCCTTGGGGGAGAATACATCTCTTCTTGCTTTTATGATCACAATTGCTTGAAAACATTTCTTGTACTCTTGATATTATGACTCGCCTAAGTTGCCACCTAAAAGTCCCTACATCATGAACCATTAATCACTTGCGAGTGAGCAAATATCGTGGATAGTACTATGGAATTGACGACCCGACTCGGTTATCGGAAATAACGGGCGCACTATATTGGTATCTCTATGTAATTGGCTATTACATCTCGGAGGGCAATTTTATTTACTTACACCGATAATTAGGTGTACGGTTAGTATTGGTTTCATGAGCTTAGTGCAATAATATCAACTTTCTTTTATGGGCGTGATAACAACGTAGCCCATGGCTTCTTTAAACTTGAAAATCTTGTGATCAAGCTGCTTTATTACTAAACCTATGAATTCACTCAACCATTGTGTTGACTTTTTAGCATGTATTTTCGGGATGAAAAGCGATAGCTAACTCTGGAGCGCTTGGGCATTGGCATGGCATGGTCATAGATGACTCGATATATGAATTGGGACCTCATTTTATTAATGGGCCATTTTTCATAACAATTCAACTTTTGTAAACTCTATTTTACTTCAATAAATGAAATCTTTTAAGAAAAATCTTTATTTTTCACTTTGTGTTATGATCCAATTGAGTAGCATCCCAAAACCTTTTCTTCCGCGCAAACCATTTTTGGGGTGTTACATAAGATACCACCGATCCATTGGTCAAGGTGCATTTTTCATGTAAGTGATCTATATGTTTCACTTACTTTGTATTCGTAAATCAGATATAACATTACAATTAATACATGTTTATTACTTGTCATCTTTAGGAGAGCTACTTGATGTGTTACTTAATAACATGTGTCAAGTGTTTCATGAGAAAATTAAAGAGGGTTAAGCAAACCTATTATTACGACCTTAGAATACACCGTGGAATATTGTATGAAGAGGATAATGCATGTTCTTATGGTGATTGAGAAGAGTGATGGGCCATTAACACCAATTGCACAACACATGCTAGAGGCTATTAAGAAAGAGGTCATTAAGTATAATGTGTTATGGAATGGGGATCTAAGTTTCGAGTTAGTGGACCATGGGGTGACCAATGTGTAGTTAATGTTGTACACAAGACTTGTACTTGCGAGAAGGTGGGAGATAACGAGGTTTACCATGTAAACATCTTTGTTGCTACCAATTGAATATGACTTTAAATGGCCAACAAGTCGAGCAGAGAAACATGGGCTCATCCTTGTTACTATCTTCTCACTTGGGAGGCTATCTACAAACACCATGTCCGACTATAACTAGCGATGTACATTGGGAAAAATCAACTATGCCAACAACAATTGTTCCACCGAAATCCGAAACAAACCCTTTTGCGTAAAGGTAGAAAAGAGTTAGGATAGCACACTGGCGAAGAGATTGTGAAGGATGGTGGTGTCGAGGGCTTGGAAGAGTGTCGGTGTAGTATTTGTGGCATTCTTTGGACACAACCAGGGTAACATGCCTAGGGTATGGTGGAGCTCAACATAGTGGGAACCGCCAATAAGGTAAATGTCAAAAGGTGCCTACTAAAGGCTGCGGGAAAAAAGACATCCTAAATGTAAAAGGTAGCGGCAGATAAAGAAGGAAAGGTACGGGTGTTGTTCTAGAAAGCCAAGTTAGTGCGTTCAAGGAAGTGGTGTTCAATCTACAAATCAAGAGCCGAGGCGAAGATCCCATCATACATGATGCATCCACATCACAATCCCGGCAACTTCAAGTGAAGCATTGCCGATCCCATCATGCATGAGCAATCGGTCGATTTTCGATTCGGTCAAGTGATGTTTAGCGGTTCTGCTCAACCCACCTGCTACACGAAGAATGACTAGAAGCGGTGCCTTTGGAAAGAATGATGGCCTCACCATAGGTCAAATCTGTTATGCTAATTATCTAGACAATGTTTCATCTAGTTTACTATTTATTTTACGTGGACAAGTTATGTAATCTAAAACATATCGTATTGGGTGTGTAATGCAGAAGCGCTCATGCTTTGAAAAGTATGCAATTTTATGCGGTGGAATTATATCCATTTGCATTAACTATGGAACCATGTCATTATTGTGTATTTTTGAGATTTACTAAGCTTGATGTGTGAATAGTTTGCGTCAAAAGTAACCAAAGCTAAAATTGAACATCATAAGAATGTTGACATTTAAAAGTCAACCCTAAACACATTGCAAAACATCCGCATACCCACGAGGCATAGAAAATCGAAACAAACAAAGCTGAATACTTCATAACAAGGTTACTACAATTCAAGATACACAACATTAACCAACTAGCCTCATTACATAAAAGGTTAAACGTTATCCCAATGCATAAACAATGAAGAACAACATCCAACTTAGCACCATGTAAATCTTCCACTTCCACATCACTCGAAAGCACTACTAATCTTCATTTCTCCCTCAAAAGTCCTGGTATGATCATTCTTGAGCGAGCACGATTTCGGGATCATACCATCTTATCCACCGACAAAGAAGACCCTGATGATGGTTATGACAAGTCATTAAACAACCACCATTGTTACAAACTTACACAAGAAATATTAAGACGACTTACTTGAGCAGGACAACCAAAGAATCGGCGCCGCAGGTTGGCGAGAGGTCCATAAATACGAATAATAGCTTGCTTACCACACCGACAACGTACCATCTTGAAACAATTATCGTTTTGAAGATGACGGGTTTTGAAGGATAGTTTAGGGATGGGTCATAAATGTAGATCAAACCTTGTTACACACATATACTAGCTACATCTACTGTAGAACGGTTTTATTTAAGACGCTACGGTGAAAAGCGGTTTGCTCTCGGCAAAATAACGTTGACAACAGCGATGATTGGTCGAGGACCAATCGGCATTTAATAGATCTTATTTGGACCCGTGGCGATGATTATGCCCTGTTTCGTCATCGCGATCCTCCGATCTGAGTTTAGGGACCAACGGTGTATTTAAGTCTTTTTTATTTATTTACATTGAAACAAATATTTTTAAATCACTCCCGTTTTTTACTACTTTTCTTCTTTATACTTTTGACAGTTAAACTGTTATGTTTATTTTTCTTTTCGTAACTATATATAAGAACGTTTTTTTTTTAACTATTGCCAAATTTCAAATATTTGAGCTTTTTTTAGTAAATAGTTTAAAAAATAAATAAATAAATAAAATATTACTTAATAAGGAGAGGTTGAACTTTTTTTAAATGCAAAAGTCTTCTCTTAGAGTTTTGTTTTATTATAGAAAAAAAATTCAAGCTTTTTAATAAAAAATAAAAGAAAAAGAGAAATTTATGTTACTTGCGAAAAAACAGAAAACGATAATATAATGGTTTAAATAAAGTTGAAAATAGAAAAAACGATAAACCGAAATCAACGGCTTCACTTTCTTTTCTCCTCCTCCATACCACTTTCTCTCTCACACACTAAAAAAAAAACATTCCCAATTAATTAATTAAACACAACCGAATCTATACATACATACATTCATCACTCTTAACCGTTACGGTATGTAAACCCTAATTAATATTTATCACATTTTTACTTACATTTAATTAGTTATATTTATTGCTTATCATTAGTTGAGTTATTAAATTCTCTTGGTTCAGATCTGTTGAATTAAACTACTGTTAATTTTAGTGCCAATTAGGTTTAATATCAAGTTATTATGATTGTAATTGTAGGATAAATGCTGTTTGCCACGTGTCATTTTGTGTTATATTATTATAGGGTGTGTTTGGCAAAGAGCCTTTAGCAGTTAGCATTTGAAAATTTAAATTCGTTTGTTACTTTTCAAATGCTACTCGATTGTTTTTGTAGCCTTTGTAATCGCGTTTAGCTTTTTCGTCATTCGACACTTTATAACTACAGATACAACTATGTTACCAAACACTTATATAAAAAATAAACAACTACTGCAGTGGGTAGCACTTAGTTGTAGCAGTAGTTCGTACGTAACAGTATATGTAATTATTAAGTGTAAAATGAAGAAATAAATGCTTCTTGAAGTAGCAATTAGAAAAGATAAATGCAAACGACGTTTTAATTCTCAAATGCTCTTTGCCAAGCATTCTGATGCTAATTTAGGTTAAACATGGTAAATTTTGGTGCCACCTGTCATATTGTGTTAAATGCTATGTTGTAAATTGATGTTTATTTAATTAGATTATAATATATGAAGTTCTTATGATTTTAATTGTAGGTTGATTTTGAAAATATTACTGCTTGCATTTGGTTATTCATTTGTGGAATTTATTCCACTTGGTAAAAAGTAAAAATCTCAATTTGTGAGGGTAAATTGAAGTGGAGTGATAGTTTCGAGCAATTTTATGTTATGATACGGCGTGACCACATTTTTTGGAAATTTAAGGTGAAAAACCGGACGTTTTGGATATGAGAAGGCGTTTGATTAAAAAGGTTTGTTTACTTTTCGGGCCTAGGTTACCAAGGATATGGTTAGTCCTATGTGTAGTTTGTGTTTTCGTGATTATAGTTTTGTCGGGTTTGTCTTCTAGTTCTAGTTCGTTTGACGATATTACATTGGCTGTGAAATCGGATATATATGGGAATTATAGAAGGTTAAAGGAGCAAGCGGTGAATGATTATTTGGATTTAACTAGTTTAAGTTTAGGAGTTGGGAATTTGAAGGAGGTTAGGATATGTGGGAAGGAGCGAGAGCATTATGTTCCGTGCTATAATGTGTCTGCGAATTTGTTAGTTGGGTATAAGAATGGTGAGGAGTTTGATCGGCATTGTGAAGTGTCAAAAGGTGAAGCGTATTGTCTGGTTCGGCCTCCAAAGGATTATAAGACGCCCTTGAGTTGGCCGGTTGGTAGAGACGTGATATGGAATGAGAATGTCAAGATTACTAAAGATCAGTTCCTTTCTTCCGGGAGCTTGACGAAAAGGTAAATTTTTATTGAGTTTTTATTAATAGGTGGATACCAGGATATCTTCAGTTATTTCCCTCATCAATAAGAATTCGTTTACTTAATGCCATTGTTGCAACGATAACTCCATTTATGCAATATTAGAGCTATTTTATTAGTTAAATGGCCCTGTGTCAACTTAACAGAATTCATCTATGTTAGATTTGTTTTTTTCGAAAATAATGTTGACGCAACACTCATGACGTAACCAATTTATGCCTTGGAAACTTGGGCCATCACATGGGAGATTATTACAACTAGTGTAGCCCCAAAATATCAGTTAATCCTTTAGTAGTTGACTTTGAAGGATCTGTAAAATACCCTCAATCTTGTAGACTTTTTAGCATTTTCACCTCAATCTTGTTTTAGGTTAATGCTAATGGAAGAAAACCAAATTTCTTTCCACTCGGATGATGGGTTAATGTTTGATGGCGTCAAAGATTACTCTCATCAGGTTGCAGAGATGATAGGACTGGGGAGTGATGTGGAATTTCATCACGCCGGTGTAAGTATTGACATATAGTATTTTTTTTCTCGCTTTGGGTCTGATTCATGTTAATGCTACGAACAGGTGCGCACAGTACTTGATATTGGTTGCGGATTTGGTAGCTTTGGGGCTCATTTGCTCTCACTAAAACTGATGACTGTCTGTATGGCTGCATATGAGTTAACTGGTAGCCAAGTTCAGATATCCCTTGAAAGAGGTCTTCCAGCAGTAATTGGCAACTTCAATTCTAAGCAGCTTCCGTTTCCGTCTTTGTCATATGACATGGTTCACTGTGCAGAGTGTGGTATTCTGTGGGATGACAAAGGTACTGTGGTCTGTTGGGTGATATTTCTCCTAACCCATTACACCTTATAATTAGCGTAAAAGTATAGTATTAACAATTTTTTCACGAATCAGAAGGATTGTTACTTATTGAAGTTGACCGGATACTTAAGCCTGGTGGCTACTTTGTTTTACATGGAAGTTCATTAAGCACAAAGAAGGGAAGCATGGCCAGCCCTATTGAAGAATTTGTCCGGAAAATCTGTTGGACATTTATAGCTCAGCAAGAAGAAACTTTCATTTGGCAGAAAACTAGTGATGCACAATGCTACTCATCTGGGTGAGTCTATCAGTAATACACATATCTTATTATGATCATATGCTTCTCAATTTCTCATACTTCACTATGAAGGATGTTTTCTTAGGCATATATAATCTTTGACTATTTTGTACTCCCTCCGTCCCAAATTTTAAGTCCAGTTTGACTTTTTAAAGTCTTTTTCTTCCGACTTTGACTGTAATTATTTTTTTTCGTGTTATATAATACTTGATGAAAAATATACCAATGAACATACATTTGAAACACAAATCCATTCATATATTTTTCATCAAGTATTATATAACACAAAAAAAAATAATTACAGTCAAAGTCGGAAGAAAAAGACTTTGAAAAGTCAAACTGGACTTAAAATTTGGGACGGAGGGAGTATTATAGTGTGCAGGGTGCAATTCCTCCTTGTAGAGAAGAAAGGGAGGATAGTCAGTCGTATTATCAGCCACTTGCATCTTGTGTAGGAGGAACTACCAGCAAGCGCTGGGTTCCCATTCAGAACAGGTCTTCCAGTTCCCAGATTACCTCTGCTGAGCTTGAAATTTATGGAAAGTATTATTCTTGAGGCAACTCTTTTTGTATTTTTTACTTTGTGAAAGTTCTGTAACCCTGATCTTATTTATATACATCTGTCTCTGCAGGAATTCAACAGGATGAATTCTACGAAGACTTTGAATCTTCATTATCAGCTTTAAGAAACTACTGGTCTTTGCTTACACCCTTGATTTTTTCCGATCACCCTAAAAGGCCAGGTGATGAAGACCCATTACCTCCATATAATATGATAAGGAATGTGATGGATATGAATGCACATTATGGTGGTTTGAACACTGCATTTCTGGAAGAAGGAAAAGCAGTGTGGGTGATGAATGTTGTACCTATTAGAGCTCGTAATACACTCCCAGTAATACTCGATCAAGGTTTTGCTGGTGTTTTACATGATTGGTAAGTAGTTGGCTTCTTATTCTCTTTAATAAATGTTACATCATCCATGGGTCCATCCTCAATCACATGCGCCTTGTCCTCTTCCACAATAAATAATTTTAGGCTAAATTAACATATCGCATAGGATTCTGTTTCTCCATCTGATTTATATGAAACTTGATTGTGGTCGTATCTATTACACAACTTGCTATGCTAAGATGATCGTTTGGAATAAGTCTCGCTTAAGTCGTAACAAAATTCAGGATGAAAGCAGTACCTACAAAAATAGATGTGCCTCTGTGTTTAATGAATCTTTTCAAAAAATTTATACATGGAATTTCCAACTTCTGATGATCTGTATAACATAGTGGAAGATCCTCTATATTAATTGATTTGAAATAAATATATTCTACCATATTTGCGGTTACTAATTTCCTCTTTGTTGTCTAATTGCTTATGTGAATATAAATGTAGGTGTGAACCATTTCCCACTTATCCACGGACATATGACATGCTTCATGCAAATGGGCTTCTTTCATATCTTATGTCTGAACAATGCAGCATCACCAATTTACTTCTGGAGATGGACCGTATCCTACGCCCTGAGGTACATATTCTCATATAGGCCATTTACATTCAACACTTCCATTTTTTCTTATATAATGTATGAAGCGTGGTCCATAGAGAATGCACGTATAATGGGTGTACCTATAATATTTCATTGCCTTGATTTGTTTTATCATCTTACAGGGATGGGTTGTTCTATCAGATGAAGTGGGGTCCATAGAGAAAGCACGTATGATTGCTACACAAATACGATGGGAAGCAAGGGTCATCGATCTTGAAAATGGTAGTGACCAGAGAATACTTGTCTGCCAAAAGCCGTTTGTAAGAAAATGAATCCTGCAGCCAGTCATGGTCCATAGTTTTTTTGGATCATCTGATGTTCTACAACTCTGGTAATTACTCTCTATCCATCAAATAGTTCTCTACATATATACACGTGTACTCATATGTGGTGTTTGGATTTGCATTCTGAAACTTGATTGTCTGGTTATTGTGACTTCCAAGTCAAAGTAGTTACAGTAATTTTTATGATATTTGGATAGACAGATTGAAATTATCATACCAGTTGCAACGAAATTGTTATCCAAGGGCAAAATGAATTACTTATATATTTCCATTTGAGAAAGTATGCTCTTTTTTTTTTTTCTTTTTCGAAAATGTTCTTTTTGGCAATTTTATCAATTAGATTACTAAATAGTCACAATTTTAAATTTTGATTATCTGATTCAGACAAATCTTAAACAACAAAAGCACAGATATCTTCAGTCTTATTGGAGCTGATTTTGTGAATTTGGTGGTTTAGTATCACATACTCACTATCAAAACGCAAATCCAAAACACCCTCATACACCAGTCACCGATGATGATACCAGATTCTTTACAATGTTTACCAGGCACAAGTCAGGTGAGAAGCTCTACACTCGGCATATATGGATGGGATCGTAGATAAACGAAGAAGCTTGAGATTGAAACAAAAGCACGGCAGCTGTAGATTAGAGAAAGTTTTGTTGCACGTAGCCTCAATTGTTTTTCCTTATCTTTTTTGAAACATTACTAAAGGAATTGTAGCAATTAATTCATCTCAATTTGTTTCTGTCTCTATGTTCATGTTTCTTGATCAATTTTGGTACTGCATAGAAACAAATATTAGGCAATAAGTGGCTTTGTGAATCTTATTAACACCAAGAAAACATCAACGTACTTCAAACAAAACATCAATAAAGAAAAGAGTAAGATGGTAATCATTCGATCATATGATATGAAAGTTGAAGTTGTACAATAAAAAACCAACAAAAGGCCTTATTTATCATGAATTTGTCTTTACCAATGCAAACGGACAGCATTAGGTAAGCAGCATATATATGCCAAATCATGCCCTGATAGTCAAAATGAATATGACTACACATAAACCAAAAAAATCAAAACAAGATAACAATAGCTATGGCGATGGAACCAATTGTAATCTGGCTATAACTTCACTGGTCCAGAACTCCAGATGCTGCAATTGTTATGTCCAGAACTCCAGATTCAACTTCAACAGCAAAATCTTAGTTCATTACCAATTAGCAACATCATAATAAGAAATATACTTATTTTCATAACTAGACGAGTACCCGTGCATAGCAACGGGAGTTTATAGCGGCACATTGTTTTATTGATAAAAAAAAAAAGTTTATGGGTTATAAACGAAAAATAATAAAAGTTTGAGGATTTGGGGATTAAACATAATGTTTTGAAACCTGGTTCGACCAAGGCTGATTCAACCGGTTGAACAGTTCCGGTCAAAAACGGGTCAACCAGACGGGTTTGGTCGAAAAAACGGGTCAAATTAAACCGGGTCAACCCACCGGGTTTGAAGCGTCCCGGGTCAACCCGGTATTCGATGTGTATTAGTAGTTTCCTTTTGAAACATATGTGTATTAATAGTTGAAATTGCTCATAATTAATTGTTTCAACATTTTTATAATTTTTTTTTCAACATTTCACTTTCTTGACTTTTCACTTCGACCATTTTTGTTTTATAGATAGTATAGATATAGATATGTTTGCACCGTATAACCAAGTCCATCATACCGCCTACTGATAAAACTGAGTAACAAGCGTTAAATAAACTTGATCATACAAATAGTTACAAACTCACAATAGAGGAAAATAGCAAACTTCGGGGCAGAGACTAGACTCACATCACACACTCGTATGCAGCTTCTGCTGTAAGAATATACATGGCTTAAAATAATAGGCAACTGAAAACAGAACTTGTATGCTTAGTATATAACACAAACGCGTGGGTCAGACACGCTGTGTAGCAGGTCAAAAGGGTTTGGGTCAAAACTCAAAAGTGTCATTCTTGTATGGGTCAAAATGGATTTTGTTTAAAGGGGTATATTTTTACACATGTCCAGTTAGTTTCTTGATAGTAAGGAAAATATGCGTAATTAATGTGTCAAAAGCTAAATTACCTTGGATAACAGGATGATCTTTAGCAAGCATATAGTTGCCATTGACATGATTCTTTGCAAGTACACGTTCATCAGCCCAAAATATATGCCATTTGGACCAATTTACAGTGTTGTTATATGGTACTCCACACGGATTTGTGATTTCAACTCAAACTATAGAATACAGCGCGCAACTCTAATTAACCATGAGTAAACCACCCGATAAAGCACTGCCGTAAAAGCCACAATCTTTAACAGATTCAGATATTCGGGTATATAATCAGCCAAATCAGTGCATGCAATCATTGGTAAAGATATTCATATTGAATTAAAAAAGTACATTAGAGATCTAATCAGCAGAACCCAGAGAAGTTGAATATTGTAGACAGTGTTAAGTTAATATATTGACAAGGGTATCAACTATCAAATATCTTAAAACAGAAATTAACGAATTCCAATAAAGCGTCTCACATGATATCTTTTCACCCATCAAGAGTCTTTATAGTTTGTTTGAGCTGCATAAACACTAATAACACTATGAACTTTCTCAATAAATTGTTCCCTAAACTGTGACTAGATCGCAGACTACCAGTTGTGTTCTTTTAAACAATTCGTACCATCAAGATTATAAAACAAAACTAAAATCATGGCCACAAAAGGTCATTTCAAAAAGTGAAGTAAAATCATATTAAAAAGTTTAGAATTAGTAATTCTGAATTACATCTAAGTTTCAAATGGTCATTTTTACAGCAATGATTTTCCACTACATACTATACCATCAATAGTAGTTGCGGAAACATTCCACAGATACTCCCTTATGATTGTTCCCAATAGCGCGAAGGACTAGCGGTGGAAGTGAGTGAGTGACATAGGTGATTGAATGTATTTCTCAAAAAATTTATTAGTGTCAAACGGTGATTTGACTTGCAATCTATGAGTTTCTCAATGATATCTTGAGCATTTTATTTGGAAAGTTTAGGGTGCGTTTAGTTGGAGAACAAATTCTCTTATTTTCTATCTCTAGTTTTGTAATCTTAGATGGATTGTAGGCAGGGTTGTGCCTTTTCCATCTTTGATCATGTCTGGAATTTGAATAGGCCATAACTTTGATACGTTTGTAAAATGCAAGATGTGCATATGTATGTAAAAACAGTATAGAAGAAATATGGAGGGAAATTTAAATATATAACTAAATAATTGATTGAATAAATTATCTACAGATTTTGGCACATATTTATATCTCACCAACAGGCACCAATGTATTGGTTCAATGATTCCAACAGTCATGATGGTTGGTCAAATAACTGTAATAACAGTTAACCATAATAACTGTCTTGTTATGGGTCGTTCAGGGACGAAGCTTCATAGGGCGGGATGGGCCTGCCCCCAAAATTTATCATCTTTATGTATTTTGTAACTAAGTTTATGCTAAAAATTTCGTTTTGATAATATGGCCCCCGAAATTGGAAATTGATATTTCAAATTTCCAACAATTTGGTTCAAGCTTACACATCGGGTCGTTTGAGGCTTTAGCCCAACCCATATGTACATCTGAAATTTAAAACATTACAAATAATACTAAAGTGTCTTTAATAAAACTAGACTATAAGTCTAATGTAAACTGGAAACAGGAATGATCTTGTAAGTATGGTTGTTTGACCTTAAACCAAGTTCCAACAATCACCTCTCTAAGGTCAAAAACCATCATCCTTCAATCTTGTGTCTTCAGGATCAAATGATGACAAAGTCATCATTTGGTGAGGCCTTTTCTTCCTTGATTTTCTTCTGACTTGAAAGACTGCTTTGACCAAGTGAATTGAGACTGTAGGTATTGCCTTCCTTTGTGTCTGGTTCAAGTCTTATGCCAAAGTGAGCAGGTTTGATGTAGTCCTTGGGCCCTGTAGATGCATGCAGCCTATCCTTCTGATCTTGACTGCCAAGGTAGTATGTTGCCTTGCCTTTATCCACAAAATTTGTGGTCTTGATTGGTACTGAGAGTTGTCCAATCTTCTGCATTCTTACAGTGTTATGGTACCCTTTGAGGACATCTATGTACCTGTTATAGCATTGCTTGAGGGCTTCACCATCATTATATGAGAAGCCAAGTATTTCTGCAGCCTGTCCAAACCTTTGTGAGAAATGTACTTGTATGTAGCCAGCCAAACACTCAACAAACTTACAAAGGTCTATCAAGTGTACACCTTTGCCCTGAATTTGTGGTGGTATAGGGCCTGGCAGAGGACCATTGAGATAGGTCTCATAGAACCATTTGAGAGTGGTTATGAACCTCTTCCTGAAATATTCCCATTTGCATCCAACCAATTTGTCTATGCTTATTAAGTTCATGAAGTTTGTAAATTCAGTGAAGTTGGTGACTTTGGTAGAATAGGTTACACCATTGATTTCCACCTTTGTGCAGTCATGTGGTTGTATATCTTGGGATGCATCTAAAGTCTTAAAGTGATTGTCTAAATACTCATTGTGCTTGGTTCTGAGTACATCTTCATTGAAGATATGTGTAATGGGATCCTTGAACATGTACTGTAGTGTACATGAATAGTCCTTATAGAGGACCTGTACTCCTTGTTTCTCAAGAAGATCTGCAGAAAGGATATTTAGGGACACCTCAGGGGTATAGAGGACCCCTGGGATCAAGTACCTACCATTACCATTCTTAACCATCACCTCTCCAATCCCATATGTAAAAAGCAGTTTATTCTCTTTTTCAATTTTGTCTACAGAGAATTTTTCTTTAATTTTACAGAAAAGATTGATTCTAGAACAAACATGCATGCTTATCTTTGTACTGATAAACCAAATATTTTCCCAGTTGTCATGATCTGTGCCTTTAAGCATGCACTTTGTTTCAAAATGTATCAATTCGGAAAATTAATGCTTCTGATGGGAGATTGGAACTTGTCTTTGTGTAGATAAGTTATCGCATAGTTGCTTGGTACATCTTGTTGACCAACTTCTTCCTCCATCCTTCTTATGGGACAATCCTTGATCATGTGTCCCTCTTTCTTGCATTTGAAACATTTAATGGTTCTGAATTTATGTGAGGCAGTGTTATAATTGGGGTGTAGAAGAGACTGATTGTAGATTTGAATTTCTTCAAGTTTTTCTTTGAGCATGTCTTTGCAATTTTGGGTAATCTGCTTTATGCATATTCCCATCTTGTCTTCTCTGTCCCTTTTGTGTCTCAGAAATGTAGATTCATTTAACCTTCTTATTGGCCTTCTTAAACCAAGGCTCTGATGCCACTTCTTAGATGGATTGTAGGCAGGGTTGTGCCTTTCCCATCTTTGATCATGACTGGAATTTGAATAGGCCATAACTTTGATACGTTTGTAAAATGCAAAATGTGCAAATGTATGTAAAAACAGTATAGAAGAGATATGGAGAGAAATTTAAATATATAACTAACTTAATAATTGATTGAATAAATTATCTACAGATTTTGGCACATATTTATATCTCACCAACAGGCACCAATGTATTGGTTCAATGATTCCAACAGTCATGATGGTTGGTGAAATAACTGCCAAATAACTGTAATAACAGTTAACCATAATAACTGTCTTGTTATGGGTCGTTTGAGGCTTTAGCCCAACCCATATGTACATACAGAATTTAAAACATTACAAATAATACTAAAGTGTCTTTAATAAAACTAGACTATAAGTCTAATGTAAACTGGAAACAGGAATGATCTTGTAAGTATGGTTGTTTGACCTTAAACCAAGTTCCAACATGTAAAAATTTGGAAGGAGAATTAATCTCCACAAAACACTTGAAAATATAAGCGCGTTTAGTTGATGTTTCTATTTTCGTTTTGAAGAAAGGGAGGAGGTTGAGGGTTAAAGGAAAACAAGGAAACAACTAAAATTTGTTTGTAATTTTCCTTGTTAAGTTAGGAAATAGGGATTTGTGTTTTGCAAAACATTTTCTTGGAAAACGTTGATTTGAGCGATCTTTTTTCCTTGTTTTCCACAAAACATTTTGTGGAAAACAACAGTGTTCCCTCAACTAAACGCAACCTGAGGGTCGTTTAGTTGGTGAAAAATTTTCTTGTTTTTCCATTTCTAAATTCCTGAGAATGGAATAGTTTTCTTCTACAGAAGAGTTGAGTTTTGAAAACCGTTTAGTTGGAGTTATATTTTTCCTTTTTTAAAAGCGAGACGGTGGGACGGAGAGGTGGTGGCGATGGAAGGTGGGCGGCGATGAAAGGTGGACGGAGGTGGGCGTGATAAGAGTGGGGTGAGAGGAAATGGGGTTATTATTTTAGAAATGAAAAAAAGTGAGAACACAGAATGGTATTTTCATTTTTCTATTAAAATTGGAAATGAGAAATTCATATTTTTGAAAATTATTGGAAAAAGTGCACTAAGCGGGTTTCGCTTTTTCCTTTCATATGAAAATTTTCGAAAAAATAGAAGATTTCTCCAACTAAACTACTTAGTGTTTTGGCTTTTGGTTTCAGAACCCCAGCAATGTCAAGATCGGAAATTTGTTTTCACAATCACTCTTGTTGAACAAAAGCAATAAGCCGCTTTCTTGGTTTTTGATGCGCATGACTGATGGCGAACACAAATTGCCTGACATTGACATTGTTGGGGTCATAAATTCAAAAAATCGAACTCTTCAAAGAAATGAAAGCATTGTCCAATGTAAATGTAAAGCTCATGATGTCATCGAGAAACTCCTAGATAGCAAATCAAACCCACGGTATGACCGCATGACACTAATTGAAGTAATAGTTTCTATTAATTTAATCCAAGAAGAAATTGTCATTTCTTAATTTTGATGCAATAGAAGTCGCCGGGTATGACGATTTTTTGCTATGGTAGCACAATAAAACTACGGTGAGCGACACACCCACCAAAATCATCATGAAAAGAATTAGCACACGGTGGCCACGGATGATTAGTTTTGTGAGCCCACTTCAAAAAATCAATCATTTCACAAAAAACTAATCATCCGGCGCCACCTCAACGCGCGTGATTCTTTTGTTGATGAATTTGAGTGGATGTAGCATTAGTGTAAAACTACTACCAAACGGCTTGCATAAATGTGTGGTGTTATACATTAAATCGCCTTGTGTCACTCCCACTAGCAGTCTATGCTATTTGTATAATGAAGGGGATTTGAGGCTTATATCTGTAAAATGTTTCCGCTACTACTAATAAAGGTATACCATGTATCAGAAAATCATTATGGGAAGAAAACCTTTTTAAAGCATTTTGACTTTTAGATGTAATACGAAATTTATAATCGAATTTTTGGTTAAACACGAAAAATGAACCCTATTATGCCAGTAGGAGATGATTCCTATTATGCTAGAAATTGTTATGATGAATGCTTGTATGAATAAATTATAATGAACAAAGATATGGATGGGATATGATATTGTGTTAGAAGCTGACGATGCTATAAATGATAAGTCAGCTGTTCAAGCAAGTGGATAAGTGGTTGATTTTTGCATTACTAGGCGTCTTATATTGCTAGAAAGTCATTGCAGTGTGAAATTTATATATACAAGTATACATATACACGAGTATTTTTGTACTCGAGCTCTACTTAATAGTATACTCGAGTAGCTCGAGCATAGATCTAGTCGAATTCTAAGTATTTTGCAAGGGGGTTATGAAAAGGTTTATAAAATGATGAAGTGGTCAAAGAATATTTAAACCATACTCATCACTCATTTCAAACTTTTGTGAAATGAATAGGTTTAAGATCTTTAAAATGTCCAAAACATTTTCTGTTACTGTATCTTTTAGTTTTCTTCTTAGCTAAACAATAAGGTCATTTTGAAAGTCTTAGTTGACATCACGCAAGATGTGGCGATAAATATAAGATAATAAATATAGTAAATGAATTGAAACCTCTCCTCGCATTCCTCACCGCTAGTGAATTCATTTCACAACACCCAAATGATATGTGTTAGTTGTATGTAGGGGTGTTATTGGGTTGACCCGGCGGTTCGGTCAACTCGGTCGAATCAACTCGGTCAAGACATAAAACATACCGAACCCGACCTTGTTTAAAACTCGGTCAACTGGTCGGGTCAATTCGGGTTCGGGTCAACTCGGGTCGGGTCAATCGGGTCGGGTCAACTCGGGTTCGGGGTCAACCCGAATATTTTACATTGTAAATGTGTTATTGAACCGGGTTATTCGGGTTCGGGTCGGGTCAAGGCTAAAAATATATACCCGAACCCGACCTTGTTTAGAATTCGGGTCAATTCGGGTTGACCCGATTGACCCGAATATATTTTTGAACCCGATTGACCCGACCCGAATTGGCTCGGGTCGGGTTCGGGTCAGGTCGGGTTCGGGTCGGGTCAGCCCGAATGACACCCCTAGTTGTATGTGTTTGTTTGGGTTTTCCGTATCTTTCCCGTGACATCATTATTCCCGCATATAAAAAGACCTTCACAATCTCTTACCCGTCAAACACTTTCCCAAAAGTAAATGATTTTGATAAATAAAGTTTGTATTGATTGAAATAAATGTTAAAGTTATAAAAATTTGAGTCAAAATAAAATATACCTACTAAAAATGTAAAATTTAAAAACTCATAAAAATAAATCAAAATGGATGTTGAATTAAAGAGCACAAAATTTTAAAAAATATGGTGAAATTAGAGCATAAAAAAATTAAACGAATTAAAAGATATTTAAATTTAAAATAAAGGAGATTAATTAGTTAATAAGTGACATGTGTCACCCCATTATTGTAGCCTCTTTATTTTAGTTTGTAGAAACTTCCCTTTTGTTAGTTTTAGTTAGAGGTTTACACATGTCAATTAAACGATGATTAGACTCCTTATCTTAATTTTTGTGGTTCACAACTTAAACGCTTTATATAGTAGTATAGATTAATTGTAGTTTATGACATGAAAAAGTTTATAAATAAGTTTAGCTATAGTGAGAACAAGTTTATAATATGAAAAGGTTTATAAATTGATTATGTTATGATGGTATAAACCTTTTGAAAAGTTACCATAGTAGAGGCTCTTATCTTGAATTATCTTAAGTAAAGTATTTAAATTAAACTACAAATCTACATACGAAAAAACAAGCCTTCAAGTGAGATTTTAGGTGAATTCCGGCAAGATGGTCCGGTAGATTTCCGGCAGCCATTTTGTGTGGGATTGTTTGTGTGTTTGAGGGTAAAAGGAAAAAAGAGATGTTAGGTTGGTAGGGTAAATAAACAAGGTAGTTGAAAACATTTAAGCAAAGTTGTTGAAGTTTCTCAAATGGGTTTAATTTAGAGCATGCCTAATGCATAACTTAATATCAACCTTTCTCAACTCTACAAATATCTTTAACTCATCATCAGCCTTTTTACTACAATACATTAACCAATTCTGTACCTACTTCTTCACCCATTCTCACGTAGTAGACATATTCAATAGGTCAAGCTTTTTACTTTTCAACTCATCTTTAACCTATTACTCCAATGCTAAAATACTTTACCCAAAATTTCAATCCCTTTTCAAAAGCATTTCAAGATGCTCTTAGAGAATTGATTTGCATAATGTGATTTTTTATTAATATAAAACATCACTATATATATATATATATATATATATGTGTGTGTGTGTAATCTTGTGCCTATACATAAATGGTATACTTATTCCACAATAAATGTGTAGATTGGCGAACACCTCGACCAAGGTGTTTTTTAGCACCAACCATTGTCACCCCACGCGAATAGCCCAAGAACTCTCCTACCAATGTGAGCACCAACCTGGAGTGAGCACGAGCCAAGACTCGAACCCCGAGCTCTTATTCCACAAAGTCTCCAGGTGCCCATAAATTTCATGGAGGTGAGACCTATACGAAGAAATGCTCGAGGATGATATACTTATCATTTGAAGTCATAACAAGATGAAGAAATCCACTAGTGACATGTGGAAGTTAAGATCTGACATAAACTACATTGGTTATTGGATATGGTTCTTGGAACTAAGATCATATGAACCCAACTGGATTTGTTTTGAAATTAAAAATATCATAAGGACAATATTCTTGAGAGGTCCAATGTGGAGATTCCGGCCTAGCTAAAACCCCAATGACAACATTTTAAATCAATTAAAAGAAGATGGTAAAAGTGTTGCCCATTTTGAATACTTAACGAATATTGGGTGTCTTATGTGTCTAATGACGTATGCGAGACCTCATGTAGAAGTTTAACCAGCTTAAGTAGATATGCCAGTAATTCACATGATGACCATTAGAATAGTATTGCACGAGTACTATAATACTTACGATATTACATTATGGAAGACATCAATCTGCTATCAAATGATAGAGTAATGCGAATATGGATTCGGACATAGCGGGTTCTAGAGCCGCTAGTTTGTATGTATTATGCAATCACCAAACCCACATCCTCACTTGACAAATCGACTTCCAACAATTAATCAAATATCCAATGTTGTAACAATTGGTTTTTGAACTCCCTATCCAAAAGTTCTATCAATACTGATAATGATGACGAAGTATTAAAACTATTGTATTCGGCTACATAAATGGTGGAGGCTAGTTGACTATCTAAACGACCTAAGAGCATGTTCAATCATAACGGGGTAACGCCCGTTAGAGGCAAAATAACGCCGTTATCGGCGTTACACCCTTGGAGGGTTGAATCTTTCACGCCGTTGGTCCCTCCCCGTTAACCCCTTAACGCGTTATAAGCGTGAAAAAAAATTCAAAATTTTTTCAAAACAAGTCCTTATGTGGCTACTAGCGTTATGTTTAAAAAAATTCAAAAACACCCTAAACGGCTACTTTTTATTAAAAAAAAAAAAAAAAAAAAAAAATCAAAACTTTTTACCACTATAAATACCCAATTAAAACACCATTTTTTTCACACTTCCACTACTAAATCCTCTCAATACTCTCAAGCTTTCAACTTCAATTAACCGCAAAAAACAATGCGGGAGGCAACGATGATACTTTCTTCAATCTTCTCGGTGGTGGGTGGAATCCTCAAACCTGTGTTCATCATCTAACCCAACGCGGGTTCATCTTCAAACCCCAACCCACTAGGATTCTCGAGCCAAGAAATGTATCAACAACTGATAACGCTACACGCGTCGTTCGGGGTCAAAGGAACTTCCTTTTCGTCGAACAAGTTTTTCAACACCCTAGGCAGTGAACCTAATCGTTGTAGTGTAGTATTAGGGTAAGCCACGGGTATTGATATCGTTCTCTAGGGGAATAGGAATTCTAGTGAGAAGTTACTACGCTAAGGTTGGGGTTGAGGAAGATTGTTTTTGTATTTTTTATATTTTTATGAAATGGAAAGGTACGAATCTCAGGGTTTGAATTTGGGGGGATGGTATTGCTACCGATTACTCTACTTATCTAATTATCTAATCTAAGGTGTATGTAGTCTATGTCTAATTATTGTGTGCTCGTATGATAGTTTAAAGATGTGTTTACTTAGGTTTTACTACTCCTTAATTATCTCCTATTGGTGGTTGAATTGTCACGTCCTCATTCCTAGTTGCGTTGTGTATCTAAGGTTCTAGGGTATGCGTTTCTCCCTAACTCTTTGAACTTACCAAAGGGTCTCGTCTACAAAACCCACTAGGGATAATAAACTCTTACTCTAAGGCACTCTTTGGATGATTTAGCTTACAACTACTCAAGGAGTCATATTCTAAGGTTCACAAAGATTTAATCAAGCATTAAGTACACAACGAATGGCCTATCGCATTACTAGATCATTAATCAACTAAGATAAGAGACAACCAATCAATATTCAATAATTAAGTTTCATATTCCTAAGCAAACACACAAGTAAATTAGCGGGACATGGAGAACATGCAAGCATACACACAAATAATCAAAGACATAATTGAATTAATGAAGTAAAACACTTATCTTGGTGTAAGATAGGGTTTGGAACCCTAAAATCTTGTACAAGACAGCCTTGGTTCGGTTTAGGTTTTACTCCAAAAGACTACACACCAAATCTTGGAAAATTCGATTCTATATATAATATTACATATGCGACGGCCTCACCTTATGTTTTGTGACGCCGTCGTGTCGCCGTCATTAGGGTTTCGTCTTGGCCACGTTAGACTTGCGACGGCGTCACCTTATGCTTGTGACGCCATCCTCTTGACTTCGGCGCCGTGCGGATTACATCTAGGCCGTGCGAGTTGTGACGACCTACTCTTTTATAACTTGACGTCGTCACTTGAAAATAGGAGTTTTGGCTTCGTCCGTCACAAAGATCCTCCGACGGCGCGCAATTAACACTGACGTCGTCACCTTATGTTTTCAGCAGACTTTGAGTGTCTCGATTCGACTTTGGCCATTTTCTTCGTATATTCGCGCCTTTTCGTCCAAATAAGTGCCATTCCAAGCATTTTGCCTTCAAGAGACCTAAAAGTAAAAAGCAACGATATTAAGCAATAACGGATACAAAGTGATCAAATAAGGGCTTAAACGACCCTCAAAAGTTACCTTTAAAACCTTATCAAATATCCCTACACTTGGTATTTGCTTGTCCTCAAGCAAATGTGCTTTTAGCCAATTAATTTATAAGTTAGGGGTCATGAAGCATTCGTTCAAAACGGTCCACAACACATATAAGCCCATGAAAGTCATAACAAGCACGGAAATCACATACTAGCACCTCACATGGGGTGTTTGGATACTCACATCTCTCTCGGTGTATATGAAATATAACAAATTGAAATGGAAGATAAACACTCATTAACCGGTCCTAGTACATAGATTACCATAGGCTTGAGAATAGATCAAACCTCCATCGCTTTGGCGTAAGCACCTAGGAAAGACTATCAAAGAGGTCTTTAAAGGGTTGTAATGTTAGGCTTACGGTAGGGAAACAAAGGGTTTGGTGGGATAGGCTATTTAGTGGTGGCAAGTCAAAAACCTTTATGTTACAAGCATACGAAGAATGGCGTTGCTAAGCCAAGACTCGACACTCTAAACTCTAGCTAACTGAAATAAACAAACATAAAATTAAAGTATAGATGTAGGATGGTAGCCGTATTTTTTTTTACTCTATTTTTTTTTCTTTTCTCTTTTTCTCTTTTTTTTTTTTTTTTTTTTTTTTTTTCATACACTTTTACTCTACCATCCTCTATGGTAACATCAAAATGATAGGGATTTATAGGCACATCCCTACACTTGAGTTTTTATTACTCTAACACTAATTTGACCCGAATTGAAAAGATCAAAACACTTGGGGTACATTATTACGTAAACAAAGGGAATTTGAATTTAACGTTCCCTTCCCGTCATTTCATAAACTTTAACTTTTCCCATGAATCCCAATCATCCCAAAACTGTATACAAAGGATATGACTCGACTTAGCAACTCATGCAAGCAACTAGATAATTGAACTAAGGGTTTAAGGTGATAACAATAATGCACTAAAAGTGAGTGCATATAGGATAGGCTAAGGCGATTTAGGTGTATATTTGGGGTGGGGTGTAAACAATGCTCTTCATTGATATTCGGAAAACCGAAACATCACGAGAACCGCGAAAAGGATAGGCTCGAGGGGTTAACTAGGGGTATCGTGTACTAAAGATGAGTACAACGCAAAGGGTGTGGGGAATTACTCAACCGATGTGGAAGAAGTAATTATATTACGGGTATCAAACAAGGGTTATCCTAATGCCTCTTATCATTTAGTTATTCCTAACTACACAAGTGTAGTCTTACTTGCGATCTCGAATGCATCACAAAACAAGTTCTAGAATCTATTATACTACCGGTTCACACTCTAAGCATTAAAGATGAATGCTTTTAATTCCTACTAATCTAAGGAGATCCTCGCATTTTGGGTGGAATTTAGGTGGTAAAGGGTTTTGTGCTAGTCATGCAACTTCCTATCCGTGAGGCGCTTTTGTTAAGACTAATGGCACACTCTTATATGTCATGAAAAATTTTAAATTTGGTGCCAAAATTACCATAACCGACATTTTCTCATGGTTTATTACACAAATACAATTGGACAAAGCAAATAATCAAGGATAAGCATAGTTTCAAAGTTCCGTTTATTTTCCTCCCTACACTTAATCGAACATTGTCCCCAATGTTCCCGAAAGTATCAAAGTTATGATAATGGAAGGTAATTAAAAGCGAAGAAACTAGTACTCCCGATTAGCTCGGTAGGATCCGTGTGTGAAGTAATGGTTAAATCCTTTCCAAGAAGAATTTATGCGTGAAAAGCTCCTTCCAATCTTATGTAACTTATTCTTGATAAATTAAACCTGCACACTTGAAGAAACAAACGAAACCTTCGCGTAAAATCGGCAGTAATAATATATATAAGAATCGATTTAAACTAGGATATAATGCTTGTGGAATGGATGTTTACAAAATTTCTGGAAAATTAAGACCTGGAGAATTCCAATTTTTTTTAAGTGGCTCGAAAACGAGAAAAAGTAATATGTTGTTTTTACTCCTTCACGAGGCCGTCGGTTGCGATCTGACGCCGTTATCTGACGCCGCAAGTTATCCGACAAAAAGCGGTCTGCGATTTTACGGAAAAAATTCGGAAAATTTACATCTTTAGAATCGGAAAATTTACGCAAAACATCCATTATGACTCGATACAAGCATTTGACTCGAACAAACACACAAATATATCTTTTAATGAATTGTTATTCTCATGTTTACGTTTCCTTGAAAGCGTGTGTAATCCTCCTACACTTATCCCTTATGTAAAATACCTTTATATGCAATTAAGGCGAGGTTAAAAACAAAATAAAGCATTTTACAAAATTAAACATGAGAATAATCAATCAATAAAAGATATATGACACTAACAAGCAAACAATTAAGCATGGGTTGCCTCCCATGAAGTGCTTTTTTTATTTAAGAGTCTTGTAGCTAGACTCGTAGTCGTGCTCTACGTTACTTCATTACCGCCACCTTCTTCCTTTGCTTTCCTTCGTCGAAAAGGGTGTGAGCGTTGTATGCTTACGTTGGATTCCTTGCCAACGTTATCTATTATGGTGACGGTTTTATCTTTTAAATTGGTTTCCTTCACTGTGAAAGGTCCAAACCATCTTGGTTTGTTTCTACCTCGTAATGCCCTTATCCGTGATTTGTATAAAAGTACTTTTTCTCCTTTTAGAAATTCCGTAGGGTTCCTTTGTGTCTTAGGTATCGAAGTGGGATTATTTCCTAACTTCTTGTCGGGTTTGCACAACGTTGCATACAATCCTTGAACCATAAAGTCCCTAAGCCCTTTTTCCCAGTCATTCATCTTCTTCTTAACACTATTGCTAGGGGCTTTTCGATTTCCACCCGTAATCATTTCCATGATCTTAAGAGGATACCTTGGGATGATGGGTATTCTAGCGTACCCCTTTCCGCTTTTGAGTATCATGATGCCCTCTCCGCATTTGATGGTTGCCTTGGCGGTGGCAAGAAATGGTGTCCCAAGAATGAGAGGCACGTTTTTATCTTCCTCAACATCAATGATCACGAAATCCACCGGATAAACGATATTAGCCACCTCAATTAGAACATCCACCGCGATTCCTATGGGGTGAGACATAGGTGTGATTAGCCAAGGAAAGTCTAAGATCGGTCTTGGTTGGTTTCTCCTTAGTTAACTTATTATAGATTGATAATGGCATTATGTTCACATCGGTCCCCGATCGGCTAAGGCATTTATATTATCAATATCACCTATGCTACATGGTATCACGAAATTCCCTGTGGTGTCTCGTTTTCTTGTTAATGGTTTTTATGACCAACTCATACGGGGTCCCATAGGCAAGGCGTCATACTCTTCTTCTATCATTTTTCCTTCAAAGGCCTTCCTAAGAACTTCATTGTACCTAAAGTTGTTTACTTGGTTTGCAATGGTTTTTTTGTTAATTTCGTGCTTAAGGTAGTACTCAATGGTCTCAGGCTCATCATTAGGCACAGACTCCTCCTTCTTGCTTTCCTCAGTTTTCCTCATCTCAACCCTTGTATCCTAGGGCATAATGGAAACGGCGTTAACAAACGAAGTGGGAGGACAATCGTTACTTCTTACTAGTACCTTTTCGGGAACTTTTGTTTTGGTATATTCAATTACCAAATTCATCATTTCCGTCATTTTCGCTTGCATTTCCTCTCTCTGCCTATAAACCTCCTCTTCAAATTTGGCTAATCTCTCCGTATGAGCTGCCATGTACTCCCTCATCTGTTCCTTGAAGCTCGGTGAAAGTGGTATTGGAGAAGTAGAACGGAAGTGCCTTTCCGAATTTGGGTTTTGCTCACGACTTGGGGATTTCGAAAAAGGTGTGGGGTGGTTGGTTGAATTAGCGGATTTGAAAGCTTCTCGAGGAATTTGTACGGGGACTCTTCTTTGCCTTTCCATAAGATAATCAATCCCTCTCTCAATGGCACTCAATTGCTCCTCGAGTGTCGGAAGATTCAAAAGGAGTTGATATGGCATTAACTACGTTAACCGGAGTTTCGGAGATTCATTCCAATCTTCGTAGTTTTGATCGACAAGCTCCTCTATAATATCCCAAGATTTCTCGCATTAAAGTCGTTGAGCCTTCCACCGTGCGGCCCGATCAATGGATCGTCGAGTGATGAAATCGGTATGGTCGTAAAAGATTTGGATTTGAAGCCAAAGATCAATGCCATGATGGGAAGTCTCTGAGTAGGTCCTTAAATCGAGTCCATGCTTTGTAGAGACTCACCTTGACGTTGTTGAAGCGTCGGGATGTCTCGCCTAAGTTTAGTGGTTCTCCCGGTGGGAAAAATTGAGCAAGGAAGCGAGAGGTAAGATCATCCCAACTTGAGATGGAGCGGGGAAGTCGCTCAAGCCAATTACTAGCTTGGTCCCGTAAAGAGAATTGGAAGAGAGCGGTAGCGTGGTCTCCGAGTAGTAGCATCAAGGTCGATGGAATCGACAATTTTGAGAAATCCCTCGGATGTTGATTTGGATCTTGAACGAAGTCCGTGGAATGCACATCCGTTTGCACCAACCGGATGGTGTCGGATCACAGGGCCGTAGTTTGGGCTTGATCGGGAAGCTCAATGGTGTTCCTATAGCCTAAGTGGCTTGGTCTCGAGTATTCACCAAGAGTACGGGCTCTTGGCGGGTCAATTGGTGGTGGGTTGATGAATGGTGGGTGGTTATCACCTTCCATGATGAAAAGTGATGGTATTATGAACAAAGGTCACGAAGAAGGGGATAGACTAAGAGAAAGCTAAAAATGAGGAAAAAGTTTACTTGATAGGAATCAAGTAAAGAAACCTAAACAAGGTGGACTACTAACTAGCTATTCTATTCCCGACGTGGCGCCAAAAACTTGATAACGCTACACGCGTCGTTCGGGTCAAACGAACTTCCTTTTCGTCGAGCAAGTTTTTCAACACCCTAGGCGATGAACCTAATCGTTGTAGTGTAGTATTAGGGTAAGCCAGGGTATTGATATCGTTCTCTGGGGAATAGGAATGCTAGTGAGAAGTTACTACGCTAAGGTTGGGGTTGAGGAAGATTGTTTTTGTATTTTTTATATTTTATGAAATGGAAAGGTACGAATCTCGGGGTTTGAATTTGGGGGTTGGTATTGCTACCGATTACTCTACTTATCTAATTATCTAATCTAAGGTGTATGTAGTCTATGTCTAATTATTGTGTGCTCGTATGATAGTTTAAAGATGTGTTTACTTAGGTTGTACTACTCCTTAATTATCTCCTATTGATGGTTGAGTTGTCACGTCCTTATTCTTAGTTGCGTTGTGTGTCTAAAGTTGTAGGGTATGCGTTTCTCCCTAACTCTTTGAACTTACCAAAGGGTCTCGTCTACAAAACCCACTAGGGATGATAAACTCTTACTCTAAGGCACTCTTTGGATAATTTAGCCTACAACTACTCGGTAATCATATTCTAAGGTTCACAAAGATGAATCAAGCATTAAGTACACAACGAATGACCTATCGCATTACTAGATCATTGATCAACTAAGATAAGAAACAACCAATCAATATTCAATAATTAAGTTTCATACTTCCTAAGCAAACACACAAATAAATTAGCGGACATGGAGAACATGCAAGCATACACAAAAATAATCAAAGACATAATTGAATTGATGAAGTAAATACTTATCTTGATGTAAGATAGGGTTTAAAACCCTAAAATACAGTACAAGACACCTTAGGTTCGGTTTTAGGTTTTCACTCCAAAAAGACTCTCTCTAAAATACTGTACAAGACACCGTGGAATGCACATCCGTTTTGCACCAACCGGATGGTGTCGGATCACAGGGCCGTAGTTTGGGCTTGATCGGGAAGCTCAATGGTGTTCCTATAGCCTAAGTGGCTTGGTCTCGAGTATTCACCAAGAGTACGGGCTCTTGGCGGGTCAATTGGTGGTGGGTTGATGAATGGTGGGTGGTTATCACCTTCCATGATGAAAAGTGATGGTATTACGAACAAAGGTCACGAAGAAGGGGGATAGACTAAGAGAAAGCTAAAAATGAGGAAAAAAGTTTACTTGATAGGAATCAAGTAAAGAAACCTAAACAAGGTGGACTACTAACTAGCTATTCTATTCCCCGGCAACGGCGCCAAAAACTTGATAACGCTACACGCGTCGTTCGGGGTCAAACGAACTTCCTTTTCGTCGAGCAAGTTTTTCAACACCCTAGGCAGTGAACCTAATCGTTGTAGTGTAGTATTAGGGTAAGCCACGGATATTGATATCGCTCTCAGGGAATAGGAATGCTAGTGAGAAGTTACTACGCTAAGGTTGGGGTTGAGGAAGATTGTTTTGTATTTTTATATTTTTATGAAATGGAAAGGTACGAATCTCGGGGTTTGAATTTGGGGGTTGGTATTGCTACCGATTACTCTACTTATCTAATTATCTAATCTAAGGTGTATGTAGTCTATGTCTAATTATTGTGTGCTCGTATGATAGTTTAAAGATGTGTTTACTTAGGTTTTACTACTCCTTAATTATCTCCTATTGGTGGTTGAATTGTCACGTCCTCATTCCTAGTTGCGTTGTGTGTCTAAGGTTGTAGGGTATGCGTTTCTTCTTAACTCTTTGAACTTACCAAAGGGTCTCGTCTACAAAACCCACTAGGGATAATAAACTCTTACTCTAAGGCACTCTTTGGATGGTTTAGCTTTCAACTACTCAAGGAGTCATATTCTAAGATTCACAAAGATTTAATCAAGCATTAAGTACATAACGAATGACCTATCGCATTACTAGATCATTAATCAACTAAGATAAGAGACAACCAATCAATATTCAATAATTAAGTTTCATATTCCCTAAGCAAACACACAAGTAAATTAGCCGGACATAGAGAACATGCAAGCATACACACAAATAATCAAAGACATAATTGAATTAATGAAGTAAAACACTTATCTTGGTGTAAGATAGGGTTTGGAACCCTAAAATCTTGACAAGATGCCTTGGTTCGGTTTAGGTTTTACTCCAAAAGACTACACACCAAATCTTGGAAAATTCGGATTCTATATATAATATTACATATGCGCGGCGTCACCTTATGTTTTGTGACGCCGTCGTGTCGCCGTCATTAGGGTTTCGTCTTGGCCACGTTAGACTTGCGACACGTCACCTTATACTTGTGACGCCGTCCTCTTCGACCGACGCCGTCTCGGATTACATCTAGGCCGTCGAGTTGCGACGACCTACTCTTTTATAACTTGACGTCGCCACTTGAAAATAGGAGTTTTGGCTTCGTCCGTCATTAAAGATCCTCCGACGGGCCGCATTAACACCGACGACGCCACCTTATGTTTTCAGCGACTTTGAGTGTCTCGATTTTGACTTTGGCCATTTTCTTCAGATATTCGCGCCTTTTCGTCCAAATAAGTGTCATTCCAAGATTTTGCCTTCAAGAGACCTAAAAAGTGAAAAGGAACGATATTAAGCAATAATGGATACAAAAGTGATCAAATAAGGGCTTAAACGACCCCTCAGAAAGGTACCTTTTAAAACCTTATCAACAACATCAAACATTTCTGTATTGGCAACAACAAAACCAACAAAGCACCTTAAACTCCAACTTTCAAAATCTACAATTCACACAACAGTCACAACAATCACAAACTGAAACACATGATGTTGCTGACACACCCACGTCTCCTCCAAAAAAAGGAAAAGGTCATATTACGCGAAAATCAAAAAAATCCAAAGACCCCGAGCCCGAACCAATTGATTCGATGAAGAGGAGGTTGTCGTTATCGCGTTGGACTTCAGCAGAGGAAGCATTACTTGCAAGGTGTTACATATTTGTTTCGGAGGATCCGAAGTTGGAAAGTGCCAACCCGTAGATACGTTTGGTATCGGGTCGAAATGAGTTCAATAGAAACAACTTTCAACGGCGCACCAAGGACATGATGTCAAGAAAATGGAAAACGTTGAACGGAATATGCACAAAGTTCAACGCTTGTTATACGTACGCGCAACGGGATCAACGAAGCGGGAAAGTGAGTGGATGTGATGAAACGGGCAAAGCAATGGTATCGTGAGGAAAACAAAGGAGCACCGTTTGCTCGATGACGCTTGGGAGGTTTTGCGTCATTATAAGAAATGGGACACGCCGAACCGGTTGATTTAACCGCGATGTGCCAAGCCAAACAAACGAGGCTTGGTTTGGTAATGATGAACAACCACGCCCCATGGGAAAGAAACGTGCTACCAAGAAAGCAAGATCCGAGAGCACAACAAGTATCGGGGAGCAAGCACCGGAGGAACGAGCTCGTCAACTTATTTCACCGAAACTATAGCAAACGAGTATCGTTTGAAGCGTGAAACCGCCAAGCGGCGATCGGGCCCAAAGAGAAAAAGATCTCACAATAACAAGGCTGGAAGAGATAAAGTTTTGATGACGCTCATCAAGGGCAAGATCCAATGGTCGTGGCTTGGATCAATGACGAAAAAGATCGAATCATCAAAAATATAACTTGAAACCTCGTCGAGATCGTATTCTCGTCATTTCCTTTAATTTGTTGTAACGTTTTATTTGCGGTGTGTTTTTTATTTTTTTTTTTTTTTTTTTTTTTTTTTTTTTTAAATCTCGTATTGTAATATGTTTTCAGTTTTAATGAAGTGTTTGTTTTAGTTTAATAAATGAAGTGTTTGTTTTAGTTTAGGGGTTGAAATTGAAAATATGAAATGTTATTGATGTTATTGTTGTGGGTGTTTTTTGGGGATGTTAAGGTGAAATGTTAAAGCTGATGTGGCGCTGACGTGGACGGTGTTATTGGTGTTATGGTGTTATTGTTGTGCATGCTCTAATATCCTTTATGTAGCTATTTGATTTATTTCCGCATTTAAGTTTTTGGGCTTAAAGTTGTGTTTCACGATGCCTCTTGATTCTTTTGTGGATATAAAATTCGTGGTAGCTTTGATTTAAAACGTACCGTTGTGTTAAGACACACTTGGAGTTGATTTAATATCTTATATCTCTCATGGATGGAGACAAATTTGTATTATGGTAGTTCATAGGTATAGGTACTTAATTTAGACTTCGGTAGATTTAATATATGTTTCTATTTGAGCTTGTAACAGGCTTGTAATGTTGCTTTGTATTTTTCTCCAGTTTCTTGCCGGTTAGTCTTTCTTAGTGAAAACGAAGGGTTGCCAGCAGCAGTCAAGGAACGCCGTGAATTAAAATTCAGGCTCTTACGAATATTCATAAATCGTTGTTGTATTGGTCTTGCCATCGGAAAAAAGCTATTTGCAATATTATTTGTGGCCATACTATCTCTGTGAAAGAGACTCGACTAAAACATCGTCAACATGATGACGCATATTACCCAAGCATGAGAAAATGAATAATCAATCAAAAAATTTCTTTGTATAATACAACCCTCATGCAACATTGTGCCAAGTGATGAGCCATGTGCAATAATAATGTAGTGCCAAGAAAAGTATCTATATATTTTTGTTCAGATGGTTGTATATCAACAAATAGTGCCTTTGGTGGTTGAATCTATTCTATATAAAGGCCTGTATCGAACTCAAACACTTGATCATTATCGACTAAACCAATCTTATTTGCGCATGTTCTCTGCCCCTTATGTAGCTTCTTGTTTACGCTAATATTCTAGTTGGGTGTAATGGACTGCTGATCCATATTTGTCAATAAGGCCTGCATATTTCACAACATGTACAACATTAAACATGAGAAACCATAATGAAGTGCTAAATCTGAAGGAAGGAAAAATAAATCTTTTTACACGGATATGTTGCATAGCTGATTAGTGAACTCTATGGCCTATTCAATCTAGAACTACAATTTATGGGTAAACTCTTGAATGGCAACATGTAGTACAAAAAAAAAAAAGACATAATACACACATGCAATGGTGAGGAAACGATTGTATGGAAGGAATGACTTAAACAAAATGAAAAGCTAATAAAAGCCAACAAATGCATTTACTTCAGAAATGGTAATCACGATGAAAAAATTAAAAATATCTAACGCTTATGTAAAACTTCTCTGTAAACCATATTAGTTTATCAATTTGTGTAGTTTTCGTTGTAGTCACAACGTACACTCTAGAAACGGGAACATATAGTTGTTTGTGTGAACAAAACGTCGCTACGATTTTAGCCTCTGTTTTAGCACCTAAACCTACCCATTTCAGCCCTTAAATCTACCCGTTTCAGCACCTAAACCTACTTGTTTAAGCACCTAAACCTACTCGTTTAAGCACCTAAACCTACCCATTTCAGCCCCTAAAGGCATCCAAACTTCAGCCCATAAACCCGCACGTTACACGCCCTGATTCAGCACTCAAATCCACCCAGTTCAGCCCCCACTTCAGCCCTCAAACGCACCCATTTCAGTCCCATTTTAGCATTTAAACTCACTTAATTCATCCCCCATTTCAGCACTCATACCCACCCGTCTCAGCCCCCATTTCAGCACCTAAACGCCCCTATTCCAGACCCAAAATTTTCACCCATTTGAGCCCCCAAAACCACCCATTTGAGCCCCTAAACCCCATTTTAGCCCCCAAAGACAGCAATTTAAGCTTCCGTTTCAGCCCCCAAACCCACCCCCATTTCAGCCCCTAAACGTACCCGTTCTAGGCCCCACTTCAGCCCCCAAATGCACCCATTTCTAACGTGGAATACAGGTTCTTTCTACCCACTTATCAGAAACCATTTTTTTACCTCAAAATAAATATATAAATAGAAAAAATAAGCAATCCGCAGACATAAACAATCCTACCCAAAGATGTGCGTGATTCTTTTGAATCAACAACATCAACATAGAAATGAAGTGCAGTGCCTGATAGATATAAAACACTACGACAGGGCTAAGCAATAAAATGTCAAGAAATAAATTCAATACATGTGAGCATCAACATTGCAAAGCAGCACCATTATCCCTCAGGGGCTCAAGGCCATAAGCAATCACATGATACAAAGTACAGATATGCCTGACAATACGCTACGGCCTACGGGTCTAATAATATTCGCCAAACAAAAAAAAAGGAAATTCTTACCACATGTTCAAAGTGATCGGTGACTCTCCTGCCGATAGATTGTCGCTTCATCTGCGTCACCGCCGCCGCACTGCGTAACTCGCACCATCATCCTTTGGAGGGCTACCGACGATTTTCCTTAATCGAACCATTTGACCGATGCATTTGAATGTTCAAACTACTTGACGACAAAGATTCATGTACCGCTTTAAGGCAAATAAGCAATTTATTTTATGCATTCGCGTCTAATCAAGATTCCGAAACAAACATGTTTACCGATCGTAAAGATCGATCCTTCGAATGGAGCGAATAGGGTGGCAACGTTTATCTTCATTCATCAAGCTAGAGTTCTGAAAATGGGTGATGAGCGCAGTTTTTCCTTGGATTCGAGCATAAGGCAAGGAAGCAACCTTTTCACTGTTGGACTTTTCACATTTTTTCCCATTGAATACCTAAACAACAATTTGACCGAATTAATGAATAACTAAATTCAAGACACGCTTAATTTTATAAGGAGTTCACTGGAAGAAAGGGTAACAAATCAAGACAAAAACCTGGTAAAATGGGATGATGTGCGTAGGAGAAAAACATGTTCATAAACGCATAGCCATCAGTGCATCTGTTCTACATCGAAACGCAATCACACTCACCGTTTTTGTACTATCTAAATAGAAATATTAACAAAATAAAAAAAGATTAATGCAACCCGATATTATAAACACGAAAATGACAAACCAAATGACATCCTACCACATAAATTATATTTATCATGTCAGAAATTACTCACTCCTATCATCAAACTTATCTAAGAATCTGGTGTAGACTTCAGTAAAGTAAGTATCAATATATGAGTTAGAGACGCGCCAAGTGCAAAACGGACCAGGCCGTACACCATGATGTCAATCAATTTAAACTAAAAGTAAAAGAAAATGTATAATATAGATCTAAAATACAGAGGTTAGAGTAAACGTAAGGTGCCATGGTGGTTTGTGAATTTGATTGACTTCATTCAGATTATAGGAGCCACATTAACCTTGTGGGTGTGGGACGATCAGTATCGGTAACAATTTAACAAATACAAAGAGAACATGTTATAACAGTTGGGAGGGAGTTACCTAAATTTCAAAAATAGTGTTCTGTGACCAACGGCTCAAGTACTTTCTTGACCAACTCGGTGTCTTTAGTCCGCCTCACGTATGATGGTTCAAAGCTGTTGTTTAAACATTTGCTTCTCGAATGGTTACCAACTACAATCTATATGAAACATGAAAAATGAATATAGGCCAAATTTGTAAAAGCTAATACAACAAAAAATGTGATTTATATTTTCTATACCTCTCTAAAGTAGCCATTGTACATGGGTTACTGCAAATATCTACATCAAAATACACTATCACCATTATGTATAGCAGCTCCGTCAATTTGTTGTCTCTTGTGGGCGCTATGCTGGCGCGTATTGGTACCGATCCCATCCAGCAGTTACTTTCTACCTTGAACAACAGGAAACGAAAGGAAATTAATGCACCCTATAGCCTACATGATGCTTACCTTCCGATTTTAAAAAGAAACCCTTTTTACTTCATCGGTTCCCCGTCATCGAGCCATTCAATTTTCCTATAACAAAAGAAAAGCACATAATGATCTAAAACCCATATATCTCCTTAAGATAGCATAACCATCGTCATAAAATTGCTACTGTATAGGCAATTTAAAAAAAAAAATAGGATGCTTACTTTCTGATTGAAAAACACAAACCTTATTTTTGCTATCGGTTCCCCATTATTGAAGCCACTTTCAACCGTAATACCAACTTAACGTCATAATCCGAACACATCAACATGCAAACTGAAAATCAAGATCCTTTCATTAAGCTAGCATGTGCATCATCATCATCAAATTGTTGTTCCATAAGAAATTACAAACATTAACAGGATACGTACCTTGCAATTCAAAAAATGATTTTTTTTCCTTCATCAGTTCCTGTTATCGAGACCATCATTTTTCCTATAATAAAAGAACATTACAGAAATCTTAAATACAAAAGAACTTTCTTTTTTAAACAAAATTTGACACGTATTGCTTATTTCTTCTGTTTTAGTGCTTATTTTTAGGGCAAAAACCATTCTCAAATGTAGTAAGAACGACTATTGGTTCATAATCACTGTTAAATGCAAAAGCAGCCTATAACTTGCAAGATAATACACAACATACTGGTTGCCATCCAAATGGCTGTTTTTAAATCGTGGATCTAGAAAGCCTGGTTACGAAGGAATAACATGCTTGAAGTTAGAAATAAAATAGCCCTATTCCTTGCTTTTACTGCTAATCCTTTTAACAACATTTTATAAGACCAACAGATGTTTAACATTTTAACATTCATTATCCATTTTATTAGGCTCTTGGCATTACCACAAACACTTTGTAGGCTCACATCAGTACGACACTCTCCAAAACAAATATAATGCATACCAACAATCTAGAAGAAAAACAGTTTCAAAGACAAAACATCAAACATCTTAAACGCACTACATACATAGCATTGAAAAGTGATAAAATTGCAACACAAAATCATATCCTCCATCTTCGACAAATCAATGTCGGAAAAACCAATAATTCAATTAACTTAACCAATAACCATTAATTATACAAAATAATTATAACCCATATAAAAAAACCAAAATTTAACTAAATTAAACATCTGCAATTAGGGTTCATAAACTTACCCAGTCGAGTTAGGCTTCAAGCTTAGTAATTTTTCTTCTTCTTCTCCTCGATTTGGTTTGAATCCGCGTTTTTAAGTTTGAATCCGAGTTTTGCTCTGAATCTGATGCTGTTTTGAGTATAAAAATTAGCGGATACCCTCGAAACTGAAGTCGTCTTTTTTTTTTTCGTTTTGATGATTTGGGTTTTCATTGTGAATTTGTGATTTGTGTCATGGTGCAAGAGGAAGAGATAGATGAGTCTGTACTTTGATATGAATTGGCCGGTGAATTGTAGATTATGGATGATGATAGTATGATCTAGAGAAGATAAATGAGAGTTAGATTTTTCTAGAGAGTTGTTTAAAGGCGGTGAATGTGTGTAAGTTATGTATACATATAAACGTGTGTATTGCTGCAAACGTATTGGTGAATGAACAGGAACATCTCAAACACACTTCCACCAATAGGGTGCTGCCAACACAATTTTTGGTGTACTATTACATGTATAGAGCCAATCAAATTTAGACACCTACACATTTATACCATGTATTTTTATACCCTCCCCAACCACAAATAGTATATATATATAATGTTGTTTAAAAAAACTAAGCCTAACTAACCCAATTGTTGGATGGCCCACGGTAAAACAAAGTAAATTAAGAGGTTTTTATTATTCAAGATGGTATTATAGCAAATCTAATCATTATCATAGAAAATATTTATCTATCTCTGTTCTCTTTAAACCTTAACACTACTACACAAAAGGCTATAAACACCTCCAAATAAAAACTGATTATATAAAACCCAATTCCTATGATAACAAACTAGCAGGAATGGAAGGAACTTAGATTGGTTTTTTTGAAAAAGCCGGTTTTCATAATACAAAATGCATAAAAACTAGGTTTGTGAATAAAAACCAGTCTTTTTATACAATCAAAAACATACGTAACAACATGTCTCTCTCTATTTATGTTTTAAACACTGTTTAAAAAAAAAACCAGCGGTTCTTTCAAAACTTTTAATCCTTTTAGGCGCCCTACCAATCTTCATAGTTTCACAAAACCCCAAACATTTGCCCTTCACTTTTGCAAACCCTAACCCCACCACCACTTAACTGTTGTTACACACCACCACCACCACCGCCGCACACCATCGCATTCACAAGCCACATTTGTCACGCAATCAAGCCAACAACAAACGAATCGAATTAGGAGGTACTAAACTGCTACAATCGATGTTTTTGTGCAATTAACTTTTTTAATATCTCATTAATGTTGTTGTTAAGTTTGATTTCGGAATAAGTTGTGTTGTTTATACTTTTTTTTGTATTGTTGAGGGTCTTACCTTTATAGTAGTAGGATAAAAGGCTGTGATGATTGTTGATGGGCTTAAAAAAACTTGAGACTGTCAGTATCTTGGTGGGGTAACATGTTATGTTTGCAGCCATGGCGGGCGTGTCATGTTTATCGCGTCCGTACCTATCTGAGCCTCATTAGTATTTTTGCTGTGAAAAAAACTGAAATATGTTAACCCGTATCTTTGGGTGAAAAATGTGTTGTAAACTTTCGGTTTAGAACCAAACTGAAAATTAGCCAAAAAAAGGATAATGATTTATAAGGATGGTCAATTAGTTTTTTTCGTATGATTGGGTTTCGGTTTAGAAACATTAAATTCCGTTTATTACTTTCTCAACCACTTTTTGGTGTAATGAAAAGATGTTGTTGTTATCATTTGGTTTTGGTTTAAAAACATTAAACTAAATTTTGTAGCCATCTTGGAAGGGTAACTTATAATGTATTGGCCTGTTCTGGTTGGGTTTGTTCTACACAAATTTAACAGTTTAAATCAGTTTTAATGAGTGCATGGATCCGTTGCACGACTGATGTATATAATAGGGTAATGAAAAGGCTGTGATGACACAATTTGAATGTGTTCGAGTGGATTCAACTGAATTTGAGATTGACCATATCTTGGTGGGCAACTTATAAAGTTTGCATTGGCAACTTATAAGGTTTGCAGCCATGTTGGACCGATCCTCTTTATTTGATAGTTAATAAATCTAAACCTCATGAAATATCACGTTCCTTTATTATACATTACCCTATATAACGCAGTCACACTGTTTTTTCTGCCTATGTGAAATTGGGTATTGATGTCTTATATGGGCTGTCAGGTCCTTTGGTTATGAGGTATTTCACTGATATTGCTGCAGGTGTGGCTTTGCTATCGTTGATAAGCCCGACAGACCTGCCTTTTGTCGTTAAAACCAGAGTCACACTAGGTTTTCGTAACACCTTAGGATACCAGGTAATCACATATCCTATACAAAATTTGTTCTCTGATTGCGCATTTAAAATACACTTTCGGCTATTCCCGACATGTTTGAACTGTTTCATTGTGCTGCGAAACTAAGACAGTGATAGGACTCCTATTGCTACTCACCCGGTAGCAGAAGCTTACATCTTTCACTTATAAAGCTTTAGCCTGCGCAGGCGTAGTTTGTAGCAGCTAGAACGTGTTGCTCTGTAAGCGAATTAATATGGTAAGGGAATTTGAGATTTAGGAATTGATCAAGGAAAGGGAATCAAAATATCTAATGAATCAGTTGGCTACCTGCTTATCATAAAGTGCTTAGATGACATGTTTTCTCTTATAAGTGATACTACGTAGTTAATTGCACTATAATATTACTATTACCATATCCCAAATCAGGACCCATGAATAATGCACATAAAAGGTTTAAAAGCAATTATTGTTACCTCACAACTATCGTATACGTACTTCTATATCAGTAGGTTATAATACAGTAACACTATTATTTGGGATGCCACTATCATCATATTGTATATGCGCTTCCATTACCTTTCAGAATGATAGTTAATTGCGTTTTTATAATTAAGGGGTGTTTGGAATTTGCTGTAGAAGTTGCTTATCAGCTTATTTTGTTTTTTGTAACATTGATAATGTAAATATACATGTCGTTGACAATGTGTACTTGCAGTGGAAGATGTATGCAGTCGGAAGGAGTGGAAATCCAATGACCAAGAGTCAAATAGGTCGGTGTACTGCACCCGCAAATTCTAATGCTAAGGAGGTACCATCTTTTTCCAATTTGAAAAATCTGATAAAATTGAATGACTTTCTGTGGTATTACCATTGGAAAGTTAATTAGGAAGGTGTTCAAAAGGCTTAGAATATCGCAGCGGTGTTGGAAGGAAATAACGATTGGAGAGGTTTTAAATATTGGTTTTGTGATTATGAAATGCCTAATCTGCATTTTACCTCTTCTATTTTTGGTCTTTCTAAAGTTCAGGTGCCCAAATATTCCCCTAACAATGATTTTAACTTCTTAGGTTTATGGAATTTGAGTTCGTTTTGGGTCTAATATTTTATTTTTGTATGTATAGAAGCTATTTGCATTGTCTATATAAATGTCTAATAATCAATATACTTTCTCATGAATATTAGTGGTTACATGTTGGTAGTAAAAATAAAGAACCCGACAATATCTTAGATGTTAGTAGATCGATAATAAACATGAGCATGAGCATATTGTTAGGGGAATATTAAGCATATTTAACCATGTGTTCCTATATCTATTCAAGGAGAGATTCGAACAAGTAAATTACTAAAATCCTCTGACTCTAATAGCACTAAATCAAACTCTAAACACAATCAAGCATGAACATGAGCATGAGCATATTGAAAGGCGTTTGAGCATAAAACTTACAAGAGGTCCAACCAATTTTTGAGCATTATAGCAGAGTTAACCAACACACAACTTTAAATTAAACCCAAATTCAGCTTCAATATCAACCCTTTTCATTTCAACACCAATTTGAACCATGGTTGACTTTCGTTGACCAGTTACCAAATATGCTTAAAACTTAGAATTAAGCTCACTAAAAGCTACACACAGCTTTAGTTAGCTCAATGGAGTTATACTGAAGCTTATTGAAGCTTGGCTTTAAGATCATTTAAACTGCACAAATAAAAGTAAGCTTAAAAACTAGAAAACTTGGATAAACTTTGAATTGATACTGAGAATGGGTTACAATAGACTTAAAAACTTTAGTTCAGTACAAGAAAGATTAAAAGTACAAATTTGGAACTTAATTAAAACATAAAAATTAAAAACGACATGAAGGAAAAGTAAAAACTAAAAACTACTCCTTTAGCTTCTCTCTTCCTCTTCTTTATACTCCCAAAGGCTTTCTCTCTGCTCGAACATATCCCACTTGAAACCGAGCAATTGGTCGACTTTGTTGAGTTTGGCCAAAATTTAATTTTAGCGGAAAGGGAGTTTGACAACTGGTGGGTGTTGAGTGTGATGAGGAAGTAGTTAATGATTTCTTGGATGTAGTGTTTGGAAGGGGGACAAGGTGTGAGCTGGGGGGATGGAGAAAGAGTGTTGCAGAGGACTTGCAGAAACAAGTGGGGAAGAAGATGAAATTGGCGCCAAAGGCCCTGTTGGTTTGACTTGGGAGAATGACCAGGCAGTGTTTAATAATAGGGGGGGTTCAACTTGCATAGTGACAGGGGTCCAAATTGATGAAAGGGTCAAAATGGGTTTAAGGTCTTATTAATACAAGGACTAGTTGTGCCATTTTCTGAAAATCAAGGACTATTCCTGCCAATTCATCAAAGTTACTTTAAGGGACCATTAATGACAAGTTTCAAAAGTACAGGGACCAAATCTGTCATTTTCCAATTTTCCGAGGACTAATTTCGCCAATTTTGAAACTTGAAGGACCATTCTTGTAATTTTCTCAAACTTTTGATATTTTTCACCAAAGGACTAAATTTGACAAGTTATGATTTTAAAAGGACCTTTGGTGACTTTACTTTGAAATTATGTGCTCGGGACTGCTTTTTGACAACTTTTGAAACTTGGGGACTAAACCGCAATTTTTGCAAATTTGATATGTTTTTCATCCGATTTTGATATTTTTGCATTTAAAACACATAAAACACCGATTTGTGATATTTTGATCATTTTGATGTGTTTCGAGTGTTTTCGAGATGATTTTGCGCTTTATTTAGATAAAAATGATGAGATTTACACACTCATCAATCCCCACATCGAGATATTGCTAGTCCCTAGCAATGATTTGAGAAAACATAATGGATTTTAATCTCTTTACCAAAAGCCATTACTTCGGAGTAGCCAAATGTTTTAGTTCAAGTAAGAACCATGGTACACCGATAACCATGTGATTTTGAGCAAACCACCGACTTTCAACGGATTTGATTTGTCTTTACCAAGCCGTTTGCTCGGACTAGCCAACTCTTAGATAAATTATCAATATTATCTTTGGTGAGTGATTACCAATTATGGTTTTTCCATCGCCTTTACCACAAGCCATAATCTTGCGGGCTAGTCAACTCTTCACTTTTAGGATATGGTGAGTTGAGAACCATACAATTTTGGGCAAATTGCAAGCCATATAAACGGATTTGAGATATCTTTACCAAGAGCCGTTTGCTCTGGATTAGCTAATCCTTTTGTCTTACGTACATGGCGGATCGATAACTAAATGAGAAAGTGTAAAACACTTACTCCAAAAAATTTTGGCAAAAACGGGAATTGGGTAGATAATATATGACAAAATTCGTGAGAATTCCCCCACACTTAGAAATGAATATTGCCCTCAATATTCAAAGTACCGCGGTTATGCCGAAACAAAGAACGTAAAGGGAAATACTACGGCCATTATTTAGAAAGTTTTTTTTTTTTTTTTTTTTTTGAAACATGGGCAACCCCCACACTAGGGTGGTAGAAAGAGGTAAGAAGATGAAATATGGGTGAGAACCCATATGGCATGCTACTGTTTTTGATTACCGAGTCGCTAGCTTGACTCGACCCCGCATTAATTGGTTCATGGGGAAGCAAGTGGAAGATACAATCTCCATCGGACTTTCATTCAAGATGTTTGGACAAACATTGAAGTACGTGAAAGTTCCACACCGACGAGATATAGAGAAACAGACCCGGCTCACAAATGATAAATGAAAATGCCTGGGTCAAAGATAGTGTCCTCACTCCCGAAGGAGTGAAGAAGAGAGGAAGTCACGTCATAAGTGAGGAATGGAAGGAAGATGTTTATAACAATCAGAATCCATTCGTCATCCTCAAATGTAGACATATCTGGAGGAAGGGTGAAGGTAGTATCATCAATAAGCAAACTCTTATGATAGAGCACACCTTCCTCCAAGCCAATATCATCCTCAAGATCAAAATGGAAATGATCATATTCCGAGGAGATATGTCATGAGAGAGTTCACCGAGAACTCTTCATGAAAAGAATCATTGAAAAGCCTCAAGCTCGGCTTGTCCAATGTAGAGTCACTATCCACAACGGGATAGGAGATGAAGCTGACTTAGCACAAAATGATTCGATCTTAGAAACGAGGAGATTTATATTGAACAATTGTTCACGAAGTATCTCGTCCTCAATTTCCGGATCATCGAATTTCTCACTTCTTCTAAGCTAACTAGCTCGAAGGTAGCTCGACATAATCGATGTCTCCATAGGATAAAGAATCGTCAAACGAAGTACAATCGTTATCAGAATCGGAGAACATCTCGACATGATCGTATGGAATGTCAAGAGGAGGGTAAGAATTATCATCAAGAGGCTCATCACACATATTATCGGAGACAACCTCGGACTCACTTGGGATTGGAACAAGGCTCTCAACACTAGACGATTCCATTTCTGGAATAGTGCTAAGAGGCTCGTCCCCCATTATGAGAGAGTCAACGGGTTCAACAATGTTTGTTGAAATATGATCATCGAACTCTTCTAAAACAACGTCACTTCTCTCAACCGGTGTGAGTGAAAGGGAAGAGTCGGAAATGGAAGGCTTAGAAACAGGATTGGTTGCAGCCGACAAACTCGCATAATATTCTTTCATTTGAATGGAATCCTCATCATCATCGAAAACGAAAGTCTTGCGATATTGGGCTGGTGTAGCATTATAAACCTCGTCATCGGTGGCTTGACAATCGTAAAAAGGATGGGGACCACCACAAATATCACATCTTTCGGTAACGGAATCAACGGGCTCAGATTTTTGCTTCATGCATCGAATATCATCAGAAGCTCACCATCTCAATTGGTTTGTTTCTTGATGTCGAACTTTCGATTTGTTCTCGATGATAGTCAATATATCCCTCGGCACGATACAAGATATTGCCACCGGGGTGTATTGAGTGAATCTTGATCGGTTTGCATTAAAGCATTGTAGAATATATCGATCCGGAGTAATTCCGAGAAACCATGATGTGGGCATTTCCATAGGAGATCTTTGAATCTTTCCATGCCTCACCAAAACTTTCATTAACGCTACTGGAAGTTTGTAATCTCGTTCTTAAGATTTTCCGTCTTAGAATAAGGAAAGAAACGATTTACAAATTTTGAAACGAGATCTTCCCAAGCGGTGATCGATCGAGGGGTTCTTTTCGAGCCAATTCGAAATGCCTCGAGAGAAAATGAGAATAACATCAACTTAATTGTGTCATGAGGAACATCCCTATATTTTATGGTTGAAATTAATCTATCAAACCATCGGATGTGAGCATAGGATCGTCCTCTCAAAACCATAGAATGGATTTGACATAATTAGTTGAATTAAACCGGTTTGTATCTCGAAATTTTCCGAAAGAATCTCCAGACAACAACAAACATCTTCAGTAACCCTCGGTGGGTACTTGGAGCATTTCGAACATCGTACGCATGTCCGCCATTAGAATTAAACATATAGAGGGATAAGAGGAGAATCAAATGGTTGAGAGGATACGAAGAATAGAATTAAACGGCAAAAGAGGGTAAGAGAAATAGAATCAACGAATATGAGGATTGAGAAGAGTATTTTTGTGTTTTTGGATAAGAAAACATAAACATATACAGATGGATGATATGAACAAAGAGTGAATATCCAAATAACTAATCTGCTAAACGTAAGATTATCAAAGACTGACTCCGGCGGCAAGCGCTTAAAAATTTGATCTCACAAGAAACCGTCAAGTTTTCTCACGCAAGCAAGAAACTTAAAACGACTTAAGCACGTATGCAATGAAGATCCGAGGAGTATAGGGTTTCCCGGTCGTTATGTCCCAAATGAGCTATGCAATGGATTATCAAACGTATAGTGATCGCGAGATTTGAACGGAAAAGGAGATTTGGAATTATTATAACTACGGAAAAGGACATAAACTACAAGGGCTAAAATGAAAATTAAAGGAAATTAAAAAGATAAAATCTATTAAATAAACGCTATCACTATATTTAAAATGATGTTTTTCTATGATTTTATAAACTAAAATAACTTAAACAAACTATTTTAACTAAAACGTAAACTTAAATTATCTAAAAACGTAACTTAAAATGAAAACGTACGTTATTTATAAAAATTACGCTGGAGCGCAAGATAAAACGTAAAATTTGTGAAATAAAAGTCCTACGAATGTAAAAACAATTTTCTCACGTACTACATGACAAAAGAAAATTTTAGGAAAAGCCGGGTATTTTTCGACTCTTAAATTATTTATTACTTAATTAAATACTATTTTACACTAATTAATTAATTAAAATACTAAACATTTTGAGAAAAATCAAAAAATCACAAAAACTACTTTGAATAACAAGGAATCTAAGAAAATTAAAAGGTGGGTGTTGCTTTTGAAAATAAGTCGGAAATAAGCTCAAAAGTGCTTATAGCTAAAACTGCTAAGGTGTCTTTAAATAATTACGAGAGCAACATTTAACACAAGAAAGGTCCTAGTGTGAGATGGCAACGTGGGTGTGTGTGGCGTGGGAGTGGTGGGCGGAGGTCTTGGGTTGAATCCCACCTCTGCGTTGTTTCTTTTATTTTTTCCTAACTTAACACTACATATCCTACAAGATCACAGTTGAGTAAAAGATTACACAAAGAGCTAGTAGAGCGGTTGGTATGGTGTGGAGTGCGTGGTTACAGAATCGGCGTGAGGTCGTGGGTTCAAGTCCCACTGCCCACCTTTTTGCTTCTTATTTTTAGATTTCTTTTAGCAAAACTGAATGATTGCAAAATTAAATAACTTGATAGCACATGTAGTTTATGACAGCAAAAGATAAAAAATGAAACAGCCAAGGAACTTATGACAGCAGATTTGAAGCTTAAAACATAAAGGTCCGTTTGGGACAGCAGCAGTGAACAAAAAACAAGAAAAAAAAACAAAGGGGCTGTTTGGGATTGCACAGCCAAACACCACTTTAACACATTTTAGGTGAAGAAATGAGCATGAAAAGCATTGAGTAAGCGAAATAAATGATGGATAAGCAATTTAGACTAAAAAAATAAACTAACTACAAAAGGATACAACTAAATGACAAAGGAATAAGCAATTGGGAGTCTAAACTAATTAGGAGAATTCTAATGCTACTATAGACTAACTAAGCTAAAAAGAAAACACAAAATAAGCTAAGATCTATATTATCTAAACGACTTCTAACGCACCTAAATGAGCTATTGATAACAACTAGTAAGCGTAAAGGTTTCAACTGCTGATCACATGGGATGTCATAGTCGTGGTCGTAATGACCTCAATTGGCATCAAAAGCTTATAAATAAGCTACTAAAAGGGCTCCAAAACCGAGAATAAGCCAAGCACTATAACCCCTAAACTACTAGGCTTCCAAACCGAGCAAAGGTGGGCACGGAGAGTCCTTATGACTTATAAATAAGTCATCAAGAAGGCTTTTGGGGAAGAGCATAAATGACAAAAGCAGAAAAAAGGGCGGGTGCATTTTGTTCTTTGCTAATGGTATAAATAAGCGACCAATTAAGCTCAAAAGTCAAAATAAACCACAACAACTGAACTAGGTACTACAAACTACTTAAGCTACCACTTTCATAGGCTAACAACTACTATAACGAGCTTAAAACTAGGATTAAAAAGTGACAGATGCAAGGGAACAAAGGGGGGCTCATGAGCAGATTCTTGAAAAGAGAAAAAGAAAACTATCCTGATCTATATAACAATCAAAAGGTAATAGCAACTTCAAAGTATCAAATGAGCACTAGAATAAAACTATTTCATCATTCGCAATGGGTCAAAACATGAGTTTGACCCATCTTTTTGACTGTTCCAAAAACTAGTTTCAAGATGCTTATTAAGCATATTTAACCATGTGTTCCTATATCTATTCAAGGAGAGATTCGAACAAGTAAATTACTAAAATCCTACAGCTCTAATAGCACTAAATCAAACTCTAAACACAATCAAGCATGAACATGAGCATGAGCATATTGAAAGGCAGTTTTGAGCATAAAAACTTACAAGAGGTCCAACCAATTTTTGAGCATTATAGCAGTAGTTAACCAACACACAACTTTAAATTAAACCCAAATTCAGCTTCAATATCAACCCTTTTCATTTCAACACCAATTTGAACCATGGTTGACTTTCGTTGACCGTTACCAAATATGCTTAAAACTTAGAATTAAGCTCACTAAAAGCTACACACGACTTTAGTTAGCTCAATGGAGTTATCTTGAAGCTTATTGAAGCTTGGCTTTAAGATCATTTAAACCGCACAAATAAAAGTAAGCTTAAAAACTAGAAAACTTGGATAAACTTTGAATTGATCATCGAGAATGGGTTACAATAGACTTAAAACTTTAGTTCAAGACAAGAAAGATTAAAAGTACAAATTTGGAACTTAATTAAAACATAAAAATTAAAAACGACATGAAGGAAAAGTAAAACTAAAACTACTCCTTTAGCTTCTCTCTTCTCTTCTTTTATACTCCCAAGGCTTCTCTCCTGCTCGAACATATCCCACTTGAAATCGAGCAATTGGTTGACTTTGTTGAGTTTTGGCCAAAAATTCAATTTTAAGGAAAGGAGTTTGACAACGGTGGGTGTTGAGTGTGATGAGGAAGTAGTTAATGATTTCTTGGATGTAGTGTTTGGAGGGGGACAAGGTGTGAAATGGGGATGGAGAAAGAGTTGCAGAGGACTCAGAAAAAGTGGGAAGAAGATGAAATTGGCGCCAAAGGCCTGTTGGTTTGACTTGGGAGAATGACCAGCAAAGTGTTTAATAATAGGGGGTTCAACTTGCATAGTGACGGGGTCCAAATTGATGAAAGGGTCAAAATGGGTTTAAGGTCTTATTAATACAAGGACTAGTTGTGCCATTTTCGAAAATCAAGGACTATTCCCGCCAATTCATCAAAGTTACTTTAAGGGACCATTAATGACAAGTTTCAAAAGTACAGGACCAAATCATCATTTTCCAATTTTCCGTGGACTAATTTCGCCAATTTTGAAACTCAAGGACCATTCTTGTAATTTTCTCAAACTTTTGATATTTTTCACCAAAGGACTAAATTTGACAAGTTATGATTTTAAAAGGACCTTTGGTGACTTTACTTTTGAAATTATGTGCTCGTGGACTGCTTTTGACAACTTTTGAAACTGGGGACTAAAGCGCAATTTTGCAAATTTGATATGTTTTTCATCCGATTTTGATATTTTGCATTTAAAACACATAAAACACCGATTTGTGATATTTTGATCATTTTGATGTGTTTCTGAGTGTTTTCAGATGATTTTGCAGTTTATTTTGTACAAAAATGATGAGTATTTACACACTCATCAACCACTTATCATGCTTAATACTTGAGTGCACAGCTTATAAAAAGATTTTTTCCGTAAGATTCATCTAAAACTTTATTAATTCCATTAAACACATCTTCCAGTTCAGGTAGCATTGGAAGGACATACAAATTCGAATATTGACGCTGGCAATTCTTTCCTAAAATATGTGAAGCCGAACGTCCTATACTTTCTTTCTGAAACATTTACCTCAAACAAATCAGTTAAGATGGTTGTTCTTCAAAATAAGAGATTAGCCGGTAAAGTGTGCTATTTTCACGTCGATCTGTATTTTTTTCCTTATTGTGATTTACTTCTGTAGTTCTATGTCATACTTAGTTGTAAAAACTTCACTTTTTTTTTAATAATAAGGTATTATGCGGAAAAAAAATCCAGAACAAAAATTTGAGTGAAAGAGAATCAAATTCCGTTTGGGAAAATTGCCAGACGGTTTTGGATCTTTCTACGCCACTCTATCTGGTAATGTTTTTGTTAAGTACGGTTGTTTCTTATGGCCTAATGCTATATTGAATTGGCCCTTCTGTTTGAACGATAATAGATTACTAATCATTTCGTCTGTGGATGTTGCGGGATAATGTTCATTCAACTCGCATTGCTTGGTAAGCTATAAAGTTGATAACTTTCTTACTACTCAATGTGTACACATGCCAATAAGCTTCTTGTCATTTGATCTACAGGCAGAAAGTGCAATTATCGCACTTGTTTGTTGCGGCCATCAGTTAGGAACACAAGCAATTAGGTATTTCCTGGAAATTCTCCTTTTTAGGTGTGGTAGCATACATCAGGCTTAATTTGTTCTCTAACTTGAGAAATTATTTGTTAACTTTGCAGGGCAAGTCCTTCCAAGACTCTAGTGAGACCTCGTGTTGCTTGTCAACTTTCAACAAACTAAATGCTGATGACTTGAATGGACATCCTTATAAGCGTAAAGTATGCTCCATGATTTAGTCGTTGTTCTCGTTAATTTGGAGATGTTCTTTTTTTTGTTGATCGTTAACTATAGTTGTGTATAACTTGTTGAATTCTAGTGTTTTAATTTGAATTTTGTTTTATGTTTAGTTGAATTGACGAATTATCTTAATTTACTTTGTTGATTTCGACATTTGTGGTGTATTTTAATCACTTTATATATATTTACTTCATTTATATATATTTCTTTATTAAAGAATCATTTCTAAAATTTTCTTATTTATTGGAAAATTTTAGAAATGTTTTTTTTTTTTAATAAAATAGATTTACCAAAAAGATAGGTTTTTAGTTAAAAACATATCTTTTAGTTTTTTATAAAGATAGGTTGGATGCTTTTATAAAAACAGGCTGTGAGAGAACCAGTGTCAATGTCCAATAAAAATATGTTTGTTTACTCTATAATGGAGACCGATTTTAAGGAGAAAACCAGTGTCGATGCTTCTAATAGAGATAGGTTTCCAAACCGGTTTCGATATGTTTCGATCATGGAGATATCCCCTTCAGAGAGTGGTTCCAAAACCACTCTTCATGGGCCATTTTAACCGGTTTATGTGAGATTTTTTGTAGTAGTGTAATCATTCATCTTGAGTCGCCTTCAATCACTCTAGCTCTCAAAACCTTATCCCACGTTTGCCATGAGCCGCAACCATCCTCTCAACAAAGAAAAAAGAAATCTCTATGCAATTCTTGTCTAAAACCGCTTATCGTATTCACCAAAACTTCTAAACCATGAACAGTTAGACCTATCAATGCCATTCCACTCGTTTATTTATTTTTCAAACAAAACCCAATAAAAATCACAACCCCATTGTTACTACTCATGTAGAAGCTTGTACTGTAGCGGTAAGCCGGTAACATGCGATAGTGTGAGATGCTTTTTAATTTAGAGGTTGTAAATTCAAGTCTCACTAGAAGCAAAGATGATGTATATGTATAGTAAATAATGAGATTATGACCCTTTGCATTTCTTAAAAAAAAAATTGACTCAAAGCTAGCAAGCCACAACTTAAATTATGTATTACTACGTATTACATTTTCCATATTTACATCTTTACATAATTACCCATACTATATAATTAAAATTTCATATTTAACAAAATATGGATATAAATAGAAAGTATATAGTACAAGGGCGACATAATGGGATCCCGATTTGCGCGCTATTCTCACCCGTTTCTTCAAACAAACTTAACGGTCCATATTTAGTCTTATACTTCCCTAATAATCATCTTCTTGTTCCAATTCTTCTTAACACGTATTATTTTTGTTTATTCATTAGATCGGTTTCACTCGTAGAATCAATCGATCAACGCTATAATGTCTAATGAAAAGGAACGAGAAAACCATGTTTACTTGGCAAAGCTTGCCGAACAAGCTGAACGTTATGAAGGTATTAACTTTCTTTATTTGTTGTTTCGTATGTATGAGTATTATTTTGATGTGTCTTTATCATCTCATGATGTTGTTTTCTTTTGTGTATTTACGCTGAATTGTGATCTTTTAGACAAATTCTATAAATAGAAACATATATATCAAAATTGGTCGATTTGTTAGTTGAATTTTTTTATGTCCTAGTTGAGATCGGATCACATGTGAATCATCAGATATACACAATATGTATTGGTTTTTGTAGGAACCTAACTAATTACAAAATTAAAACGTCGAGGAGTATGTTGAAATTTTACTAATTTGCGTTTTTTCACTACTATAAAAGTGTGTCTTTTTTCGACAAACATATTAATTATAATTTGAAATTATTTCATTTCTTGATCTCTAATAAACGCATAGAACAATTGTTGCCCATTTTGGCTGGCATTTTACATTTTATAAGTAAGTTTAAAGATTTAAAGATGAAGTCGTGTATAAATGAGTGACATTGTTATAAATACATGTATAATGGTTAATTTATGCTGACTTTGTTATTCCAGAGATGGTTGAGAGTATGAAAGGTGTTGCAAAACTCGATGTTGAGCTTACTGTTGAAGAGCGCAACCTGCTTTCAGTTGGATACAAGAATGTGATTGGTGCGAGAAGAGCATCTTGGCGTATCATGTCATCAATTGAACAAAAGGAGGAATCTAAAGGAAATGAAGGCAATGTCAACCTCATCAAGGATTATCGTAAGAAGGTTGAAGATGAGCTTGCCAAAATTTGCAGTGACATACTCGAGATCATAGATAAGCATCTGATACCATCTTCTGGCTCAGGAGAAGCTACTGTTTTCTACTACAAGATGTGAGTCTTGTTGATTTATGATATGCGTGTGTAATATATCTTGACGTTTGTTGCCTATCTCTTATATAGAGTTAAATTTCTAACTTTTTATGTTGTGTCGTATTTCATGCTGAACAGGAAAGGTGACTACTTCCGGTACCTTGCTGAGTTCAAGACCGACCAGGAAAGGAAGGATGCAGCTGAACAGTCACTGAAGGGCTACGAGGCATGTTATACTTATAATGAACAAATTTGGTTATTTATATTTTGTTTGTACTGAATATGGCTTCTTTTTTCTTTAAACGATTAACATCTTATATTCGACATTTTTTTATTGCTCTAATGGTGCAGGCAGCCGCTGCTGCTGCAAATACAGAACTACCTTCAACTCACCCAATCCGTCTTGGCTTAGCTCTCAATTTCTCAGTTTTCTACTATGAAATTATGAACTCTCCTGAGAGGTTATCTTAATGTAACCTGTTATTAAATAAATGTACATGGAGTTGATAGTGAACTAACTTTTGAGTAACAATTGCAGGGCTTGTCATTTGGCTAAGCAAGCTTTTGATGAGGCTATTGCTGAGTTGGATTCATTGAGTGAAGAATCATATAAGGACAGTACCTTGATCATGCAGCTTTTGAGAGATAACCTCACTCTGTGGACCTCTGATTTGCCTGAGGATGGAGGTAATTCCTATATCGATATATTAAAACAAATATAATAATATTTTGATATGATCAATTTATCATAATTAGTAGACTAGCTATATGTATGGTTAGAACAAATTGGACAGAAAAATATTGTTGGGCAAAACGACCCATTTTAAACCGTGTTAAAAAGGTACTCATCAAGATTCAAGACCCGAACCTATGTTGATTACTAGTTACTTAAAGAGTACATATGAAGAGATAAATGATTAACAGCTAGACTTGCAGTTTCAGATTCAAGATTTAGAATTCCATGCCTAATATAAAAGGATCATATTTTTCTGTCTTTAGGTGATGAAAGCCAGCCGAAGGGTGAAGAATCCAAACCAGCTGAACCAGAGGTCAGTACTACAATTTCTAGTATGTGCACGTGTTTGTCCTAACAAGTAATATTATAAAACTATTCGTTTTGCAGGAAAAGCCGCAGTGATGAAAGACTCATCACAGCTTCACAAGCCTGTGTTGGGAAGTAGGCATTGAAGTATTTGAGGTTTTTACCAGCTTGTCTTACAAGTAATATTGCTGGAAAACCTTGGTGTCTTTTTATACTAAAGGGATTAATTTATCTTTTTGGATCGTTAACATCTTATCCAAATTGCTGCCTGGTTTTTCGATTTTGCTCGAGTTTCTTTTAGTGTATCTCATAAGAGCTTTTGCCCCTTAATGTTCGTGACATAAATGGAAATTGTATTGTTTGATCTAGAGATATGGTCATTTTGGACTTTAAAGGCCTTCTTGGCTTGTTGCATGTGTTTTCAAGATGTTGAATTTATGTTATGCTTTTTTCTTGCAATATTTCTGTCTTTACTCTTTCACTTCAATCTTCACTTTAGACTGATCAATGATTTATAAACGTACCTTGATATAATTCACTTGTATAAAAGATGACTTAATTCAGGTTATACTAGTTAATATTTCTTTACTTATATATGTTAAGTTTCGATCACGACTTCTTCGTCCGAACTCCCATTTAGTTGATTAAAAAGGTCACTGAAAGATGAAATAGATATCTACAGCGACTTATTCGAACATCTGAGTATTTGCTCGTGATTCTTATGTTGCATGTCTCGGCTTGAACACAAGGATAAAACTAGGACACAAACACATTTTTAGGGCCGGGTGCATTTAAGAAAAATCGACGTTTTTTAAACAAAATTAACACTACAATAACACAACACGACTAGTTGACGAGTCCATCTTAAAAGTGATTGTGTTAGAAGACTTATTAGTTTTGCATTAGTATTTGTATTAGATTAAGACTAGTATTGTTTATCTCAAGCCCATGTGTTAGGATTGGGAATTTGGGAAGTATGCGAAGACACTTTTGGTTTTGTGATATTCATAGTATTTGTTTGGAATTTGATTTAAAAGTTGATTCCCAAACTCATTTCTTCACTAAGTCGACTGTCTCCACGTTATTCCTTTGTTTGCAACTTCAGTCGACTAAAGCTCGACTACTACCAACCTCATTCTTCTTAAGCTTAATGTGGACAAAGCTAATTATGCCTCCTGATGTTACTTCTTCGAAGCTAATTATGCATTCTGATGTGGACAAAGCTAATTTCGAGAAAATTACAAAATAGACCAGTCACCCTACGACTTATCACTTTTGAGACCTAAAATTTTCAAAAGTTCAAAATAGGCTGAGGGCGACTCATTTTTGGGCAACTCGAGTCTGCGTTTGACATATGTTCTTAAAAAACGAAGAAAGATTAATTCACATATCACAAGTGGACACTTGTCGACTAATGGTTAAGTTGTACAAGTTGTCCAGTCATCCGGTCTATTTTGAACTTTTGAAAATTTTAAGTCTCGAAAGTTATAAGTCTAGAACGACCGGTCTATTTTGATAATTACCCTACTTAAAATTGACTTGATTCGGAGGAAGAAATGTGATTACATGGTAATATTTATATAAAGTGAGATCACTTTATATATGTTCTCATACTTCAGGGATTAGGATTGATATAAAGTAAATAGACTTAGGATTGATATAAAGTAAATAGAATGGGATTCCTTTGAATCATTCGTGAGTAGTTGATTGCAGGAGGACAACTATTTTATGATAGGTTGAATTTAAAGGTCTGATACCATGAAAACATGATATATTAATAGATTATTGATTGATTGAATGAATAAAATGAGATTACATGGTTCTCATATTTATACAAATATACCAATCCTAATCTAATACAAATATTAATCCAAACCTAATACTAATAAATCATGTAAAAGGTTGGAGTATCAAAGAACAAGACCCACGTGACGAACAAAGAAAAAAAATGTTGCATGACAATTCAATAATAATTAATTTTGCTTCTGTCGTTATTGGTATATTGCTTATTTTCATATTTGGGTTTTGGCGATTTGTTTAAGGCCAAAACATCTATATTTATTCAGGTTCGATCTTTGACTGATTTAATAACAACATTATTTGTTTAACTACAGTCGTGTTCGTTCTTTTTAATATGTTATTTGCTAAGTACTTCTAACACTCGTTTGGATGATGTAAACTAGTGATTAGTCTTGTGTTAAACAATGGAATTTATTGCATAGTAAACAATTTATTATAGTTATTTGTCTATGAATAATTGTTATATGCTAGCAGAAGCAAGGTAGGATTAAGATTTAATAATGAAACTGGAACGTGCTTGATAATAAACTTAAGTTTAGGGGAATATGATTTAGGTTATTGGTTAATTCTGAGTTCGATCCTGTGATTGATTTCCGGAATCGAAGTTTCTTACAAGATGTCATTCCATGGGACTATAGGATTCACCTTTCATTTTAGGTTTTCGTTAGGGTTTCTGGTTTATTGCCTTTTTCTCTTCCTTTAATTGAGGTTTTCTTTGCCATTTTTTTTTTGGTTCTGTTTGTGTTTCATGATGTCTAAGGAGGATCAAACCAGTAGTATCTCCAAATCGATATTTGTTACCAATTTTCCGAATCACTGTTCTGCACGCGACCTGTGGAATGTATGTACGGCTTATGGGAAGGTGATTGATGTTTACATTCCATTAAAGAAGTCCCAAGCAGGTAAGAAATTCGCTTTTGTTCGATTCCTTAAGGTGGAAAACTTGAAGAGACTCATTGATAATTTATGCACTATATGGATTGGCCGCCACCCGTTACATGCCAATCCTGTAAGATTCCAAAGAAATGCTAGGGTTCCGTATGTGCAGCCTAAAAAGGGGAATGTGGGCATTGTTCAAAATTCTCATGCTTTTGTTTTGAAATCCAATAGCACCAGCGTTCATTCTACATCTGATTCCACTCCAGCGATTGTGATGGATGATTCTTGTATTGTAGATAAAGATCTCTCTTCCTCTTTAATGGGGAAGATTAAAGATATTAATGCCCTATCAAATCTTTACGTCATTCTTGCTGATGAAGGTTTTGATAATGTTAAACTTTCATACCTTGGTGGTTTATGGATTATTATTGATGTAGGTTCTGTAGCAGCAAAAGAGAAAATGCTTAAGCATGTGGGAGTGTCATCTTGGTTCTCTGAATTACGTTCTGCTGATCCCTCTTTTGTTAGTGATGTTAGATTCGTTTGGATTTCTGTCGAAGGGTTACCTATCATCACATGGAATAAAAATGCACTTGCTAAAATTGTTTCTCAATGGGGAGCATTAGCAGATGTCGAAACTGTTGTTGATCCTTCTTTACCTTTCAAAAGAGTGTGTGTGGTTACTAAACCATACATCATAATAAATGACAGGATCAAAATTATCGTAAAATGGAGAATATATTGGATACGTGTGAAGGAACTTGAAGCATGGACCCCTGATTTTAATAGTGACTTCTTTGAAAATTCATCTTCTGATGAAGAATCAATGGCGGATGAGGAATTTAAAGATCTCAAAGAAAACGATGTTGATCATGTTTCAAAGTCAAGCTGTATGAAGGAACAACATGAGTTTGAAAATTTTAACTCTGCTTCCAAGAAAGGTACACATTCTGATGATCCATTTGGGATCTATAATATTTTAAACAGGAACGAAGAATCAAAGGAGCCAAAGGAATCAAAGGGGGAGGACCCATCATTTCCTCCTGGTTTTACTCCAACATTTCCTCCTGGTTATACTCCAAAGGATGTTAAAGACAAGACAAGTGAAAATATGGCTGATAATGCCAGTAATTTAAATTCGTCCATGCATATTAACAAGGAAGGTGTTTCCAGTGGGAAATGTGGTTCCAATAGATCGTTCAAACTCAAATCGGGTGGTTCAATTTTGGAAGTTATGGAGGAATTGGTTGAAATTGGTCAAGTTATGGGGTACAACATGGAAGGATGTTCGAAAAACATAGAAGCCATAATTGGTTTTTCAGGAGATTCACAGGTTTTAAGATGATTATTTTGTCTTTAAATATTCAAGGTCTTGGCCAAACGGTTAAGAAAAATTGGATTCGGGAATTAAACTTGAAGTATAAGGTGAATTTTTGTGCTATACAAGAAACCAAATCAGAGAATATTGATCTCTTTTCTATCAAATCATTATGGGGTAACTTTTCTTTTGACTTTGCTTTTAGTCCTTCTGTTGGGCTATCTGGTGGAATTCTATGTGAATGGGATCCGAACATGTTTGCTAAAGATAATGTTACTATCTCTGATTCTTTTGTGGTGGTTCGTGGCACGTGGATCTCCTCCTCCACTAAAATGATGATTATTTCAGTCTATGCTTCTTAAGATGTTTCTGAAAGGAAATATCTTTGGGAGTATTTTACTCAGTTGATTGATCCATGGGAAGGTGAATGTGTAGTTCTTGGTGATTTTAATGAAGTTAGATCAGAAAGTGAAAGATTTGGTACTATTTTTAATGATGCTGGTGCCAAAGCTTTTAATAAATTCATTTCATCGGCAAGCCTTATCGATCTTCCTCTTGAAGGATACTCCTTTACTTGGGCCTTGAAGTCTGCTTCCAAGATGAGTAAATTGGATAGATTTTTAATTTCTGAAGGTCTGCTCTCGGTTTATCCCTCGTTATCTGCTCTTTGTCTTGATAGGCATTTATCTGATCATAGGCCTATTGTAATGCGCGAGTGCGTTGTTCATTTCGGGCCAACTCCTTTTCGTGTGTTTCAGTCTTGGTTCACAAAAAGGGCTTGATAAACTTGTTGAAGATACTTGGAATAATTCAACCTTTGTGGAATCTAATAAGATTTCTCTTCTAAGAAAGAAATTTCAAGCTCTTAAGGTGTCGATTAAAGCTTGGTGCAAAGAAGATACTAACAGTATAATGAGTCTAGACGCTCCATTCAGACGCCAATCTCTGACATTGACAAGATGCTGGACAAAGGTATGAGAAATGACGACATAATTAATGAACGAACGTCTCTTTTAAATGATCTTCATGATATCAATAAGTGTCATTCTTTAGATATGGCCCAAAAGGCTAAGATTCGTTGGGCCATTGAAGGCGATGAAAATTCAAAGTATTTTCACGGTATTATCAAGAAGAAGCGATCTCAGCTTGCTATTCGTGGAGTGCTCGTTGAAGGTGAATGGGTCGTAGATCCTCCTAAAGTGAAAGAGGAATTCCTTAAACATTTTTCAGACCGATTTTCTATCCCTTCTGGTCCATCTATAAATGTAGACTCTCATATGTTTAACCAGATTTCTTTTGATCAAAATGCCGAGCTCGAAAGTGAAGTGACTTATGATGAAATTAAAGAGCAGTTTGGGAATGTGGTACAAATAAAACTGTAGAAAACTAGAAGGGGTTGAATAGTTTACCAATTAAAAACTTTGTTTTGAAACTTATTGAAAGATCAATTGATATTGATCTTAGATATGTTAATGAAATATGTAAGCAATATGTAAAGAGTAAATAAGGAAAGAAATGATCAAACCACAACAAGTTGTTTATAGTGGTTCGGTCTACAAGGACTCTTTCTCCTTGCCTACTCCACTCCCGAGTCTCACACTCGAGTTTAACTTCACTAGTCAACAAGCTCCTTTCACCGGTGGAGAAACCTTTACACTTAACTTACACTATTTCCGACACTAAGCTAAATGTCGAGTTCTTTCCAAGGGTACAACCACTCCCACACACAATGTATTTTGAGGACTAAAATACTAACCACTCACACTCACAAGATTATGATAGTTTAGTACAACAATGAAGTATGAATCAACACAAGATCATACAACACTAAACAAACAAGACTTCCAACTTCTCGTTGAAGCTTGAATGTGACTTGATCTTCTTTGCTACAAAGAGATCACTAATATGATATGAAACCGAGTTAGAAAGGTTAGAGAAGATATGTATGAGAGTATGATAGAAAGGGATGAAAAACTACTTGGTTTGGCTTTGCTATTTATAGCCAAAACCATCGTGAGCACCACGGACCGCGGACCCTTAAAAGGGTTCCGCCGTTATAACTTTTAGTGCCCGAGGTCGACGACAAGATATCAAGATCTTGCCAAAGTCAACCATATCTATGCAAGATTGTGTAAGATATGAAGAGTCCAAATCTACACAAAATATCTAATGAAATCTTCCAATGATTTCCATGATGCATCACATGATGTCATGTGTTGTTTTCTATTTTTAGAAATATGCAAATACATAAGTAATGTTTAGTTTTAAGAAACTAAAACATTCTAAAACTACTATCATACATTATGGTTAGAGTCATATTAAGATATGATTAATCACAATGTAAATGCTTGAGTGATGAAGATATTGTTTGAAAAAGCTTGTTTTAATATCTATTAAACTTGACAAGCTTTAAGCTTTATAAAATTAAATTTACTTTTGTCGTTAACAAAACTTAGGTAAAGATCAAAAATATAAATAACGTTTAATGACGATATTTGTATTAACAATCTCCCCTTTTGTTGAGGACAAAATATAAATTTTATTTTATAAAAGATACAAAGATTGTACAAGAGTTATAAAAATATTAGTTTTAGAACTTGAAAAGAAATGATAATGCAAGTGTATGATGTTTGACTTTTCGGAAAGTCAAAGTCTTCACTAGTTGAGGCATGATGTTGACTTTTGAGAAAGTCAAAGTATGCGATTGACTTTTCGAGAAAGTCAAGTATTACCAATGAAGTATCATGTTGACTTTTCGAGAAAGTCAATGTATGCGATTTGACTTTTCGGAAAAGTCAAATATAACCAAGTTCTATATATTTCTCCCCTTTTGTCTCAACAAAAGAAGATGCGATCTTGGAATGGATAATGAGCCGAGCCATTATCTCCCCATGATCAAAGCTCCCCCAAATTGGGTGCCAATGGGAAGATACATGGATTGTGAAAAAGCTACAAAAGATTTGTTAGTAATAATCATCATTCACAAGCATTTCCAAACACTATGTAATAAGCACCAACAATATAGAAAACACCATTCATTAGTTAAAATTTTTCATGATTTAAAAACCATGAAAAGAGAACACAATGAAGTGTTTTAGTACAATAAAAAATAATCCTAGAAAAATAAAAAAAAAAAAAATGCTTAGAAAAGCTAATCTAGGACCATTCTAATGAGATGGTGGATGAGAAAGAGCGTTGAGTCGCTCAAGGATGTGATTGAGGATGAACCTCATTTCCTCTTGGAATTCATGGACCATTACCCGGGTCCGATCAACGGTTTGGGCGGTTTGCTCACAAGTTGAGCAACCATGCCTAGGGGTAGTATGGTTGATGAGGTTGTGGTGGTGGAATGGTAGATGTGTTGATGTTGGTGTTGGTGTTTGGGGTGGTGATTATGGAGGCTAGCAAAGCATTTTGCATTTGCATAGTCTCACTTAGGTGAGAATCCACCATATTTTTGAATTGGTGGAGATGTTGGAGTTCGCTTGAATCTCCTCTCTTGTGGGATTATCATCCCATGGACTCCTCAATGTCCTCTATGTGAGGGACATTGATGTAGGGAGTGGTTGATCCCATACAAAGGACCATGGATGTCTTTGTGAATGGGGTGGAAGAGAAGAGGTCTTGGCCCTAGCAGGCGTTTGGATCAAGGATGGTCTAGGAGACTCATGAGCGATCCGCTCAATAGTGCCAAATGATGGCAATGGTGGTGGATGATTGGGCCTAGGAGGCAAATCTTCCAAGTCCTCAAGAAAGGATTTGGAGAAGTGGGAGGTGTGGAGAATAACTCCAAAGGAATGAGGTTGGAGACTTTGGTGGTGATGGTGTTTTGATGTTTGGAGAGGTGCGGTGGTGGTGAGGTTGGTGTTTTGTGGGTGGTGGAGTGGTGATGACAATGGGTGATTGAGTAGGAGTAGCCAAGGTTAGGCTTGTGTCATCCCTTATGGGAGATGAGATTGTGAGTGGAGATGACTCGGATGAGGAGCTCAAGTTGATGAAACAACAAGGCCTTACGCTAATCCTAGCGGTTTTCTTGCAAGGCTTGGTTGAAGGTGAAGATTTTGTCATTTTGACTTGTGTTTTGCTAGTTGATGGTAAGAATGAAGAAGGTGTGAAGATGATCATGGTAAAACCTCTTAATTTATAGAAGTGAAAAATTATGGAGAAATGTGTTTGATTTGATGTTAAACCATAGAAGGATGAGGTTCCTAATGATTTGGAAGTGGGTTAAATGCTAGTCATATCACCCAAGTCAAGCCATACAAGAGGATGGAGTGAAGAGGCAAAGATTTGCAATAAATGTGTTCTAATGATTGTAAGATCCTAACAATCAGATTACCCACGGATTGCAAGGTACCAAAATTTTGGTTCCTTCCTTTATGCAAAAGGGCTCCTTGGGTGAATTTTTCAAATTTTTGAATTTTGGTGGGAAGTGGATTTCTTATATGCCTAAGTATGTTATACTAGTTCTAATATGGGTAAAGACTAGTTAAGATTAACTTACAAGCAATGTATGGTAATTTGGAATGCTGAAATAACTGAAATTCAGAAATTTACCTAGAGGATCCACGGCACCAAAATTTTACACAGGCGGAACCTTTAAAGGGTGCCGCCTGGTCCGCTATCTGCAGTGCTGGCGGTACCAAATTGCATAATGAGACGGAACCAAATTTTTGGTGCCGTCGATCCGTGGAACCGAAAAGCAGACGAACGTATTTTTAAGTGTCGGGGACATTTCGAAACACGAAATTTTGCTCAAAACATGTGACATTAATTACTTCTAGTTAGGAAAAGTAAATAACACATACACAAACATAGTGGAGCATAGATTTTGAGCAAGGCCAAGCGATTTTCACATTATAGTGAAAATGGGTAAAATTGATAGCATACTTGTGCTATCCCCTGCATAAGATTGTTAGCATACATCATTGTTTTGAGTTATATTATCATCCTACAAAATAAAAACAACCAAATTGTATCAAACATTAAAGATAATGTATTGTTCCAAACACTCCTTAAAAGGACCTTTACTTGTCCAATTTCTTGTAAATCTTGTTCATCATCCTACCAAGGCACTTGAACATCCCTTGGTTTGCTTGAACTCGTGATTCATTCTCGATCTCGGGAAGAGATGCATAATACTCATGAGGTGGAAGGCGAGAGTTTGGAAGACCATCCTCGGAGCTATTTGATGATGATGATGATGGAGTTGGAGGTTTTGCTCTCTTGCCTTTTGTCTTAGCAACTCGCTCGTCACTCAAGGGCACAAAAATGTGAGGATGAGCTCATAGTGAAGGTGCATCCCTTTTGGGCTTGGTGGAATTGGGGCATAGGCTCTATAGAGGCGGGTGAGAAGCATCCGTATGCGGAAGAGCAACCGATCCTTGAGTTGGGATATCAATCATTCTCCTAGCGATGTAGTAGGCTAAGTTGAATGGTTGTGGTGGACAAGTTGTAGAGCATGTGGCAAAGGCAAGCATTGATGTGATCCCTATTTCCTATGGTGCTAATGACATTGGCTCTAAGTAGTTCTTCCCATTTCTTAAATTCGGGCTTAAGTTCATTGAGCTCCATTCCATATGGATCTCGGTTCACTTCTTTTCCTTTTCGGGTGACTCGGGTTGTATCTCCCCTTGGGATAAATAGGTGCTCACGGATGACATCCTTATTTGCTAAAGGTGTTTGGTAGGGAAGAGAGCGGTCATTGATTGCATCAAGGATGGTGAGTGACCACTTATCCGAGTAGACACATGTCCCTCGGTTGGGAATTCCTAGCACTTGAGCAAAGTTGGTTAAGGAGATGGTGTAGTCATTTTGATTGATCTTAAACCTAAGGCTAAACTCATCATCTTCATCAATGAAACCGGTGACACTAGCATAAAACTCTAACACAAACCTAGGACAAATAGGTTCATCGATGTCAAGGAGACAATCGAATTGAATAGCGGCTAGCTCTTCACGGAGATTGGTATTTTCGATAAAAGAGGAGTGAATGGTTCTACCCTCATGGAAGTACCTAGTCTCTAGACTCTTAAAGATTTCGACTTGTTCCTTGGTGAGTCCTTTGGTTTTGTGATGTTTGGGAATGTAGCTAAGGGTATCCTTGTGATCATAGAATCTTGCGGCTACCATGGTTATTCCTAGGAGCAAGAATTAACATGTTAAAAATGAGAATAAACTTAACGTTTTGGTTCTAGTGTGTGCCTATATGAAAGCGATTTGGAGTTGCGGTTATCTCGACTCATTTTATGCACAAAAATGGTTTTAGTGGGGTGTTTGGCAAATACCATGAGATAACCCAAATGCTCCTAATTCAATGTGGCTTCATTTGAATATACCCGGGAATGCATATTAGTTATGCAATACCTTTAGTATTCAAGAGCATGCAAGTGATGAAAATTTAACGTTTCTATTTGTATTAACAATGAAAAATTGTTTTCCTACAAGTGAGAAGCTTTTCAAAATATTTTGACATGGGGTGTTTGGTTATTTGAATAAGGCCTTATAGTCATTATCTATTGATTAGTGGGAAGCATGATTTGTTTATGCAATATGATAATGTAGTACCTAATTTCAATGACTAGTTATGCAATTTGCCAATTGAATCCATGTTTTATATAAGAATATATATAAACCCCATGTAGTGATTTTGTGCACAAATAAGAATCCTAGACTCAGAATTAAGAGATAGAATGTAGTTAGTATACTTACAATGATGTTATCTCCAGTGATTAGTGGGTGAGAAGGTGTCAATAATGAGTTGGGTTTAATGTTTATACGTTTTGGTAAAGTGGGTTTTGAGGAAGAGGATGTTTTGTAGGTAGCAGTTTTGTTCACGTAGTCACCACGGACCAGACGGCACCATAAAAATGGTTCCGTCTTTGTTGTCGTTTGGTGTCGTGGCTACGATAGCAGGTATAAAACAAAATTGTTTTGTTTTGATTATTCTAATGTTTAGGCTATGTTTATCCTACATGTTTGGTTCCATTAACCCCAAACCAAGTCTAAGAAGATTGAATGGTTCTCGTTTGAGAGGCTTAGTTAGGATGTCGGCAATGTTGTCTTGGAGGATACTTTCTCGATTGAGATGTTTCCTTTTGAACATTGTCGCGAAGAAAGTGATGATGATTTCAATATGCTTTGTGCGAGCGTGTTGAGCGGGATTTTCTTTGAGATCGATGGCTCCTTTGTTGTCATAAAGTATAACAATATCGTTGAGATGAATTCCGTAATCTCGAGCTTGCTTCATCCAAAGAGCTTGTTGACATGCTTTTCGGTGAGGCGTACTCGGCTTGATGGTTGAGATGGCTAAAGCCGTTTGCTTCTTTGCAAACCATGAGGTGAGACAATGTCCAACAAAAGTGCAAATACCACTTGTACTTTTCTATCGACATAGTCACCGGCATGATCCGAGTCGGCATACACTATGGTTTCTACACCGTTCCTTTGGGATACCATAATCCTAAACACGTTGTTCCTTAATGTATCTAAAATCCTTTTAAGGCTTCTAAGTGTGATGCCTTTGGGTTTTCTTGAAAGCGAGCACATAGACAAACACTAAACATAATGTCGGGTCTACTAGCCGTAAGATAGAGTAGGCTACCAATCATTCCTCTATATTTAGTGTTATCTACGGATTCACCTTCCTCATCCTTGGTGAGTTTAGTGTCCGAGGACATGGGTGTCTTAGTTGGTTTGGAATCTTCAAGACCAAATTTCTTAAGCATGTCTTTTATATATTTAGATTGGTTAAAGAATATGCCATCTTCTAGTTGTTTAATTTGAAGTCCTAGAAAGAAGTTTAATTCACCCATCATACTCATTTCAAACTCGTCGTGCATGATTTTAGAGAAATCATCACATAGCTCTTGACAAGTTGATCCGAATATGATGTCATCAACGTATACTTGAACAATGATAATATGTGACTCCTTTTTCTTGGTAAAAAGAGTATTATCTACTAATCCCATAGTGTATTTGTTATCAACAAGAAAAGTCTTAAGTCGATCGTACCAAGCTTTTGGTGCTTGCTTAAGACCGTATAATGCTTTCTTGAGTTTGAAGACATGATGTGGTTTCTCAAAGTCGGTAAAACCGGGAGGTTGAGCAACATATACTTCTTCGTTAATAAACCCATTAAGAAATGCACTTTTAACATCCATTTGAAATAATTTAAAGTCATAAGCACATGCATAAGCAAGTAATATTCTAATAGATTCGAGTCTAGCTACCGGTGCATAAGTTTCATCATAATCAATCCCTTCTTGTTGATTATAACCTTGTGCAACAAGCCTAGCTTTGTTTCTAGATACTACACCATTTTCATCCATTTTATTTCGAAAAACCCATTTCGTTCCAATTATAGTTTGATCTTTAGGTTTTGGAACTAATTTCCAAACATCATTTCTAACGAATTGGTTTAACTCTTCTTGCATGGCAATTACCCATGATTCATCTTTTATTGCTTCATTTATGTTTTCGGTTCAATGGTGGATACAAAACAAAAATAATTACTTTGATTTTGGGCTTGTGACCTTAAGGTTCTTTGATTAAGTTGTCCTATGACCTTTTCTAAAGGATGACTTTTAGATTCTTTGATGTTTATAATCTCTTTATTTAATGGTTCATCTTCCTTGTCATTTTAATTATTTCTTGACTTTCTATCATTTGACTTTCAACTAAGTCATCATCTACCAAAGGTGATGTCTTAGAGGGAGGTGGACTTTCGTCGAATGTTATGTTCAACGATTCCTCGACTATCATTGTTTCTTTGTTTAAGACAATGTAAGCTTTACTAGTTTGAGAATAACCAAGAAATACACCTTCATAAGACTTTGGGTCAAACTTGGTGAGATAATCTTTAGTATTAAGAATGAAGCATTTACATCCAAAAACTCTAAAATATCCTAAAGTTGGCTTTTACCTTTATAAAGCTCATATGGTGTTTTGTTTAAGAAAGGACGTATTAAGACTCTATTCAAAATATATGTAGAAGTGTCAGCGTTACACCAAAACTTTTGAGGAATGTTTTGTTCATTAAGCATTGTTCTACTCATTTCTTGAATTGTTCTATTTTCGTTCTACTACTCCATTTGATTGAGGTGTTCGTGGGCCGAAAAGTTATGTGTTATACCATTTGTATCACAAAAGTTTCCAAATTGAGTTTCGTTGTCAAATTCACGACCATGATCCGTTCGGATCGACACAATTTAACACCTAGTTGATTTTGAATTTTCTTGCTAAAATTTCAAATTTATCAAAAGCTTCATTTTGGTTTTCAAAACAACGTCCAAGTAAACCTTGAGTAATCATCTACTATGACCAAAGTGTATAAGTTGCCTCCGTAGCTTCTTATAGCGGATGGACCAAACAAGTCCATATGCAATAATTCTAGACACTTAGATGTGGACACCATATTTTTAGATTTATGACTACTATGGGTTTGTTTACCAATTTTGCAAGCGTCGCAAAAGTGTTGGTCATATTTAAGTTTTGGTAAATTCTAACTAGCTCTTTTGAAGATAGGTTTTGTATAAGTCTCATATTAGCGTGACCCTAGCGTCTATGCCAAAGAGATGAGCTATCATCTAACGTTGTTAGACAAAGTTTGTCATTAGATGTTTTATCTATTTTCATGGCGTATATGTTATTTTCCTAACTCCTTTAGCTATGGTGATACCATCTTTTAGTATTTTACTACCATTTTCATCAAATAGTACTTTATACTTTTTATCACATAATTGGCTAATACTAAGTAGATTAAATCCTAACCTATCTACATGAGCAACATTTTCAATAGTTAGGGAGTTATGAGCGATCGTACCTTTGCCAATGATTTTGCTTTTGAGATTGCTACCAAAGTGACATTACCTCCGTCATACTCTTGGTATGATGAGAAGAGACTTTGTTGCCCGTCATGTGCCGTGAGCATCCACTATCTTTTATCCACTCATCGGGTTCCAATCCAACTTTCAAGCATACCTAAAAGCAAATAACTCAAGCATTTGGTCCCCAATATCTCATGGGTCCGTTTGGGTTAAACATACCATTTATTTGATTCATGTATGGAAGCGATGGGTAAGAGTTCCATGACATGTAATCTGGAGTTTGATATGGTCTAGGAAAGTTTTGATTCCAACCGTTGTGTTGGTAGTTGGGTTGTACGTTGTGGTTGCTCTTAGGAAAGGCGTTTGGCAAAGGTGTTTTATGTCGTTGTTGAGTAGTTTTGATCTAAATTCATTTTAGCAAGTCCTACTCGATGTAACAGTTGGTTTTAGTTTAACACTATCCTTGGTTTTCTTTGTTACTTTGACAAATTCATTACGGTCCGTATCACAAACATTATGTCTGTTTGAAGTACCCACGACACCATTTCGTTCAGCAGACGGAACCCTTATTTTGGGTCCGTCGGTCCGTCTTTGTCTTCTTGGCGATTTTGACAGTTTGTTCGTCCTTTTCGGCCGTTTTGTTTTGACTCTTTGGAATTAATACCTCATTAAATCCTAGCCCATTCATGTCTCCTGGTGTTTTATGTATTTTAACTATTTCATCGGCAAGAGCGATGTTTTGTTAAACCTTTTAAATTTAGAATTATGTTCGATTAGAACATCTTGCGTGAGCTTTAGTTTTCTATTTCAAGATTAAGCTCTTGACATGATTTACAACCATCGTCATTTGCTTTTCCCTTTTCTAGTCGTTTTGCTTTTCTTTTAACTCATAGACTTCATTTTCCAAAAATTCCTTTTAGTTTTTAAAATTTATTTTTAGTTATGATTTTTAGACTTAGCTCACACAATTGATTGTATTGTTTTTGCAAAGTGTCATCATCAATAGAAGAATAAGAAGAGTCGGAATGTACCTCGTTTGACTCATGTGCCATTAGAGCGATCTCTTCCTTGCTTGACTCTTCATCATCTTCACTATCACTCCAAGCACCACTTACAAAAGCTCGTTGAGTTTTGCTTTTAGGTGGCTTGGGACATTCTCTATGAGATGACTTGCATCACCACATCTAAAACACTTTCTTTCACCTTTACCCTTTTGTCATCCCGATCTTTTGGAATGGCTTCTTTTCTTCTCGAGGTTGTCTTACAAACTTTCCTCTTCTTCTAAAGAACTTTTAAAGTCTCTAACGGCCATGGCATACTCCTCATCTTCACTACCAGGAGCAAGATTCGTCATCATCACTTGATTCCGCCTTTGCTTTTAGAGCAACGGTTTGATCTTCTCCCTTTTCCTTTGATGATCTCGAATCTTTCTCCATCACCATTTCATGTACTTTGAGGTTACCGATTAGCTCGTCTAGTGACATTTTGAGAGATCTTTTGATTCTTCAATAGCGGTCACTTTAGCTCTCCATTTCGGATGGAGTGCTCTAAGAAATTTCGACAAAGTTCTTACTACGAAAAGATTCATCAAGTGCTTTAAGTGATGTAATAATAGTATTAAAGCGAGCAAAGCCACAATCAATGGTTTCATCTTGGGGATAACAAATTGTTCATATTGTTGAACAAGAAGATCAATTTTGTTATCCTTGACTTGTGAATTACCTTGATGTGTAACAATCAAAGATTCCCAAATATCTTTGGCGGTTTCACACATAAAAATTCTTTCATATTCTTTTCTAGGCAAAGCATTATAAAGCATCATTTTAGCTTCATTATTTTTAGCAATTAATTTCTTTTGTTCATCAACGAAATATCCTTTGTTGTAGAACTAAAATCCCTTTAACAATAACAAACCAAAGATCTATATCTTTTGATTTTACATATGTTTCAAAGCGGTTTTCAATAGATAAATCCATTGGTTTCAAAGAGTGGTGGTCTTTGCATAGATTGCCCTTCTTTAAAGTTTCGAGAATCCATGGATCGTTTCAAGTTTATAAAATACAAATTATTTTAGAAATTCTTGAGCAACGAGGCTCGTACCAATTGTAGAAAACTAGAAGGGGTTGAATAGTTTACCAATTAAAAACTTTGTTTTGAAACTTATTGAAAGATCAATTGATATTGATCTTAGATATGTTAATGAAATATGTAAGCAATATGTAAAGAGTAAATAAGGAAAGAAATGATCAAACCACAACAAGTTGTTTATAGTGGTTCGGTCTACAAGGACTCTTTCTCCTTGCCTACTCCACTCCCGAGTCTCACACTCGAGAGTTTAACTTCACTAGTCAACAAGCTCCTTTCACCGGTGGAGAAACCTTTACACTTCGCTTACACTATTTCCGACACTAAGCTAAATGTCGAGTTCTTTCCAAGGGTACAACCACTCCACACACAATGTATTTTGAGGACTAAAATACTAACCACTCACACTCACAAGATTATGATAGTTTAGTACAACAATGAAGTATGAATCAACACAAGATCATACAACACTAAACAAACAAGACTTCCAACTTCTCGTTGAAGCTTGAATGTGACTTGATCTTCTTTGCTACAAAGAGATCACTAATATGATATGAAACCGAGTTAGAAAGGTTAGAGAGAAGATATGTATGAGAGTATGATAGAAAGGGATGAAAAACTACTTGGTTTGGCTTTGCTATTTATAGCCAAAACCATCGTGAGCACCACGGACCGCGGACCCCTTAAAAGGGTTCCGCCGTTATAGATTTTGGTGTGCGTAGAGTCGACGACAAGATATCAAGATCTTGCCAAAGTCAACCATATCTATGCAAGATTGTGTAAGATATGAAGAGTCCAAATCTACACAAAATATCTAATGAAATCTTCCAATGATTTCCATGATGCATCACATGATGTCATGTGTTGTTTTCTATTTTAGAAATATGCAAATACATAAGTAATGTTTAGTTTTAAGAAACTAAAACATTCTAAAACTACTATCATACATTATGGTTAGAGTCATATTAAGATATGATTAATCACAATGTAAATGCTTGAGTGATGAAGATATTGTTTGAAAAAGCTTGTTTTAATATCTATTAAACTTGACAAGCTTTAAGCTTTATAAAATTAAATTTACTTTTGTCGTTAACAAAACTTAGGTAAAGATCAAAAATATAAATAACGTTTAATGGCGATATTTGTATTAACAATTTTGGCTTCTAGGAAAAAGGAGGGCTTGGCGTCTCGAGTTTTTTGCTCAAAATTGTGCTCTCTTGTTCAAATGGATATGGAGGTTCAGGTCTCTTCGTTGTGGTATCGTGTCATTAAAGCTATGTTTGGCGCTCATGGATCCCTTGACAATCCAAGTACTGTTACTCGTCCTTCCAACTGGCTAAATATCATTCGTGAATTTAACTCTTTGTCCAGTAAAGGAATTCATATGTTGTCCTATATGAAAAAGAAAGTTGGTAATGGTTTGAACACTTTTTTTTGGACGGATGTTTGGCTATCTGATTCTCCCTTTATGTATATGTTTCCACGTATTTATGCTCTGGAATGCAATAAGCTTTCGACAGTGGCTGACAAACTAAATGATCCTACCTTTATTCAATCGTTTAGAAGACCTCATCGTGGAGGATTAGAAGAAGAGCAGTATGTTCATCTCCTTGATATTGTTCATTCTGTTTTTCTTTCTGACTCTAAGGATAGATGGGTTTGGTCTCTTGATTCCACGGGGTGAATTTTCGGTTAAGTCTGCTCGTTTATATATTGATGATTATCTCCTGCCGTTAGTAGGTTCCCCTACTAGATGGGTTAAGGAAGTCCCGATTAAGATTAATATTTTGGCTTGGAAAGTGAGTTTGGATAAGTTACCAACCAGATTTCGTGGAATTGAAATTTTGTCTATTAATTGCCCCATTTGTTGTACCGCGGGCGAATCTTGTTCACATCTTTTATTTTTGTGCATTATGGCTCGGGCTCTCATTAGCAAAGTGGAGCGTTGGTTGGAATTGGATATTCCTGATCTTTTGTCGTATGAGGATTGGCTTTCTTGGTTTTCTTCTCTTCGTCTTCCTAAAGGTGTAAAGGACATTTTGGAAGGTATCTTTTATGTTATGTGGTGGGTCATCCGGAATTACCGTAATCAATCTCCGCTCGGAGCTCTCTCCATGAAAGGACCTTCTTTTCGATGAGATTTTGTTACTTTCTTTTACGTGGTGTTCCGAAGAGATGTAAAATAACTTTGATTGGATCTCTTGGTTGAAATGTCCAAGATCTTTGTTTTTGTAATTTTCTAGCTTCTTGCTAGTTTTTTTCTATATAATTTGCCATTCAAAAAATTTTTTTTGCAGGAGTAAAATTAATATGTAAAATCATTAACTGGCAATCTGTATTTAAGGCCTAATTCATGGGCCACACCTGACACGATTTTCTGTCTTGAAGTGTAATTTGTTTAAAAAAAAAGTTGTTTTTTGGTATATGCAACATCCGATATTTGTGCTATATTTTTTATAGTACAACTTTAGCTTAGCTAAAATTTCTTTGTAGTGTGAATTTTAGTACTTATGATAGGAAAAAATTTGTGCAACGCTCTCCTGAAAATCCTAGGTTCGTCCCTGCCTATAACGGGGGTTGTAAACAGTAACACTATACGAGAAACTAAAAGATTATAAATTGCTAACCCTAATCTTTATTTGCTTATAGTTTGTAAATCAACAAGAATAAACGAAACTTAACAAATAACCGAAGTATCTAGTGATCTAGTTCAAAAGAATGTTCTTTTTAATTATAGGAATTTATGCACTATTTTTTTTTGAACGGCAAATTTTATTAACTAGCAAGGAGCTAGAAAAAAAAACATTAGAAGGTAATTAAATGGGGATTTTTATGCCAACCATCCCATGAAAATTTCCTATTACAACGACTATGACACCAATTGAAGGAATAAGACACAATATTATCGAAAATCATCGAGCGCCTAGGAGGATTGACGTCAAAAATGGTATGGTTCCTGAACGTCCAAATAGACCACCAAGCAACCCAAAAAATTCCATCCAACATTTTTAACAATTTGGACGAAAGACGATTAGAAACAAGCCAGGAGATCCAATCTTGAAAAGACGCCCAAGGATGCCATTCCACATCCCACCATTTGCAGATGCGCCGCATCACAGATTGAGCGAAATCACAACGCAATAAAATGTGGTTTACGTCTTCTACGTACAATATACAGATAAGACACATAGAAGAGTCGATGTTAACACCTTTGCGTAACAAGTTTGCCCTAGAAGGCAAGCAATTTCGACGTGCTCGCCAAGAAAAAATGTTAATCTTAATGGGAACGGAGTTTACCCATCTCGTTGGTTTGGGATACGACGGAAGGAACATATCATCGATAACATTACGAACTTCTTTAATTCTAAAATCTCCATCTCCGGACAAGTTACAAATCCACCTATCATGAGAAGTAGACAAAGAGACCGAATCTATCATACTCTGAAGGTTCTCCATAAGTTGCTGCTCGAATCCACTCCTGACAGATCTTCGAAAGGAAAGGTTCAAAGGAGAGTGCAACTTTCCAGCCACCGATATCTCTTTGTTTAAATCCAACGCAAATAAACGAGGAAACATCACGTAAAGAGGCTTGTCACCAATCCAGTTATCCAGCCAAAACCTTGTATCCATACCATTCCCTACCCGAATTCTACAATAAGACAAAAAGTCCATACCTTTAGCCTTAAGTAAATGCAATTCACGCAGAATGGAGCTCCAATTAGAAGATGAATGAAGTTGATGCGTGTCCAGCGAAGCACCATACAAAGAACTAATAACCCGAAACCAAAGGGAACCATCACGAGAAATGAAGCGCCAAACCCATTTGAGAAGAAGAGCACGGTTAAGCGCGTGAAAACTCGATACACCTAAGCCTCCTTTACTTTTAGAAGATAAAACCTTATCCCAAGCCGCCCAAATAATCTTCTTATCCGAATGGTCGTTCCCATTGAAAAAATGATTCCGAATAGCCTCCATAGATTTTAAAACTCCACTTAGAACTTTAAATAAAGACATGTTATACAAGGGGGAAGCACCAAGAACATACTTTAAAAGAGTAAAGCGACCACCGATAGAGAGAGTTTTTACCTTCCACTTAGAGAGGCGCGTTCTTAACTTGAGAATAACTTCTTCCCACGCCTTTTGTCAGGACATGCACTCCACTATTAATTGTCCTGGATTTATTAGACATTCGCTTAGGCTTGTAAATTTACAGGATTTACTAATGGTATACTATACACGATAGGGATCACTTCTTGATTAAAATTTTTAAGACTAGTTCCAACATATCAAATTGCTTATGTTTATAGATGCTAGGAGAACTTGTTTTCATCAAAAAGGTTTTTGACTGCAATTTTCTTTATATTTCTTGAAGTTTATCTTTTGTAAGTTGAGTTTAATATCTCATGTATGATTATGGTACATGTGTCTTCCTTTGCCAAATGATATAGCTTATAACAAAAATAAAACATGGAATTTCAATATTTTATCCAAAAACATAAAATAGTAGTATATGTTAAAAGCCATGGATTAGGATGTTTACTCCATCGATTTATATTTATGACTTTTATATATGTCTTCTTATCAGAAAATGAAAGGTGTTCATGGGTCATCTAAAGCATCCAAGCTTGCACAAAAAGATGTTATTAGCACCATGCCAAAGGATGTTATAACCAATATTTTGCATTGTTTTCCTTTACAAGACGTTGTGAAGACTAGTATCTTGTCAAAAGACTGGAAGTTTAAGCGGACCATGATCACCCAACTCGTTTTTGATAAAAACTTCTATTAATATTTAGAGGATACAGAGAATAAACAATTTTATCAAAGCATTATAAGCAGGCTCCTCTTTCTTATTAATAAGTTTGTCCTCTACTTACCATATCATAATGAAGTGGATGTTAATGATATTGACTGTTGGATTATCCATTTGTCCAAAAAAGGAATTAAGGAATTCACTTTTCAAATTATCTATGAAGGCGAACAACTTAAGTTAACTACCCATCTTTACTCATGTCAAGAATTAACACATTTGAAGATTGAAAACTATTCATTGCGTCCAACATACGAGTTTGGTGGTTTTCCAAATTTATTGAGTTTGGACGTGTCTAATGTGTCCTTTGTATGCTCCATATGCAAAGGGGTTCTAACTTGGTCTCCGTTGTTGAAGATTTTGAAATTCAGTTTTACTACTACAGAGAAAGTAAGGCAAATTGAGATTGCAATCAAGCAAGAATGAAAGAATTTGAAAGGGACCAGACCGTAATCAATCTTATCACAATGGAGCAAAATTGGAGTATGATCCGACCATCCACGAGGAAGAGCTGTGACTTTTACATCCGGAAAAATATCTGTGACATGTTGAGATATCAAGAAATGGTCCAACTTGCTCATCTTCGAACCCGCTGGGTCAAATGGGATGTGGAAGGAGACGAAAATACAAAATTCTTTCATGGTATTTTGAAGCAAAAGAGGTCACATCAAACAGTTCAAGGTGTTATGATTGATGGCATTTGGGTTTCTAACCCCCACCAAGTTAAAATGGCGTTCTTTAACTTCTTCAAAGACAAATTTGATGTTTCTGATTCCTCGATTGATCTTTCTACTGTTACGCCGCATTCTACCTTAAACCAAAATGATAATTTGGTTTTGGAAAAGAATGTTTCTGAAGAAGAGATCCGGTTGGTTGTTTGGGACTGTGGGAGTCAAAAAGCCCCGGGCCCGGATGGTTTTTCTTTCCTTTTCCTTAAAACGTATTGGGAACTTTTGAAACAAGACGTGGTGAAAGCTGTTAAAGGTTTTTTTGATTCATTTACCATGCCCAAAGGTTCAAATTCTTCTTTTATTACGTTGATCCCAAATATTGCAAATCCTATTCATATTAAAGATTTTCGTCCAATCTCTTTGATTGGTATGCAATATAAAATTGTTGCTAAAGTCTTGGCTAATAGGCTTTCGAAAGTCATTGATAAAGTGGTGAGTAAAGAACAATCGGCTTTCATTTCGGGAAGATACATTCTTGATGGCCCTTTGATGCTTAGTGAGATAATGTCATGGTACAAAAAGAAGAAAAGAAATTTGTTGTTGTTTAAAGTTGACTTTGAAAAAGTATTCGACACCGTAAGTTGGAAGTTTCTCGATCACATGTTAGCTAGTCTTGGGTTTGGTAACAAATGGCGTAGATGGATTCAGGGTTGCCTTCATTCGGCTAGAGCTTCTGTTCTTATAAATGGAAGTCCCTCTAGTGAATTCTCTATAAAGCGTGGTTTACGTCAAGGTGATCCGCTAAGTCCTTTCTTATTCATTATCATTATGGAAGGCCTTCACACCGCTTTAAAAAATGCGGTCTCTTCGGGCCTTATTCATGGGGATTCAATAGGAGATTCAGGTTTTAAATTATCTCATCTCTTTTATGCGGATGATGTTGTGATTATCTCAGATTGGAATAGGCAAGATATGAATAATATCATTCGAGTTCTTCACGTGTTCTATCTTGCTTCAGCCTCAAAATAAACGCTCCAAATCTAATGTCTACGGTCCGGGAGTGAACTCTCATGATATTGATGTTTTGGCTCGTGACACGGGATGTAGCTCGGTATTGTTCCTTTCTCTTATCTTGGCTTACCTCTTGGAGCAAATATGAACCTTATAGCAAATTGGCAGCCTTTAATAGCCGTTTTCGTGCTAAACTTTCTTCTTGGAAAGCAAGCACTTTATCCATTGGGGTCACCTAACTCTTATTAAATCGGTTTGGGAAGCCTCGGGATTTATTATATGTCGATCTTCAAATGTCCCGAATCATTCTTAACTCCCTTGAAGCTATCCGGGTTTCCTTTTTCTGGGGTGGTAGTGTCGAAAGTAGAAAAATATCCGGGTTTCAATTTTGCTCTTCTCCAAAAATGGAGATGGCGTCTTGTTAATAACCCAAATTCTATTTGGGCTCGTGTCATTGTGGCTATACATGGTATGGAAGCAGGTTTTGATATTAAAGGTTGCAATTATAATGGCGTTTGGGCATCCATCATCTCGACATACTCACTGCTTCATCAACGTAACTTTCTCTTGATGAGTACTCTTAGTCGTAAAGTGGGTAATGGTTTATCTATTCGGTTTTGGAAAGATCAATGGAATGGCAATGGCACGTTAATGTCCAGATTTAACAGGTTATATCACCTTGATGCAAACGCGGATTACTTACTCTCATATCGAAGAGTAAATGATTCTTGGGTTTGGAATTGGAAGAGGCAAGTCGAGGGATCCCGTAATGAAGGTGCCTTAGATTCTCCGGTTTGAGTGGGTCGGGTAAAGCTTCTTGATGAGCTCGATTCATGGAGTTGGAACCTTGACAACGATGGTAGTTTTCGGTTCATGTAACGCGAGTTCACCTTGACTCTTGTTTGCTTCCTTCGTGTTCCCATGCACTCGATGGTTCAATATTCTTCCTAAAGGTAAACATTTTCATTTGGCGTCTTTCTTTGGACAAAGCTTCCTACTCGTCTTAATTTATCTTTGAGGGCCTTGATATACCGTCCATTGTTTGCCCGATGTGTAACAATGTGGTGGAATCCGTGGACCATGTCTTCTTTGGGCGTGACTTGTCTTCAAGCATTTGGTTTCTTGTAAGAAGATGGGTTGATATTGCTATGCCATCATTTTCTTCTTGGTTGATTGCCGCAATGGTTCAAGTTTGGAGAGCTTATAGGAGTGATGAAGATCGAGTGTACGTCATTTCTGTAGCGTTGTTATGGTGCATTTGGCGTTATCGCAACGGTGTTATTTTCTCCTCTCACTCGTTGAGGAAAAGTGACATTTTCGATTCCATTCGTACTTTTTCTTTTTCTTGGCTTAAAAGTAGAGGGCGCAATGTTAATTGTTGGAACTCTTGGCTTATGAAGCCTTTGTAATTTTATTCTAGCTCCTTGCTAGAGTGTTTTAATAAATCCGCCGTTCAAAAAAATGAGATTGCAAAACTTGAAAATCTCGAAATATTATCTTTAAATCCGTGTGAAATTGAAGATATGACAATGATCACAAGTTCCAGCATCTTTCAGCTTGTGGGTTCTTTACCAAAACTTCAAGGACTGTGCCTAGATATTTTTGACTGCCAGGTAAGTTTAAGTTGGATCTTTGAAATTCATTTTACAAAATCTTGCAACATGCTTATTAATTCCCTAAAAATTAAATTGGCTTTCTATTTAGATATTAGTAAATGCTGAAAACAGGGTCCCATCCTCCTTACCTCACCTCAAGACACTTAATTTGGACATGTTGATACAAAAGTTGGACGTTCTTAGTTTGGAGCTCCTGCTCTGCTCGTACCAATTGAGAATTGCCGCTGAGACCGCGCACTAAGAGACAAGAAACACCGTTAGGCTTACCGTGGGATTGTCTCCCACGATTATCCTCCCGTGAGAGTGAGTAATCGGTTTAGGGTTTAAGGAGTTTTAGGGTTATGAGATCGCACTTAAACGAGGGATATGATTCCTTTATATACGCACGGAATCCTTGTTGGTTCCGTGTTCCCCAACCTTCGCGATCCCGCCTAAGTCGGTTGGGAATGATTATCTTCTTATTTTAGAAGATATCGGATATCTATTCCAGAATAGATTTGGGCTTGGGCTTTCGTGAGCCCAAACGCAGATTGATATTGGCCCCCGCCTGCACCGGCTTGCAGTATGGATCGTAGTCGGGTTTATGACCCGACCCGCACTATACGTCATCATGTCCCCCGCCTAGTATGCGCAGCGCATAATCGCGGATGCTAGACTAATGACCGTAGTCCAAAATAAAATAAAAAACTTTTAAACGTATTAAAGAAGCCATACACATACCCGTAGGTGCAGTGTATCTAGACATCAAAGTGAAATGCAAATGCCTCGTTAGTCGGGGGAAAGTTATCGCCTTTGTCCCATCAAGCAATCTCAACCACACAAGTGAGGTTAGTGGGATCCACGTGTCGCCAATCGTGTGGAAGAGAAAGACTATATAACTTATCGCTTCATTTTCACCGGATATCTCACAAGAAAACTCCATCCACCATTTCTAAAGCATTCTAAGAGTTGTAATCCGTAAATTAACCAACCATTAAAGGTAACCGCGCGCGCTTTATCAAAAATAATAACACGATGGTTAAACAGCTTGTCCGACTTCACCTCCGACCACCGTGATCGATCCGATGGAATTCACCTCGATTACTTTATACCCGGATGTGCATCCATTAGTTCCGGATGCGCGAGCCACGATTGCGGATTTCCGGGGAAAGTGGGTGTATACACGGTTATTCGATTCGCGAATCAACGCGCCTCGCCACGCTTTCGTGCGATGTGTTAAACTATTATAATCTACACATATCGCAGCTTGCATTGTATCGGCGCGCCAAAATTACCAATTTTGAGGTAAATTGCCGCTTGTTGGCGATTAACCCCACCATCCACCTATTCCGCGCTTTTATCACACTACGGGCGCATGGGTGGGTGTCTTTTGCAAACGCTACCGGTAGACCGCAGTGTTATACGGATAAATTAGATTCACTTAGGAATTGGAGGAGTATTTCTTCCGGTAGATGATACATGCTTTCCCGAATTATGATTTTTATACCCGGGAACATTAGAGAGGATGAGTGCCCATTGCTCGGGTCTTATGTCGCCGAGGATGCGGAATCGATAATGCTAACCGCATCCCCATTAGTGCCTATCCCGAGGGATTTTGGTGCACATGGAATCACCAGAATTATTTTGGCCCCAAGATGAGATCCCTATCTTCTTAGACGCCAATGGCCGTGGTGGGTACTTATTCCTCCGCACTCTGTGTAAATAATGTAAGAACAATCTTCCGATATGTCGCGCATTATATAACCTGTTTGTATATGTGTCTTGTTTTGCAGAGATGGATCTATTCACCGTCAGATGCCTAGCAAAGCCCGTAGGGTAAAGACAGAGTAAGACTTTGAAGGATGATGAGGAGCCTATTTTAGCTGCCACCGCAGGCGCATTTATGGAGCCGAATGCGGGAGACAGTACCAGTTCCTCACCGCAGTGGAAGCCACACCACTACAAAGCCATCCTAATCCCGAGTACCTTCTCTCAGGGCGCAGCCCACCGCCCGTAGTCGTGGCCCACCCTATGGAAGAAGAGGAAGAAGAAGAATCTGGGCTTAGTCGCAAAAGGACCCGGCGGATGATGGTGCAGCCCTCAAGGAAAAACGCCCGTGGTCCGTGATCGTGGAATTATCCTCCATCGATGAAGCGCCGCCGCACCCTTCGCCGATGTCGCGAGCCACGTAAGTAAAGCCGCATATGTATAATTTTCTTTTGTTGGTGAATGTGCTAGTTGTGATTCTAACATTGCGCCGGTGATCATTCGCAGGATGGAGCAGTTATAGAATCACCCCCAAGGCGAGTCCGACGCGCTCAACAGATTCTCGAGCCGCAGAGCCGTGATAATGAAAACCAACCGATGCGGATGCGCCCATGGAGCAATTGGTTGAAGAATTGGTGCAGTCTCCGCACAACAGTCGCACTAATTGTGAAGTCGAAAGACCGAGTATCCGTGGGAGGACCAAAGTTCACAAAAGGACCAAACAATAGCTTTGTTGAGGCGCAATCGGCAAGCACCCGAAAGAATCGATAGCGCCCATGCAGAGGTTAGGATCCGAGCGCATACGCCAAAAACAAAGCCGAGGACAAGATGGCACTAATGTGCCAAATAAATCAAGATCGGCCGAGGTCGCCAGTATAAGTCTCGCGTGCACCGGGCACTTAAACATTTAGAGGTGGTAAGGAAAATTTTTTTGCGCATTGGGGAGCTTGGGGCTACCGTGAGTGGTCATTGAGGTGCAGAGGCAAATGCTGTAAGCTTAGCCTCGAGTATGACGAGGAGTTGTATCCTCACCATGTCCACGATAGCGGAGCGCAGTGGCTCATAGGCCACGGTCTCCGCTTAGCGCGCCTCGCACTCGGAATCGCCAGAGGTGGTTAATGCTTTGGGAGGTTGTGCAAGGCGCCTGAGCGTGGTAAGTCGAAGCAATTGAAAAGCTTCATGAAACTGTTGAAGGCGCCTATTGATAAGGTACCAAATTATGATGCTGAGTCATATGATCACTTGGTCGCTGCCATGCAGAGAATGAAGGACTTAGAGCTCCCAATGATTTCGGAGCTTGAGCGCGATCAAGATTATCCGATAAATGTAATTATGGCGGGGTTGACCTTGGCGCGTCATCGTACCGAGGGTGCCGAGACACAGCCGGACTATTATTTGAAGCCCCATGAGTCTCAGCCCAAGCACCGCTTGCGGCCCTAGGGATAGTCGTAATCCATTTGCTTTGGAGAAAGAGGTACCTTTAAAGGAAGTCTTGAAGCGCATGCGACCCGCCTTGCTAAGAAAGAAGGTATTGCGGTAAAGCCATTTTGTGTGGGGTTGGTGCGGCTCACTTGCCAAGGTCCGATGGGGTGCCGCCAAGTGTGGCCACCGTGTCGCGTCAGATGCGTATGTGTTGAAGGGTATGAGCGAAGCTAAAGATGCAACGAGTCACGCTGGCACATCTTCACTTAAGCGTTGTAGTACCGGTAGTTGATATGTTGCAAAATATCTCTTGTAATAACTCGTAGTTATGAATAAAAGTTCTTTTTGTCGCTGGTATTATTGAAACTTGTAATGTATACGATTCTGTTTGTCTTTGCGTGAAAGATATCTTCGTTGTCAAGAAACAAACGTACGCCAATGCTAATATAGGAAATCCATAATCATGTATGAAAGCCATAGTATACTTGAGAAATAATTCAAGTATTTTATCATAATCGTATGTTATGATATACAACAGATCAGAATATCACATTAAGGAATCAAGTGTCTTGGTTCCTAAGTTGTTAAACGCAAGACGTGCGCGTTGCGCAACCATCGTGGGATGCGCATATCTTATTCCAACGCCTTGAGAACAAGGTGTTTAACAAGGATGCGTGATCCAAGATTGATGGGTTTGCAACCTCTTACTCAACAAGTTAGTTAGTAGGTCAACTTATCCTTTTACCATCATGGGTTTATTTGTAGTGCATGCACGCCATCGTGGGCAAGAAATAAAAATTGTTAAGACATACAAGATATGGAGATAACAACTTAAAATGTGTCATGGAGTTAGCTAGAAACCGCGGCGCTTTATTGATACTTGCAAGTTTTTGAGAAATAACAAAGAAAACAAAGAATATGAAAAATAAAAATGAATACATGAATGTTTATTGAGCATCGAAAGTGCGGAGCGTCTGCGGCGCTGTGTCGTAGCTATTCTTATGTGTAGCACCTCTCGAGGTTGCCGATGTTCCATGCGCGCGGTAGGTCACGACCATCCAAGCCTCGTAGCCTCACGACGCTACTGCGCCTATTGCTTCAAGAACCTCATAAGGTCCTTCCCACTTTGGTCCGAGCTTACTCGTATCTTCGCGTGGCTCGCCTCATTGGCACGGTAGACAAAGTCGCTCGGTCTCGAATGAAACACCGCGCACCTTGGCATCATAGTATCCTTTCATTTTTGACTTCGACTTTGCCTCCCGTATGGTCGCGCTCGCTCGCCTTTCTTCCAACAGATCCAAGTCGACACGCCTTTCATCATTGTTTGTTGTTACATTGATCTCCGCAGGCGGATAGTTGGCATGCCGATCTCGCTGGTATAACGGCTTCGTCCCGTAGACTAGAGAAGGGGTGTCCCCGCCGGTTTTTATTGAGGTGCGTGAGCCCACAAGACATGCGAAAGCTCTTCGACCCACCTTCCTTTGTGCTCGCCCAGCGCGCTTTGATTCCTTCGCCCAGCTTCGATTTGCGCGCCTACTAAGCCATTGGTTTGCGGGTGTGTAACCGACGCCAAGTGTTGGGTGATGTTTAACTTCTCGCACCAATCTTTGAAGGGGTCGTCGTAATTGTTTCCGTTATCCGAGATGATTTCTCCGTAATCCGGCGGCATACTATGTTGTCCCGCATAAAGCGTTTCACCCGTTGCCGGTGATTGTCGCCATCGCTTTTGCCTCGATCCACTTGGTGAAGTAGTCTATAGCTACTATGAGAAACTTGAGACCGCCGCTATTGGAAAAGGACCGCAATATCAATGCCCCATTTGTAGAATGGCCATGGCGCCGTGATTGGCGTTAGCTCGGCCGTGGTTGGCGCGGACGGGTCTATGAACTTGGCAATCATTGCACTTCCTTATTAAGTCCCGCGATCTCGATGCATGGTGGCCAAGAGTATCCCGATCGCATGGGCGCGCTACAACGGACCGTGGGTCCGCGCGCATGCCGCATGAACCTTCATGGATTTTCGCAAGACGTAATTTGCTTGTAGGGGCCGACGCAACGGAGCCATGGTTGGAGGAAAGAACGCCAGACAAGATGTTGTCTCGCATTGAATCTCTCTCACAGACGCCGATTCTCGCGAGCTTCGTCTGCTTGGGGTAATGTTCCTTTGCTTAAGAATTCGTAATCGGTGTCATCCATGTAGGACCATCCTCCTCTATGATCGCGGAGACTTCCATCTCCGATATTGATTTGCTTTTCGTTGTTTCCACCAAAGACTTGCTTTGATAAGTGTGCGAAGCTTGTCGAGGCGATCTTGCTCAAGGCTCCGCTTTGCGATTTTCTCCTCTAGGGACTTGCTTGATAGTAAATCACAAAGCCTTTGATCGTTGTCTTAGTCTTCTCAAGATATCGAATCATATTCTCTTCTTTGGCCACGATTCACCCAACACGTGGTTGGCTACTAGCCGGAGTCCACATTTGCTTCCAAGTTACGTGACACCCATTCGAGCCGCAATGCGTAGTCCGCGATTAGGGCTTCATATTCGCCTCATTGTTTGTCGCGTAAATTCAAAACGCAGCGTAAGTGAATTCCATTCCTCCGGGTTTGTGAGAATAAGGCCGCCCCGATCCGCCCACGCACGAGGACCCGTCAGTAAACAAAATCCATGGATCTTGTAGTTCCTTCTGCTTGGTGCGGGTACTCATCAAGATCCGCTTCGATGATGAAGTCCGCCGTAACTCGCCCTTTTATTGCGGTACGTGGTCCGTAAGAGATGTTGTGTTCGCTTAGCAACACACTCCACTTCGAGTCGCCCCGACGATCGGGTTTGGAGATGATCCGCTGATGGCTTGATCCGTGATTACCGCTATCGGGCGCGCTGAAGTACGGCGCAATCGCTGGCGGCAAACACTAATGCCAAGACTAACTTCTCCATGGCATCGTAGTTCATCTCCGCCTTCTTGAGCGCTTTGTCGACAAAATAGATAGGGGTTTGCACCGAGTCCCTATTCGTTAGTAGCACCGCTACCGATCGCCCCATGAGTTGCCGATAAATACATGATCGCTCTTCCCCGGTCGGGTGCAACGAGTGTTGGGAGCGCTGCTAGATGTCGCTTGAGTGTAGTGAAGGCTTCTTCCGCCTCCGTCGTCCACCGAAGTCACCCTTTTCATACACTTCGAGCGTTTTGAAAAGAGGCAATGACTTTTCTCACGACTTAGACAGAACCCGCTTAGCCGCCGCTTTTCCGTTGAGGATTGGACTTCCTTCGCTGCGTGGTGAGGGAAGTTCTATTACCGCTTTGTCTTTTCTCGACAAGGTTTTATGCCGTCAGTTCTATCAGTATCCTAGAACATGCCTTCAAGAGCGCCAAGGTGCATTTCTTGGGATTCACTTCATGTTGATCTCTCGTAGTCTTGAACGCCTCTTCTATGTCGCGCACAAGCTCAACTTCAAGATGGCTTTTATGACCGTGTCATCCACATAGACTTCCGTGTCATGCCCACCTGCTTTTCAAAGGCATTGTCTACTAACCCGATAGTGGCACCAGATTCTTCAAGCCAAAGGGCATTTTGTATAACAAGAACGCCTTGGCTTGTGTGGAAAGTCGTTTTTCCTCGCCTTCCTTAGCCATCTCAGACCGGTGATATCCCTTGTACGCCGAGAAAACACTTTAACGGGTATCCGCACAAGGACTCTATTTTCCGCCTATCTCGTAATGGATAGCGCCCCCCGGCATGCTTTGTTAAGGTCGGTGAAGTTCACGCACATTCGCCACCACCGCCGCTTTTTCACCATTATCGGGTTAGAAAGCCACCGTGGTAGTAGACTTCACGATAATTCCCCGATTTACCAATTTCGCACCTCTCGCCAGATTGCTCGCGACGCCCGGGCTTGGCCACGCTTCTTCCGGGCGACGTGTGTATCCTTGTCGGATTCTCGCTTATGCTCGTGATCGAGCGTGGTACTCCACCATGTGTTTTGGCCCCACGCGAAAATATCCACATTCTTTTGTAGAGAGCGCACACATACCGCTTTGCCGTTGTCCGACAATGACCCTCCGATGGTTATTTTCGCCCGGTATTCGGGTGAATCGCGACCTTCAAGTTGGGGACTTTGGTCACAAGACCGCTTTGGGATCGGTGCCATTTCGCATGTAACCGTGTTACATTCTCTATTTGGTACCGTGGCATTGTAAAGAGTAACAACGCCCCTTCATCGGGAATTTAAGCATCCCGCGCGCCGTTGATGGCACCGCACGCATGGTCGATATCCCGGTCTCCCAATAATGCCATTGTATGGCGAGGGGATTTGATCACCATGAAGTCCATCCAGTTGTCGAGAGTGCTCGCTGCCAATGCCGACTAGTAATCGCAGCTGCCCCATGGGCCATATCTTTTCACCCGTGAAACCAGTGAGTGAGTCGTGGTCGACCGGGTTTAACCGGTCGCGATTTCGTGTCGTAGTCTTTAAAGCAATGCTCATACATGATATTTGCCGATGCCCCACCATCAATGTACATGCGGTGTATGTCGTGACCACCCGCACCGATTTCAATGGTGAGTGGCTCACATCGCGTTGTCCGCAGCTAGAGTAGGAAAGAGATTTCGCTTCTTCGGAAAACTCCCGGCCGACCTTTTGTCTAGTGATTCGCTGCCACGCTTGTATCATGTAGATTGTGTCGGCCTTATCTTTGGGTGTCTCCTTCTTGTTTCCATTCTTTGTTTATCTCTTCCTCTTTAATGTTTTTAACCAAGTGGTCCGCCTACCCTCCTTGACCATCTTGTCGATGAGTTGGCGCACTGGACACATTCGTTAGTGGTGTGACCCTTTGCGCGTGGTAGTCACAAGATCCATTCCCAAAGGCGCCGATCTTCCGTGTACGATTCATGGTGGTCTTGGGAAATTCGCGCCTCACCGCGAGTATTTCCTTTGGGGTTTTGATCGTGGAGTGTACTGTCATTATCTCTCGCCGCCTCCTCCGTCGCGATAGCTCCTATTACGGTTACTACCTCGGTCGCTCGATTGTCTCCTGTGTTGTTCCCGTGACCGTAACTCGAGTGGTTCTTTTGCTATCCGCCGCGGCTTCTCCCCGGACAAAAGACCGAGAGCGCTTCATGAGTTCATCAAAGGTCTCGTGGATCTTGTCGCTCAACCTCTTGATGAGTTCTCGATTATTAATCCCATTCATGAAGCCGTAGATCTTTAGTACTTCAGACATGCTTTAACTTGCATGCATTCATCTTTAAAGCGCTCCATGAATGCGCCAGAGATTCTCCTTGGTTCGCTTTACCCGGCGAGTTCGACAGATTTTTAGCGCACTTTTTCCGTTGAGTAAAATTTAGGCGAACGCCTTTCTCAACTCTTCAAAACCATTTATGCTCCTTCGGGAGTTTGTTGAACCGCCCGCGCTTCCCACTAGTGTGGAATTAAACATGTGGCACCACACCGGTTGTGGCCAATTCTCAATGGTCGCGCCGATTCAAAGATTTTAGGTGATCGTCCGGATCACTGCTCCATCATAGGTCTTGACATTTGTAGGCATGCGCCTCTTCTTGTTCTCGAGAAATCACTAATGCGCCCGTGAACGATCCACTTTCTCGACGGCGCCACGGGAGAGACATGTCTTCCTCTTGGCTATCGCGTCTGCTTCTAGACTTCCAATGTCCTCAGATCGCTATCCTCGTTGTCCGAGGAGTTATCGAAGATGAATTTTCCTTCACGGCGCTTATGCGCCGCCATCCTCGTAGTCCGACTTGTAGTCCGGATCAAGGGCTTTCACTGGGGAATACTTTCCCCCATCATTATGTACTTTACGGCTACCGCCCGCGAGACACCGGTACGCCGCTCTTCTCTATCACTATCACTCAAGTGTTGCGAGTGAGATGTCTCATCACCCTCGATTCTCCTCCCGATTCGCTGAATACCGGGGTTTATGACCGCTCTCGCGCTTTTCTTTCCGTGGCGCAGCGGGAAGTATCGATTCGAATCGAAATTGAGTCGGGCTTTCAAGTTCCGACCGATCTATTCTTCTTCCTCTTGCATGAGGCGCTAATGTTTCGTAGTTTTGGGATACGAAACTTCGGTGTTAATTCCGCGCGACCCCTCAAGAGCAAGAGTGTTTGTTTCGCCGCTATACCCTTATCCCTACCGGTGCCTCCGGACTTTGTCGCCGGGCTTAGCACCGATTGGAAGGGAGTAGTAAAGACGGTGCGCAGTGGGTCTACTCCACTCGTGGTGGTTGTAGTGGCTGGGTTGTTCCCGAGTGCGGTTCCACCTGCAGGAAGATCAAGTCTTGGCCTCGATCCCTTATTTTTAGCAAATACTGGTTGTCCTGCAGGTCTCGCTAGGGTTAGTCCACTGCGACTTCTTCCCATGAGGTCCGATCGCGATCGCCGACACCGTGCTTTGTCATTCTAGTGTTGGTTCTTAGTGTATGGTCCCACGGATGGCGCCACTTGTTGATACAAAAGTTGGACGCCTCGGTTTGGAGCTCCTGCTCGCACTCAATTGAGAATTGCCGCCGAGACCGCGCACTAAGAGACAAGAAACACCGTTAGGCTTACCGTGGGATTGTCTCCCACGATTATCCTCCCGTGAGAGTGAGTAATCGGTTTAGGTTTAAGGAGTTTTAGGTTATGAGATCGCACTTAAACGAGGGATATGATTCCTTTATATACGCACGGAATCCTTGTTGGTTCCGTGTTCCCAACCTTCGCGATCCCGCCTAAGTCGGTTGGGAATGATTATCTTCTTATTTTAGAAGATATCGGATATCTATTCCAGAATAGATTTGGGCTTGGGCTTTCGTGAGCCCAAACGCTTATTGATATTGGCCCGCCTGCACCGGCTTGAAAAGTATGGATGTAGTCGGGTTTATGACCCGACCCGCACTATACGTCATCCACGAATCGTGAACCTTTTTTGGTGTGATTATGGTGATGCTTTATGTTTCTTTTTATGAATGGGGTATCTTTTAAAGTATGGTCGAGAAAGGAAGTTGGTTCACCTTCTGTTAATATAGGTTGTTTTAACCCCTGATGAAATCCAAAATCTATATCCAGGAGAAAGGTCCAACTAGACTTATGACTCGGAAGCAGTATGATCCTTTGTACGGGAACTATTCATCATAGACCAGAAACGCATTTGATATATCTCATATGCATTGATCAAGCATTAAGGAGAATATATGAATGTCTTATTTAACTATTTATGAATGCACATATCCTGGTCGCATTATATCTTCTTTTCAACTTTCTCCCCCAAAATGAAATAGTACTCTTCTAGGCTAAACTTATTTTTGCTCAACTTTTTGAAGTATTGACTTTTAATCTTTTTCAAAGGAGCCACTGGTTTGTTTATGTAGATGAATTAGGCTGACGCGTGTCGCAACGGGGCTAATATATGTTTTAATTATTTTTGGTATATTGGCGCATTGTGGTTTAATAAATGTTCAAGTTGATGATTGTAGGGCCGTCCTTTTTTTGTCTTCCTTATGGTCAAGTATGAATGCACTAAAATTATTGAGACAAATCATTTATTCATCATTTATGGTAAAACGTTTCAAATACATCAAGTACATTCTCCCCTTGTAAGCTAAACTTATTTTTGCTCAATTTTATGAAGTATTGATTTTTAATCTCTGTCAAATGAGCCATTACTTTGAAATTCTTTTCGTATTCTCATTTTATTTTTTCTTCTCACTTAATCTTATCCCTTATTATGTATATGGTAGTATGTGTAAGCTAAAAATAAATTGCTAAAGTTTAAAAGAAAAAACTCTTTAGTTTTCTTAAATAAAAAAGATTGTAAAAACACCGAACGAATTTGCCACATGACAATTCTCTAACATTTGGTTGTATATATTGTAAATAAAATCTATGAAAGTAACACTTTTAATCTTTTTAGAAGTGATCATGTGGTGTTTGGGGTTACTTACTGAAAATAGATTATGTGTTTTGAAAATGGATAATCAAATAATCAGTTGTTAGAAAATGTGATTGAAATATAGTGTTTGAAATTTGAATTAAATGTGATTGAAATATAGTGTTTGAAATTTGAATTTGATTATTCTTTTTGATATCGCAATAATTAGATAATCATTTTTTTTAGAGTAAACTCCAAAATACATCCACGTGGTTTACCCGTTTAGCACCATACATCTCTCACCCAAAAGTTTAGACAGATACATCACCCGTTAGTAAACGTTGACTATATACATCCACAAGGACGAACGTTGCAAAATTGGGTCGTTAACTTGGACACGTGGCGTTAAGTAAGGGTAAGTTGGTCATTTTATCTCCCAGCTACTTCACTCTTTTATCACTTTCACTCATAAACACACACCCAAATCAAAAATCCCAAATCAAAAACAATAATCCCAAATCAAAAACACACATCAAAAACCCAAATCAAAAAACACAAATCAACAACGCATTTCCAGTAGACGAATCAAAAAACACAAATCAACATCCCATTGAACATACCAAACAACTGAGAAGCAAGAAGGGAAGGGAGGTGCCGCTGATGATGGTGGTGACGATGGCGGCTGTGGTTAACTCGAACCAAACAAGACCCTTTTATTTCCATCTAAACCCGAACCAGACCCTTGATTTCTCAATCTACTCGTCTCTCTTGACTCAAAAGTGGGAGGAGTGGTGGATGGTGATGATGGCTGTGTGGCGGTATGGTTGTTGCTGTTGTTTTCGTTCGCCAGAGAGAGAGAGGAGGGGGAGGCGAATGTAGTGTGAGAGAATAGATTAGAAGAACCTGATCTTCTTCTTTCTTCTTTTTTCTTTAAATAAGGATAGTTGATTTGTGTTTTTTGATTTGGGTTTTTGATGTGTGTTTTTGATTTGGGATTATTGTTTTTTATGTGTGTTTTTGATTTGGGATTATTGTTTTTGATTGTGTTTTTGATTTGGGATTTTTGATTTGGGTGTGTGTTTATGACTGAAAGTGATAAAAGAGTGAAGTAGTTGGGAGATAAAATGACCAACTTACCCTTACTTAACTGCCACGTGTCCAAGTTAACGACCCAATTTTTGCACTGTTCGTCCTCGTGGATGTATATAGTCAAACGTTTACTAACGGGGTGATGTATCTGTCTAAACTTTTGGGTGAGGGATGTATGGTGCGAAACGGGGTAAATCACAAGGACGTATTTTAGAGTTTACTTTTTTTTTAATATTGGAAAAACAAATTATTATACAACTTGACACTTATAGATGACAAAAATGGACATGCAATAAAAAGATCATTGCCGCATGGGAGTTAATCAGAAGGCTATATAGTAATTAAATGGCAATCAACTAAAATATTCAAACCTACGTTTTGTAAAAGCAAGTTGTCACCTACTTATCCAAAGTTGCGTTTTCTCATCTCCAAAATGTGAATTAGTGATTATTTTACTCTTCTACCCAAACACTCAAAATATCTTATCTCTATTTTGCAAATAAAATAATAAGATAATTCAGTCAATAACACAATCTCAAACACCCTCTTATTTAAAATCATAAATTGTATTGTGTATATATTGTATAGATGCGGATTTTGTGGTGATAGCGTTAGAGGCTAAATAAATAATGTGTATAATGTATAGTGTATATATTGTATAGATGTAGATTTTTTGGTGATTCTGTATAATGTGTACTAGTTATAAGTCATGTATAGTGTATATATTGTATAGATGTAGATTTTGTGGTGATTCGTATAATGTGTACTAGTTAAAAGTCATGTATAGTGTATATATTGTATAGATGTGGATTTTGTGGTGATTCTGTATAACGTGTACTAGTTATAACTCACGTGCATGCATGGGGTTTACACGAGAATCAAATTTATTTTAAAATTTTAATGCAGTATATGTACTTATAAAAGTTTGCCCATGTTTAATATTTAGTAATTGTGATATAAGTATAACTAATACTTATGCACGAGTTTTTCTTTATGTATTAATATTTATTAGTATTTTGTAAAGATTTTTGTTGGGTGAAAGATTTAACTTTTTTATGTAACATTGATGTGCTATGTGTGTACAAGTTTTAAATTTGTAAAAGGTGATTTACCAATTCTACCAATAACACATACGAGCAAATGAACTCGTCCGTTATAACAAGATTATGATGGTAAGTCGGGATCGTTCGCAAGGATTTGTGAGTGAATCAAGAAACAAGTATAAAATCAACTACAGCAATCCAAAAGTAAATAATAACGAAAATTGAGATAATGAAATTCAGATGAATAAAACTAAACTTGCTTAAACTAGTTTCTTATCCTTTAATAGTACGATTGTGATAACCTCTTCTTAACATGTTGGTTATGATAATTAGTTGGTATACTAATCTATTGTTCTTACAAGTTAAACCTTCGTCAAGATTTTAGTTTATAAAAACAAGCATTAAGTTTAACCAAATCAATTCAAGATCAATTCAAGTTTCATAAGTTTATATTCATAAACTTAAACACAAAAACATCCATTTGCCTTATCAAATTTTCTTAAGAAATGGTCAATGCAAAAGGTAACCGATTATAGACAAAGGGTCACAGTTGATTGCAAACGACTAATCTTACGACCTTTGAGGTGTTTCCAATCAATCCAATCTGATAATCAAAAAGTATTCTTATTGCAACCACACTTTAGTTTCTTTGTTTGACCAAGAATAACGGGTAAAAACAATCATTCATAGACAAATGATTATAACTAGTTGAATAACAATAAATCCTTTCGACCCTTACGATTACTAACAACTAGTCAATCTTGATTAACAAATGTCACTATAAAACTTAAACACAATTGGATCTTAGAATCAACTTCAAATTGAATTAAAACATGTTAACACAATTATAGACTGATCATTAGATAATTAACATTGTTTAAGCAAGTGCATAAAGGAACTAGCCACTCATAAAAAACATGAACATAAACTCAGAACTTTGAACATTAAAAAACATGATTAAGATTCTTACAATGATTGGAATAAGATTACAAATAATTGAGTAATGTTTCCCAAAGTATTGGTGTTGACTTCTCGGGGGTTTGACTTCCAAATGTTGACTTCTTAGACCTCTAAACTTTCCTGGACTTCTAATGACGAATTTGAAAGCTATTTGAGAATGGTTTGATAAGTAGAGAGTTTTATTGTAGTGTGTGTGTTCTCAAATGATCACAAAAGGCTCTATTTATATTAATCTCAAGGCCTAGGGTTATTAATGCTGAACTTGGCCTCCAAGGAGCTTGGCAGGGACTAGAATACACCAAGGAATGAACTAGAATCGTTTGGATACAAGTGAGGAGTCTTAGTGATGAAGAAATGACAGATAGAACTTTCCAGCCGAATTAGTTGCGGGTGGCAACCGATCGGCTGGCCTTCTTTACTAACCTCCAACCGAATCAGTTGCGGGTGGAAACCGATCGGCTTGTCTTCCCCAACATGTGACTTGTTTGATTTGTTCAATTCTATTTCGTAGCTCTTGATTCTTCATCCAAATTTGATCATCGCTTCGACACTTGGAATGCTGAACCAATGGGTCATACGTGCTTGACATGCCTCCATGAAACGAAAATCTTCCCGTATGAATATGAATATTCACTTATCTAACATTCTTTTACTTTTCCTTCGATTTCCCTACACTTGGTTACATATACTAGACAAACGTTCTTTGATACGATTAAGTACTAAAAGCATATGAATATAACCAAATAACATATATAAAAGCACGAATAATGCTACTGAAAACATGTACAATCTGAGCGTTATCAAATTCCCCTACACTTAAACTTCCTTGCCCTCAAGCAAATCTAGAATTGAATAAAATATCCACCTGGTACAGAAATATGATTGAGAAAAATGTGATACAAATTTAACAAGTATAAGTACAAGATAAGATCCATCATGTTAGCTTTAATAATGAAAGAATCAAGATGTACGACAATATCCAATGATTTTTTTGCACGATTAACATTTCAAAACACCTCACAAAAAAGGAACGAAATATAATTCACTCAATCACTCAATTTTTTAGGTGGAGTAAACAAGAGAAATCACACTCATTTCTCAGTCATGATTCGTTTATTACCATAAGCTTGTACAAGAAACAAAACTCCACCGACGTGGCGTGAGCACCAAGTGTAAACATCTAAAGAGGGATTTTATTCGGGTTTAAATGTTAGGATACGGGAAATTAAAGGGTATGGATAAGGCATGGGAATATTTATGAAATTGGTGTTAAAGAAAAATAAAGTCAAGTCTAATACCCATGTTGGTAGTCACCAAACAATCCACAAACCAGTAGATGATTACAGATACTATCTTTCTCTTCTTCGGACTTCCACAATCTTCACATCGATTCGCCATAACAATATTATTCATACATAGCACATTGGCTAATACTAATTACATAACTAGCCTTTTTTTTAACACAATCCTTTCTTCGAAATGGCACATACGAAGACAAAGTGCGGTTACTCATAATCATCTAGACAATCAAATTGTACCAAGCAACTAGCAACCAACCATTTAGACATTTGACAAAGGTTAGGCTAAGGCTTAAAGTGTAAACTATTTTTTTATTTTTCTGGATTTAACAAAAAATAAAAAGATTGGCTCGGAGGGTGTACTAAGGGTATCTAACACTAAAAGTGAGTACTACAATGGGTCCATATGGGTGGTTAACTAACCGATGTGGTTAGCTAATGTATCATCAGATGTAAAATGGAAGGCCATTTGGGTTTAAAGCCTAAGGTACCACTTTATCACATGAATACACTTATATCACACGAATGCGATCTCACTGCAGTCTGGTAATGATTTACAAGCACAAGTTCTAGAAAAAATAAAATCACCGGCACACTCATGCAAAGATCTAAGCATAAAAGATGTATACTATATATATGATATAGGCTCAATTCCTCACAATTTGGTGGAAAGGGCTTATATAATGTGTGTTAGCAAATGTTATCGATCCCAGAATGGATTGCAATATTAATCGGAACACATCTCAAAAATTACAGATTTTACCAGTGGATTGATCAAGTTATTCTAATATATTATCCTAAAAGCATGAAAATAACTAGATCACAAGGGCAAACAAAGTTTTAAAATTTAAGCTCAAAAACTCTAATTTTCCTATTCACCCCCTCCACACACTTAAGTTAAACATTGTCCTCAATGTGAAAAATGAACTTCAAAGTATAGAAAATAGGGAAATAGGGATAAAACCAGATTTTCCGAATGAGTTTCCAGCTTACCTTCTTTGATCCAAGTGTCCATGGAAGTAATCATTACTTGCAGTAATCTTATACAAAAAACAAAAACAATTTTATTAAAGTGCCACCTCCCCCACACTTAAGTTCAACCAAAGGTTTAAACTTTGGGGCGTGACCACGGAAAAATGAAAATCGAATCTGAAAACAACACGGGTTGCCTCCCGAGAAGCGCTTGTTTTATTACCGAGTCATCAGCCTGACTCAAGATTTCCCAAATTCACGTTGTAGCTTTGGATTTCTTCGTTAAAATTTCGGGAATATGCAGAAATTCTTCACCAGTCTCGTCAATATCTCTCTAGATGAATCCAGCTGTTGGTGCCCAAGGAACACTCTATCTGTATCTTCCTGGAAAAAGTGCTATGAATGTGCTGGTTTCAAATTGTGTCTTAGGCAAAATTGCCTCTATGGAAATCTCATTCAATTGGTCCTTATCATAATATAACTTGATTTGGTGCCCATTAACAATGAAACTTCCACCTTGCTTGTCATGAAGTTCGACATAACCGGATGGATATCCATGTTTCACTATATATGGTCCGAACCATTTTGGTTTGAGCTTAGGAGCTTTGAATTTGAATTTCATATTGAAAAAGCAGAACTTTATATTCGGTTTTGAATTCTTTTCGAATTCTCAGCTTTTTGTCATGATAAGCTTTGGTTCTTACTTTGTAGAGTTTGGAATTCTCATAAGCTTGGAGTCTTAATTCATCGAGTTCATGCAACTACAAGAATCTCTTTTCTCCAGCTATTTTGAGATCGGTGTTACAACTTCTAAGGGCCCAGTAAGCGCGATGTTCGATTTCGAACGACAAATGCCAAGTTTTTCCATACAAAAGTCTGTAAGGAGTTGTACCAATTGGAGTTTTGTAAGACGTACGAAACGCCCATAGAGCATCATCAAGCTTTTTCGACCACACTGAAGGATTATCCTTCACTGTTTTTTCGAGTATTTTTTTCAAAGCTTTATTGGTGTTTTTGACTTGCCCACTGGTCTGTGGATGATAAGTTGTAGCAAAACGATGTTAAACTCCATATCTTTTCATGATTTTCTCCATTTGTTTGTTACAGAAATGAGTTCCTTGATCGCTTATCAAAGCTTTAGGAATTCCATAATGAGTGAAAAGCTTTTTGAGAAAATTGACGACAACACGAGCATCGTTTGTGGGTAAACCTTCAGCTTCGGCCCATTTGGACACATAATCGATATCAACGAGAATGTATTCGTATTTGTGGGATTTAGGAAATGGTCCCATAAAATCGATTCCCCAAATATCGAATATTTCGCAAACCTGAATGCTTCTTTGTGGCATTTCATCTCTGCGAGAAAGGTTACGGATCTTTGGCAAGCATCACAGTTTAAACAAGCATATGTGCTTCTTTGAATATTGTGGGCCAATAGAATCCATCATCAAAAACTTTTTTAGCTATGGTGGAAGGACCATAGTGTCCCCCAGTAGTGCCATAATGGCATTCATCAAGAATTTTTCGGGTTTCGAAACCAGAAACACATCTTCGGATCATTCCATCGGGACACATTTTGAAAAGATAGGGATCTTCCCAATAATAGTGTTTAAGTTTCGAAAAGAATTTACTCCTTTGGGCATGAGTTAATCCTTTCCTAAGGATTCTTCCGACGAGATAATTTGCAAAGTCAGCAAACCAAGGATCTTCATTTTCATCAACCGTCATGAGGGTTTCATCAGGAAAGTAATCATCGATTTCTTCTTCCTTCAAATCTTCTAAATTCGGGTTTTCAAGACGTGATAAATGATCAGCGGCTAGATTCTCTGATCCTTTGTTATCTTTGATCTCAATGTCAAATTCTTGGAGCAGTAGAATCCATTGAATAAGACGTGGCTTTGCATCTTGTTTGGTAAACAGATATTTGAGTGCCGAATGATCTGTGAACACGATTGTTTTTGAAAGCACGAGGTAAGATCCGAATTTGTCGAATGCAAAAACTACGGCCAATAATTCTTTTTCTGTAACCGCATAATTCTGTTGAGCATTATTAAGTGTCTTGCTCGCAAAATATATTGGTCGAAAGTGTTTTCCTTCTCGTTGGCCTAAAACAGCTCCTACAACAAAATCATTTACATCGCACATGAGCTCGAATGGTAGTGACCAATTAGGTGAAACCATAATGGGTGCACTAGTCAGTTGTGATTTCAAGGTTTCGAATGCGTTTATGTGGTCTGCATTGAAGTCGAAAACAGAATCTTTCTCAAGAAGTTTTGTCATTGGACGGGATATTTTGGAAAAATCCTTGATAAAGCGACGGTAAAAACCAGCATGTCCTAAAAAACTTCTAACGGCTTTAACACTAGTTGGAGGTGGTAGCTTCGTGATAATGTCAATTTTGTCCTTGTCTACCTCCATGCCCGCACTGGAGATTTTGTGACCAAGCACAATTCCTTCAGTCACCATAAAGTGACATTTCTCCCAGTTAAGGACAAGATGTGCAGCTTCGCATCTTTTGAGCATTTTATCGAGATTGAAAGGACAAGCCTCAAATGAGTTTCCAAAAACTGAAAATTCATCCATGAAAACTTCCATAGAGGTTTCAAGGATGTCTTGGAATATTGCAATCATACACCTTTGAAAAGTTACAAGTGCATTACAGAGACCAAAAGACATACGTCGGTAAGCGTAAGTCCTAAAAGGGCAAGTAAAGGTGGTTTTCTCTTGATCAGTCGGATCAATTGGAATCTGAAAATACCCTGAAAATCCATTGAGGAAACAAAATACTTGTTCCCTGCTAATCTTTCGAGCATTTGATCCATGAAGGGGAGAGGAAAATGATACTTTCTGGTGGCTTTGTTCAATTTACGATAATCAATACAAACACGCCATCTAGTGACAGTTCTAGTAGGAACTAATTCATTCCGTTCGTTAGTCACAATGGTCATTCCTCCTTTCTTAAGAACACAGTGAACGGGACTCACCCAAGGACTGTCCTCGATGGGGTAAACGATACCGGCATCAAGAAGTTTGATGATTTATTTTTTGACAACTTCTTTCATGTTGGGATTAAGTCGACGTTGTCTTTCCAAAACATGTTTAACCATCCTCGAAATTGATTTTGTGTTTGCAAAAATTGGGACTAATTCCTGGGATATCAGAAGTTTTCCAAGCGAAAGCTCTTTTATGATTTTTGAGAATAGAAACAAGGCGTTCTTTCTCCTCATCTTTGAGCAATGAAGAGATGACTACCAGAAGAAGTGAATTTTCTTCCAGATAAGCATATTCAAGATGATCAAGAAGTGGTTTAAGCACAAGATCTGTTGGTGGTTCTTGAAGAGAATATTTTATCCTCATTTGGTCAATTAAAGTTATTTCCTCGAAATTCTCTTCCTCTATTTCTTCCTCCTCAGTGTTATTTTCTTCGAATTCTACTTTCATAAAATTAGCGAACTCTTTATCAAGATCTGTTTCACTAATCTTTTCTGAAGTAGTCATGAATGGATCATAATCGGTGAGTAATGCATCCAATTCTTCGTTAGTGACTTCAATAATAACATCAATATTGAGGCAAGTGTCATCACTGGAACGTGGATATCACATTGCTTTATCGATTAAAAAGGTAATTCGATCTTCTCCAACTCCAAGATTGAGCTCTTTACCTTTTACTTTGATGATTGCATCAGCGGTATTTAGGAAAGGTCTTCCTAAAATGAGAGGGACTCTAATATCTTCCTCCATCTCTAGGATCACAAAATCCACGGGGAAAAAGAATTTACCAACTTGAACGAGCATATTCTCAGCTACTCCAACAGGGTATTGATAAGAATGATTGGCTAATCGAATGCTCATCTTTGTAGGTTTTAAGCTGTTGATGGATAATTTTGAATACAGCGAGTAGGGCATCAAATTGATACTTACGCCAAGGTCGGCTAAAGCATCGCATTGAATATTATCCCCTAAGGTGCATGGAATCAGAAAGCTTCCGGGATCTCCGAGCTTTGGTGAAATTTTGTTTTGAACAATGGCTGAACATTCTTTATTTAGGAAGGTAGCGGATATTTGCTCTAACTTGCTTTTGTTGTTCAGAAGTTCCTTTAAAAATTTCCCATAATTGGGCATCTGGCTAAAAATCAACGAGGGAACGTTGAGTCTAACCTCTTTGATTATTTCAATGAACTTTATATCGCTCCTCCATTTCTCTTTCTTAAGGCGTTGAGGATATGGAATTTTTGGTGTGTACGCCTTGATTGGTGAAATGGGTTTCTTTTTGGCAGGTTGGGTAGGGTTGGCTTCCTCAACTTCATCTTCACTATCTTGGGTGATAGGAGCATCATTATTTGGGTTTGGTGGTGGATCATATGAGAGACCACTTCTCGTGAATACAACATTGATATGCTCATTTCTTGTTTGTGGTGGACGATAAGTTCTATCGTTCGATGGTTTTGGGTTTGATTAGGTGTTACTTGGTAACGAACCAGATGGTCGAGAAGAAAGTTGATCAGAAAATCTATCGAATTTGTTTTCAAGGTCCTGGATAGAATCTTGATGATTTTTCTGTCCTTGCTCAAATTTGGTTTTGAGATTGAAAAATTAATTTTTGATAAAATTATTTGTTGCTTTTTGAGCAGCCACAAATTCTCTCATGGTTTTTTTGAATTCGGATTCTTCTGACTTTTTGTTGGAGTTTTGTGAAGGTTGATTGTCTGTTCGAGGTTGAGAATCACGGTTGTTATCCCTTTGTTGGCGGTCTTGCCAATTTCCAGAATTTCTACCGTAATAACTACCACGATATCCACCTCCACGGTATCCTCCTTGAACATAATTAGCTTCTCCTTCGTTGGGTCCACCCATAGGTTTATCGTCACATTCCGATGATGGGTGATTTCCTCCACAATTGTTACATCCATCTCTCATTTATTTCATTTCTCCTTTGAGATCTTTGTATTGCGAGTCGATTTTGAAAGTCAAGGCTTTCATTTTCTCCATGAGTTTTGAGGTATCAGAATTTTCGACAAAAGCAATGGTTTTTCTAAGAGGTTTGGCTTTAGAATCTTTGGACCAATCGAGTTTAAGAAGTACTCGATCTTCGAGTAATTGATATGCTTCGTTAGGAGTCTTATAGAGAAAAATTCCTTCGGCATCAAGAATACCTTGAGAAATTTTGTCTAGTCCATGGTAAAAGATTTGGATAATGGTTCTGCGGGGTAGACCATGTCCATGAAAACTACGAAGTAAATATTTCATCCGAAGCCAAGCTTCGACAAGTGATTCGTTGGGGTTTTGCGAAAAAGAACGAATTTCTCCCATTAATTGATCAAACATGGCATGTGGGAAGAATCGGCTTACAAAAGCTTGCGTCATCTCATCCCAATTATTGATAATTCCTAGGGTTAGTTCATTGTACCATACTTTTGCATCTTCGGCGAGTGATGATTGAAAAATTTTTAGTTTGATGGCATTCACATCGGTTTCGCCATATCGAAACATTCGGGGTTGGTAAGAGGTGAAATTGGTTCTACTCCAGTTGAACAAGTGTTCATACAACTACCTAGAGAATCTAGGCAATGTTTAATCACACGAGCAAATAAAGAAAACAGATTTTCAGACAGAAAAGACGAACCAGATCGGTTGCGAATGGCGACCGATCGGTTGGATGAGATCTTTGTCTGGGTTTGGGTCTAAACCGATAAGTTGGAAGGCTCGTAATTTTTATTTATTTATTTATTTTTTTTGAATGGATCGACTGACGTGGATTTTTAAAACTTGTTGAAACACAATCAAAATCCCCGGCAACGACGCCAAAAACTTGATGTGCAACGTGTATACAAGTTTTAAATTTATAAAAGGTGATTTACCAATTCTACTAATAACACATACGAGCAAGTGAACTCGTCCGTTATAGCAAGGTTGTGATAGTAAGTCGGGATCTTTCGCAGGGATTTGTAAGTGAATCAAGAAACAAGCATAAAATCTACTACAGCAATCCAAAAGTAAATAATAACGAAAATTGAGATAATGAAATTCAGATGAATAAAACTAAACTTGCTTAAACTAGTTTCTTATCCTTTAATAGTACGATTGTGTTAACCTCTTCTTAACATGTTGGTTATGATAATTAGTTGGTATACTAATCTATTGTTCTTACAAGTTAAACCTTCGTCGAGATTTTAGTTTATAAAAACAAGCAATAAGTTTAACCAATCAATTCAAGATCAATTCAAGTTTCATAAGTTTATATTCATAAACTTAAACACAAAAACATCCATTTGCCTTATAAAAATTTGCTTAAGAAATGGTCAATGCAAAAGGTAACCGATTATACACAAAGGGTCACAATTGATTGTAAAAGACTAATCTTACGACCTTTGAGGTGTTTCTAATTAATCCAATCTGATAATCAAAAAGTATTCTTATTACAACTACACTTTAGTTTCTTTGTTTGACCAAGAATAATGGGTAAAAACAATCATTCATAGACAAATGATTATAACTAGTTGAATAACAATAAATCCCTTCTACCCTTACGATTACTAACAACTAGTCAATCTTGATTAACAAATGTCACTATGAAACTTAAGCACAAATGAATCTTAGAGTCAACTTGAAATTGAATTAAAACATGTTAACACAATCATAGACTAATCATTAGATAATTAACATTGTTTAATCAAGTGCATAAAGGAACTAGCCACTCATAGCAAACATGAACATAAACTCAGAACTTCGAACATTAAAAAACATGATTAAGAGTCTTACAATGATTGGAATAAGATTACAAATGATTGAATAATGTTTCCCAAAGTATTGGTGTTGACTTCTCGGGAGTTTGACTTCCAAATGTTGACTTTTTTGACCTCCAAACTTTCCTGGACTTCTAATTACGAATTTGAGAGCTATTTGAGAATGGTTTGATGAGTAGAGAGTTGTATTGTAGTCTGTGTGTTCTTAAATGATCACAAAAGGCTCTATTTATATAATCTCAAGGCCTAGGGTTATTAATGATGACCTTGGCCTCCAAGGAGCTTGGAAGGGATTAGAATACACCAAGGAAGGACCTAGAATCGTTTGGATACAAGTGAGGAGTCTTAGTGATGAAGAAATGGCAGACATAACTTTCCAGCCGAATCGGTTGCGGGTGGCAACCGATCGACTGGCCTTCTTTACTAACCTCTAACCGAATCGGTTCCGGGTGGCAACCGATCGGCTGGCCTTCTTTACTAACCTCCAACCGAATCAGTTGCGGGTGGCAACCGATCGGCTGGTCTACCCCAGCAAGTGACTTGTTTGATTTGTTCAATTCTAGTTCGTAGCTCTTGATTCTTCATCCAAAGTTGATCATTGCTCCGACACTTGGAATGCTGAACCAATGGGTCATACGGGTTTGACATGCCTCCATGAAACGTAAATCTTCTCGTATGAATACGAATCTTCACTTATCTAAGATTCTCTTACTTTTCCTTCCATTTCCCTGCACTTGGTTACATATAGTAGACAAACGTTCTTTGATACGATTAAGTACTAAAAACATATGAATATAACCAAATAACATATATATAAAAGCACGAATAATGCTACTGAAAACATGTACAATCTGAGCGTTATCAAACATGGACGTTGAGGTTGATGTTCTTGTTTAACTTTAACTCTTGATATCATGTTACTCAATTTGCGAATTTAGTAGCACATAATGAGTTTTGATGAAGTTAAAATATAAATTTTATTAAAAAGAGTTTTCTGAATATCCTTATATAAACTTGAAATAAGAATTACATGAGTTATTGTTATAAGTACAATGATGTATATTTATTTTCATATCACAATAACTCGTGTTTACCGTTTGATATTTATATTTCATTAGTAATAATTTAGCCGTATTTAACATTCAAACTCGTATACGCACAAATTAAACTTTTAAAATGAAATAACAAGAGTCCTTATTGAACGTATATAAATAAAAAAATATTATTTTGAATATCCTTACTTAAACTAATAAAGAGGAATAAATTGAGTTGTCGTATACATACAATCTCCTATATTTATTTACATACACTATAACTCGTATTTTTAAAATATAAAGTAATATAAAGTATAAGGGGGTGTTTGTTTATTTTTAAAGTTATTAAAAAATAAGAAAAATTATAATTTTTCTTTTAACTGTATATAATTTATTTAAAATTCAACTACTAAAGTTTTATTAATCACATCTTCTTTTATTAAGTTTTTATTTTCACAAATTAGACACGTATATTTTTATGCGTTTTTTTTTTCTCAACCAAATTTCTCCATCAAAATTATTAAAGTTTGACCAAAATCAATTCAATTTTGACTTTTTAGTGACCAATCACATTGCACGATTTTGACATGTGTCAAAATCAAACAATATAATTGGTCCAATTTATTTTTCTATAAAAATGATTTAACAAAATCACTTAAAATATATGTAATTCCTTAATTAGATAAAAAGATATGTATATAAAACGAGTATAAATTGGCCGTATTTCACTTGCAGATACATATATTTGTAATTGTAGTTACAACATTTCTATATTATAATTTTGCTTATTGATGTGATCAGCTATATATAAATTATTATTAGAAGCTAATTATTAATGCTTCTACAAACTCCACAAAAGGTTTAGAACGACGAATAAATCGTGACTTCGAGAACCCCTTTTATTGTCAAATGACACTTTCTCGTTGTCCAAGCTTTAAGCAATGAGCACGTGTTTCATTGTCTCCATTAAAATTATTAAAGTTTGATCAAAATTAGTTCAATTTTGACTTTTTATTGACCAATCATATTACACGATTTTAACACGTGTCAAAATAAAAAAATGTGATTGGTCAATTTATTTTTCTATAAAAATGATTTGACAAAATCTCTCAAAAATGATGTAATTCCTTTATTAGATAAAAGATTATAATTTTACTTATTGATGTGATCAGCTATATATAAATTATTAGAAGCTAATTATTAATGCTTCTGCAAACTCCACAAAAGGTTTAGAACGGCGAATAAATCGTGACTTCGAGAACCCCTTTTATTGTCAAATGACACTTTCTCGTCGTCCTAGCTTTACGTAATGAGCACGTGTTTCATTGATTTTATTCAGGAGTTAAGATTGAACCCAAAATTTATATTTTATGAAAGTCATTCTAAAACATTATTCTTCACCGGCTAACTAAACATTTGCGATGAGAAAGTGATACCATTAAAGAGTATAATCTATACTACATATATAAAAAGAAAACACAATTGTTTAAAACATAAAAATTTAAAGTAATATTATTAGACTAAAATATTACTTATAAAGGCAAGTCAATTATTAAATATTTAAATACTTGGTTACAATTTAAACGAGTTTTCTACAAACTAATGGTTTTCTTAAAAAGTAATTACCATTCCATGGCATGTCCAGAAATATTATCTATTGTATGACATGACTTACCAAATTTATTAATATATCTAATTTTTTAATTACCTTTTTATTTAATGGTATATTAAAGACAAGTTACAAAAAATTAAACCATTAATATACGCTTGTTCCTCATATACTCGTTAGTTTCTTAAAAAACAAAAGTTATCTTCTTCAAATTACAATTTCATATTCTATGTATGTCAATTGTACTCTAATCATTATTAATCTTTTAAGTACGTAGCTAATTCTCTAGAATTTGAGTTCGTATATGCTTGTTATTAGGGGTGTCACAAAACCTGACCTAGACTCGAACCCAAACCTGAACCCGAACTCAAATATGGTTTTTCGGGTCGGTTGGTTAGGTCTAAAATTATATTTGGGCCAATCGGTTCAACTCGAATTAAACCGAGTTTTAAACAAGGTCGAGTTCAGTATTATATATGTCTCTTATTCGGGTTAGAGACAACTCGAGTTTCATTTTTTTTCTTTCTAATTTGTATGTAAACACCAAAATTGTATATTTTTCAAACGATCTAGACCCGAACCAGAGCTAACCCGACCCGAATTGACCCGGCCCGAATTGACCCGGCCCGAGTTGACTCGAACCGAGTTACCCGAATTCTAAACACGTTCGGGTTCGGGTATATTTTTTAAGCTTTAACCCGAATTGACCAGAACCCGATCTGGTCAACCGGAATTTCTACTTTTTTTGTTTAGAAACTAGTTATTTAAACAATCCCTTTTATGTAATTGATGTATCTGTTTTTTGTCTTCTAATCATGCATATTTATTGTTTTTCTGATTAACTTTTTTCATTCTAGCTAATACATCTTTTCTTAGAAGTAGTAATTATTAACCAAAGTATTTAACATATAATAATGTAGTGTGTTAACATAAAATGTTTTGAACATACTAAAGGTTTTGCCCAGCCACCTTTTATTACTGTATACATATGTAACATATGTTTGGAAAAGGGATATATGATGTTTTTATAACAATAAAATGATTAAAATCTACTCGTTTATCAATTGCTTGATCATATCAATTAAAAGAAGTAGATTAAAGCTAGAAATGAAAATGAAAAGGGAAATAATGTATCACCGTACAATAATGTATCACCATATAACCATATGTTGTTCCTTATTCACTATCGTATAAAAACAGTTTAAGCACTTAAACAAACAAATAGTGAATCAATGACTGAAATGATATAAGTAAAAACACACTGAATAATTTTCAACTTAATATTCTTTATTAGAAATAAATAAAAAATAATACATTACCCAAGTACTTGCGGAACAGTACTTGGGATTGAAATGACAAAGTGTTATAACTCCTCACAAAGCTCAGGCTAAGTCTGAGCACAACTACGATGGAACCACTGAGCTATCTCAGGGACAGAGTTGTATTTGGAGGAGTGAAAGATGACTTGTGTGTGTGTTTTTTACAATTCACAAGCTTAAATCTTTCACTCCATCTCTTATGCTATTTATAAAAGTATGAGTTTTAACTCTATCCTAAGTGACAAACTGACAGGTTACAGAAGACAAAATACTGATGTATTTTGTCTTTGTTTACAAAGACTATATTGGGTAAGTGACAAGGTTGCTTTCATCTAGTCAATGATGATACTGAGCCTGATAATTAGCCATTCAGGGAAAGTTGACTTTGGTTGATAAGGACTTCGTCTTATCTGTTCAAACTTATCCCGCCTTGTCTCGCTCTTTCTTCAGTCTTCATTGCCTTGATCTTCAAACCGGTTTGTCTTGATGAAAGTGGTTGGTAAGGAGTGATAACGCCACACGCTCGTTCGGGGTCAAGGAAACTTCCTTTTCTTCGAGCAAGTTTTATAACACCCTAGGCAAGTGAACCTAATCGTTGTAGTGTAGTAATTAGGGTAAGCCACGGGTATTGATATCGTTCTCTGGGGAATAGGAATGCTAGTAAGGAGTTACTACGCTAAGGTTAAGGTTGAGGAAGATTATTTTTATCTTTTATGTTTTATGAAATGGAAAGATACAAATCTCGGGTATTGGATTTGGGGGTTGGTATTTCTACCGATTACTCTACTATTATCTAATTATCTAAACTAAAGTTGTGGAGTCTATGTCTAATTAATGTGTGCTCGTATGATAGTTTAAAGATGTGTTTACTTAGGTTGTACTACTCCTTAATTATCTCCTATTGATGGTTGAGTTGTCACGCCCTTATTCCTAGTTGCGTTGTGTGTCTAAAGTTGTAGGTATGCGTTTCTCCCTAACTCTTTGAACTTACCAAAGGGTCCCGCCTACAAACCCACTGGGATGATAAACTCCTACTCTAAGGCGCCTTTGGATGGTTTAGCCTACAACTACTCGTAATTATATTCTAAGGTTCACAAAGATGAATCAAGCATTAAGTACACAACGAATGACCTATCGCATTACTAGATCATTAATCAACTAAGATAAGAAACAACCAATCAATATTCAATAATTAAGTTTCATACTTCCTAAGCAAACACACAAATAAATTAGCGGGACATGGAGAACATGCAAGCATACACACAAATAATCAAAGACATAATTGAATTAATGAAGTAAAGACTTATCTTGATGTAAGATAGGGTTTAAAACCCTAAAATCTTGTACAAGACACCTTAGGTTCGGTTTAGGTTTTACTCCAAAGACTCTCCACTAAAGACCGAAAAATTCGGATTCTATATATAAGATTACAATTAAATGACGGCGTTACCTTATGTTTAGTGACGCCGTCGTGTCGCCATCAATAGGGTTTCGTCTTGGCCACGTTAACCTTGCGACGGCCACCTTATGTCCGTGACGCCGCCCCTCTTCGCCTTTCCGACGTCGTCTGGATTGCATCTGGGACGCCCGAGTAGCGACGGCCTACTCTTTTACAACCGGACGACGCCGCTTGAAAATACGAAGTTTGGGTTCGGACCGTCAAAAAATCTTGGGACGGCGTCGCCATTAGCACCGACGTCGCTTTCTAGTTTCAAAGAATCGTGAGTGTCTCGATTTTGACTTTGGCCATTTTCTTCATATATTCGCTTTTCGTCCAAATAAGTGCCATTCCCGGCATTTTGCCTTCACGAGACCTAAAAGTGAAAAGGAACGATATTAAGCAATAACGGATACAAAGTGATCAAATAAGGACTTAAACGACCCTCAAAATGGTACCTTTAAAACCTTATCAAGGAGTTTCGGATTCGGTGAGTTATTGTCATCACCACCGAATCCACCATCTTCTTCTTGACTCGGTCTTCACCCCTTAAGTTCCGCCATCGGTGGAGAGACTTCATCTTTGTCTCATCGAGTATCTCGAAGATAGCTCACCGAGACTATGCGCTCGATGACTTATCGTTGTTTAGGGACAACACTTAGGGTATTTTCTATTCAAATTCTAGAATTAAAGGGTTTGGGTATTTACTGAACCCAACAGTCTCCCCTATTTTGATATACAAATAGCCTAAGTGTTTTATCAGTGTAAGTGAGCAAATGGCTTCTTCTTACACTGAATGTACTAATGAACATAATAAGGAACACTGAATATTTTAACAAAATATACATCGTTTATTGATCAAATTACATAGTTCCTATCACTAGTACAAAAGATGAAACAAAAGATGTCACTCAATGTGGATTCCCAGTGCTTCAAGCTTTGGTTTCTTCTTGAGGAGTGTTTCTTAGCATTGAAAATAAAATACATAAAAACCCAAATGGTTCTATAACTCATTATGAAACAAGTACAAAATAAATAGGCAAAACATTATTTATGTAACATATTAATATTAAAGTATTACATATGAAAGATCTCTTCTAAATATAACATATTAGCATAATCCTCTTCACATGTACTCTTATAAGGTTAAGTAACTATCTAAAGTAATAGGAACCTAATGACCAAACATTTAGTTATGAAAAATTAGTCACAATCCGTGCATCGCACGGGTTGAATAAGGCCTCGTATAATTATCAAATTGTAAACACGAGTTACTTTAATATAAAAGTAAATATACACGATTGTACTTATAACAATGACTCATGTAATTCTTATTTATTTATATAAGGATATCTAGAAAAACATTTTTAAAAAACTTTAAGGAGTATACTTTAACTTTATCAACGCTCATTATGTGCTATTAAACTTGCATCATGTGTACAACATAATATCAGTAGTGAAATTTAAATAACAACATCAACATCTTTATCAGCTAAATAAAATTAAATCTTGAGTTACCTAACAGAATTTTTTACAAATATTTTACCAAATTCTAATGGATAATAATGCATAATGAAAAACTCATGCATAAGTATTAGTTGTACTTATATCATAATTTTCATGGGCAAATTCTTATATGTGTATATACTAAACTAAAATGTTAAAATAAATCTGATTTATGTATAAACTTCATGCGTGCACGAAACTTATAAATATATAATTATATGCAATTATCTTTAAAGAGACAATATTCAGGATTAATACAAAGTAATTTTTTTTTGTCAAAACGGCGTGCGTGCACGGGTATTATAACTAGTTTAATTGATTAAAAAGGTCATGAAAATAAGAAAAAGATATCTAAATAGTTTTAAGATGGGCTTATTGAGTTGACCTGCCCATCAACATTGCAAGCGTTTAGTGCGAACAAGGCCCGTGAAGAATTATACACATTAGCATAGTCGGGTTATAGTAGGATTAGTTTTTACATTATAGTCTCTCTCTCTATATATATATGCATGCGTGCGAGTTACAAGTTACCACGTACCACAAACAAGAAAACAAAAACCATACGATAGTTTTGAGTTTTGATGTGGATCGGAACAGAAGAACAGTGATATATCATCTGTTCATACTCATTTGTTTTGGCTATTATAAGGTAAACTTCTACTTGTTTAGGGTAAATAAATAGTGTGTATAGATGTTGATTTGGTGGTGAAATAATTTGTGGGTGTTTGGGATTGCTTAATCACAAGGAGATAGTAATAAGCTGTAAACAACATAATGCTTTGCTTAGAGGGTGTTCGGGGTTGTTTGTTTTGTATGCTTTAAGCAGTTTATAGTGTTCGTGTCATCCTGGTTTTGCTTATCAGCTTATTTTGATGTAAAATAGATAACGGTAACTCCCAATACCGTCTTTCACGGGTTATGGGTCTCAATACCGTTTTTCACGGTGTATGGGGGAGGTTGAGACGAGAGCAAATTTACCCCACCAAGGTAGAGAGGTCGCTCCGGATCTACCTAAGGTGAAAAGGACCTCCGGCCTTGCAAGGTGAGAATCGAACCCTTGACCTCCGTCTCGAGCAGAGGCAAAAGTGTTAACCACTTGATCCAACCTTGCTCTTTTTTTGATGTAAAATAGATAATGCAGGTAAAAGCTATGTTACGCATTTGAAAGTGCTAATTCTAAAACTAAATTACTTTTTTTACCCTCATGTTTAACAAATTGTTGTTTCTCGCAAGTATTAGTGCTTTTTTTTTCAAAAAAAGTAAATCCATACACCATCTGCTTAAGTACTTATTGTTTGCAACTTATAAGTACTTACGTATAAACAGATTCGTAAAAGAAATAATAAACAATCCTAACATCCCCTCTTAGGTTTGCAGAGAGAACTTTGTTTCCATGACATGAACCCTTAACCCACCTTCTATCACAACGCGTGAACCTTTATGTCTAATGTAATGCTTTTGACTCCTTTTTTTTTTCTTGACATTGTTCCTTTGTAATTTGAGCTTTATGAAAAGGCTGAATTTCATCAATAACTAAAATATACATAAGAACACCAAATTACTGTAGGTGGCAAAATGGGCTGGGTCAGGTCATGGTTCAACATGGCTTGCGGGTCAAACACGACAACTGTACTTGCCATAGCTACGAATACAAAAAGTAGACTAATAACTACCATAACATAGTGCCTAATCCTTATCACCATTTGACTATGCAACAGCAGGATTTAGATTAACTAATTCTTAGTGCCATCAAGTCATCAACTAGTTGCAAATGTATCTGCCACTTTGTACACTCCATGGGACTTTTAACCCTCCATGGGACTTTTAGCACCTGTAGGTGTGAAATCACTGGGAACTTTCTGCAACTGTAGTTGTATCAGCAAGTCTTCCTGCATGCACATCACTTTTATTAATGTATTTATGATAAGGGCTCATTACTAATGCAATTTAAGTCTTATATCTCTCTTGTGTGATTATGGTATCTGTGTCTTCTTTGGCCAAATAAAATAGCTTATAACAAAACTGACCATAGGATTTCATCAGAACAAAGAATTGTAGTATATGTGCAAAAACATGGGATTTGGAATTTTGGATGTTTATTCCATCTATATATGTTTATGACTTCTATAGCTATCTTCTTACTAGAAAATGAAAGGTGTTCGTGGGTCACGTAAAGCATCCAATCTTGCACCAAAAGATGTTCTTAGCACTATGCCAGAGGATGTGATAACGAATATTTTGCATTTTTTGCCATTACAAGACGCTGTAAAGACTAGTATCTTGTCAAAACATTGGAAGTTTAAGTGGACTATGATCACCCAACTCGTATTTGATGACAACTTCTATGAGTATTTAGAAGCGACGAATGAAGAATGACTATGAGTGGATTATAAGTAGGGTTCTTCTTCTTCTTAATGGTGCCATAACTAAGTTTGTCCTCTACTTACCAGATGGTGATAGAGTGGATGTTAATCATATTGATAATTGGATTATCTATTTGTCCAAAAAGGAATCAAGGAGTTCACTTATATTGCGGTGGAGCAGAACTTGAGCTAACTACCCATCTTTTCTCTTGTCTAGAGCTAACACATTTGGAGCTTGATAACTGTATATTGTGTCCGTGGCTTGATTTTGGTGGTTTTTCAAATTTATTGAGTTTGGACTTGTCTAATATAGTCTTTGAAACCTCCAAATTTTGGGAGCTTCTTACTCGGTCTCCGTTATTGGAGATTTTGAAACTTAAGTTTAATGATAGAGGGAAAGAGAAAATAAAACAAGCTGAGATTGCAAAACTTGAAAATCTCAATTTTATCTTTATCTCTGTGCGAAATTGAAAATATGACTATTATCAGAAGTTCGAGTATCTTTCAACTTGTGGGTTCTTTACTAAAACTTCAAGAACTGACTCTATATTTTCTAACTGCAAGGTAAGTTTGAGTTGGATCTTTGCAATTCATTATGCGAAAATATCACAACATACCTATTAATTCCTTGCAAATTAAATTGGCTATCTGTGTAGATATTGGCAGATGCTGAGAACAGGGTCCTGACCTTTTTACCCTGCCTCAAGACACTTAATTTGCGTAGCATAGATTTTAGCAGTGATACTATGATATCATGTGCTATTGAATTGATTTGTAGCTCTCCAAATTTGGAGACCCTTTTAATCAAAGTGAGTGGAATGCATTATAAGTTATGATATTGTATTAGTGCTCATCTTCAAATCTCATAGTTGTGCATATAAATGCTGTCTAATTTTGTAGGGTGCGTACGAGGTTAGGGTCCCACTTCCTGCAGTTTGTTCTTCAAAAGTAGATTTCAGCAGAATGGGACGGTTGCAGCTTCTGAAAGTGAAGCTGGAATGGATCAGAGGTATAGAGAATGAAGTTTGTTTGATAAAGTATTTACTTGATAGTTCACCCTTGCTAAAGAAGATGGATATTCATGCCGACTCATCGGAATTGCGCGAGCTCAGTGGTGACAAGGGAGAGAAGAATTTTGCAACAAAGTTGTTGAAGTTCCGCCGAGCCTCTACTTTAGCTGAAATAAATATTGTCTGGTGTTAGCATTTTGAACTTGTTCTTTTGGGTTTATTTTGTGGCAACACTCTTAAGTTTGTTTGTGCCAGATACGATTGTGGGACATACCTATGTAAGTGGTTAAACTTTTATCGATGTTATGGTAGAGGCAACAAACGGAAGTTAGTTCAATTACTCTGTTACATCATAGGTTGTTTAAACCCCAGATAGATTCTAAAACTTAGATCAAGGAGAAAGGTCCATTTAGGCTTATGACTCAAAAGAATTATGATCCTATCCCTGGAGAGCTTATATCATATATCACGTATGCAATGATCAAGGATCAGGCAAAATGCTTGTGGCTAGCAGAATGGAACCGCAAAGTATTTAATAGCTATTACCATGCTCATTGTGTATGAATTTCTTGAATTTCTTTTTAGCGATTTATGTATGAATCCTGATCGCTTTCTCTCCGTCATAACTTTTCCCCCTAGATGAAACAGTACTCTGCTGCTTTTCAGGCTAAACTACTTTCTGATCATTTTAGGAAGTATAGATCTTTTTATCTTTGTCATAGGCCCCATCGATTTGTTTATGCAGGTCAAGCTATTGGTGCTTGTGGATTTGCCATAAGTCGGTACAAGGGATCTCATTATATAGTTATCAAAGCAGGATAACGCACTACTACAAAAAAGTTCATAGAAACTGGTTAGAATGGCTCATAGAGACAGGTTTTGGAACCACTCTCTGTGAGGGGGTATCTCTTTGACCAAAACACATAGAAACCGGTTTACAACCAGTCTCTAATGGGAAGCATCAAAACTGGTTTTTTTGTAAGAACCACTCTATTATTGTTTTTCCAAAAAAATAAAAAATTGGGGACGTTTGGGATTGCTTATTGTAACTGCACTTTATAAAAGCTGCTTAGAATTGCTAATTGAGACTTCTCATTGAAGAGATAATTTAATAAGCAATCACAAACAACCCTATAAGCAATGGACATAATAAGCAATCCCAAACATCCCTATAAGCGCGCAGTTAACTCAGTGTGCAACCGTATCAACCATGTATTTAAAGTAATTCAAATTCAATTACACCCAACTAACATACATCATTAATAAGTAAACATGTCAACTTAGTCACTAAATAAACACAACATGTACAATCCATCCTAAACGACACCTATAGTTAAAATCAGTAATTTGAGAATTGACACTACACTACACATGAGCTTTGGGAGCTGGTAAGGTGGATATCATTTGAACAACCTCCTCCTTGTATCTTTACTTCAACCTCCTTGACTACTAGGACAACCCTTGATATACATTACCTACAATATTCATGCACCAAATGGTTATAAGAAAATTATCTGTGGATAAAAAAGAACGGCGATTAGCACAAAACATATCCCCTCTATATTGTGTTAAACCTTTAGAAGTTCCAGCCATTAAACTATGAACCATACCCCACTATCCGAATGCATGCTTTCATCGATTCATAAATTCTGAAATATTTTTGTAACTACATTTGCATTAAACATCAATAATAAAAACCAAATCTCATCAACTTAGACTAAACTATAAATCACATTGTATAGAAACATTTATATAGGAATGATAATAACAATTATATAAGAACATTTTAAACCATTTGTACTTTTCAACACCACCTAGAGTTTCTATTGGGCAATTCATGAAGAGTAAGTGTTCACTGTACCAATACCGAAATCAATAATATGTTGTTCTGTACTAAAAATTAGTTTCTTTGAAGATTCTACATTAGGCATAAGATATAAGCTAGATTGTGTAACAAAAGCATTTTCTGCCAAAAATTAGTAGTTTGTGTTAGTATACTTATGAGCGCCTTTGAAAAGAACCAAAAGATTGTCTCAAGTAACACAAAAACAATAAAAAATTAGTATGCCTAAGAACTGAATTACCTCTGGCTTGTTGGATAACGTTCTTGCAAGTACATCTCATTAAGCTTGGCCGACCAATTGTTCAACGTCTGGTTTAATTTAAAGATGAATCAACAAGATAAGAAGATGACGTTTGCTCTTGGTCAAAATAGTGGCATCATATCTACAACAAGCCACTATAATGTCATAAACAACAGAAATTTATGATAATGAATCTAAAAAAAGTGAACATATAGAAACTGTAAGTTGTACCAGACAATACACATACTTTAAAAGCATGCTCAGCAGCTAGTCGTCTACTATGCTAGCGCACGTACCACTCTAGTAGACTCACAATTAAATCAGCACTATCTTACACCCCTTGAATCTCCTCTGGGTACCTAAATAGAAAAAAAAAGATATAAACATTAAACAAAACGTCTTTTTAAAAATTCCCAAGTGTCCAGGTACCTTTTGTTTGGTATGGAGCTAGTGCTTGTATAAATACTATTTGTTGCAACTTGGTTCTCCTAGTCCTAGAGCAACAACAGTCATAACTCTATAAAAATGTAAATAAACTTCAGTCTATTACTAGATTTGCATCATTCGTATATCACAATTTCTCAAAGTCGTGTATACTCACATACTGGGTTGTCCTACAATTGTTAACATTGGCCATCTACATCCACAATTACCCAAATAGACAAACACAACTAGCAGTCTGGTTGACCAAATCAACCATTTATTCAAGATATGAGATGTTTAACCATATAAAACTAATTTTACCCAAATCAAAATGTGATATATATGCTGCAACAGACTATATTACGAAAGTAAACAGATAGTTGAGAAAATGTACTCACCATTCAGTCCACTAGCATCAAGGACTGCTGTAATCCTATTTCCTGAAAGGCTATAACAAATTAAGCATGCCCTCAAGAAAGCATATAAAACATTAATCATTAAAAAAGGTATAAGGGCATCCATAAAGAAAAATTACATCTTAACAAAAACATTTATGAATTGAGGCGTGGAAGCTAGATACATAGATAAGAACATGGTACCTTAAAGGAAATGTACATTAGTGAGATCAGTAGAGAAGAGAGGTTGTGACGATTGCGGTTGCCAGGATGAGGACAAGCATGGGAATGGCGGCGGCTATGAGTGGGAAGGCTGAAAGAATAGTTAGAATGAGATTTAGGGGAAAATAATAGAAAACCTAATCAATTTGGGGGGAATGAATTTAAGTTGAATATTTGGGGGTGTGTTTTAGGGGGGAAGAAAACGAAATTCAGGCGGGTCTTATTTTGGTGTCAAATTAGTCCAAAAACTATTGCTAAAATTTAGACTTAATTTTAAATGATTATTGTTCATAAGTTTTTACTTAGTATATTTTTTTGGAAAATTATATCGTCATAACTAATAGAGTTTTTCTAGAATAAAGTATATTTTGTAAAATAATAAGTGAATCAAAAAAGAAAAAAAAAAAAACACAATGGAACAAACAAAAAAAATGTGTCTTCATGGTGTGATTCAAATTATGGTTTCGTGTGGAATTGGACCATGTCTTACATTGGACTAATGATACATCTTGTAATATCTTTAAATTAACATGTATTTATTTTAAGTTTATTATATGTTATTTTCAAATATTTATTAAGATCGCTTATTTCCAAGACGTAGAACCGCTTACATGTTTAGTATAATAGAAACCGGTTTTCTTCTCGAGACCATCTATGTTGCTTCCATGCCTCCTACTTTTATACAATAGAAACCGGCTTTTATACAACCGGTCTCTATAGAGGGGTGTTTATAGTTTTTTTTGTAGTAGTGACGTAGCCCATTTTAATGTTGAATTTGAACTCAACCCCTGATGCTAGTATTAATAAGTGTGCACCAAGATGACAGAAATGCCGAAAAGCATAACTTACAAGTTTTAGGGGTTGTTTGATAGAATCTGATGATTTAGCGCCGAATCATTTGCAACTCTGAATGAACCAAAGGCTCTGTATAAATCTGATTCTGAATGAAAAAAAATTGTTTGATATGTATTCTGAATGAACGATTTGAATAACGTAAATCACTGTTTTAACCTTGCATATATTATGAACGAAATGATATATTGTTGATTTCACTTTTGGTGTTCGTTTTCGAAATAATTTATGTTATTGTCGATTTCACTATAGTCGAGCTGTCGAGCAAATGCATTAGATATTTACACTAAAAATATAATTGTAATGCAACATATATAATGATTATAAATAAACAAATATAAAGAATTAATAATAAATATAGTAATAAACAAATATGAGATACCACCGTTAAACAAATGAAATGAGGTGCAATTGTTGAAATAAAAAAATAGATGCAAGGGCATTGATGTAAGGTTGATAATGAATGGTTAAGCGTGTACCCCATGCAAAATGATTCAGAATCATGAGGAATCTTTCAGAGGTTCATCAAAAGGTTACCAAACAATCTTATCTCTTACCGATTCATATATGACATCTGAATTACTTCATTCAGTAGCTATCAAACACCCCCTTAGTGGTCGAAAGTTAAAAAGTAACACGAAAATTTTGTTTGAGATAATTTGTTTTTTTGTTGTAAGAAGTTTAACATTCTAAACTCAACATGTAACTACGGAACCATTGAGTTTGATAACTTTTGGGAGGGTGTGTGTCTACATGCACATTTTCAATGTGATTGTGTGATTTCATGTACTAATGATAATGAAACATATCTTATTAAAAAAGAAAATGAGAGACGAATCGACTTTAAAAATACTCGAGATTGACTCGAGCTACTTGAGTAGAGTTTTAACTTTCAACTTTCAAGTCAAGCTCATACATCCAATTACTCGCCTTTCTCCTCGCATTATCAAGTTTGTTTCAATATGCATACCCGTGTACGTATGCGTGTACATTTACATAATTGTCATTCAAACTAATCAAGTCGAGATGAACCTAAAATCTTCGACGATTGCCACATAATTATCTTAATTATTAGGTTACCGTTAATTCACTTCGCACAACCGAGTCGAACCTCAAGTCAATTCTTATCTTGATCGAGTGAACTCAAATTCATTTCAATTACATTTCCCAAACTCACCATCATCTTTCATAAACCCTAAACCCAGCCCTTAACTTAAAAAAATAATTAAAAAAAATCACCCTCCTCACCAAAATAAAAAAAAAAACAAATTACCAAAACAAACCATATCAGTACCCACTTTACGAAAATGAACCAAAAAAACCTATGGTCCCTACTTAAACTTAACCCATGCTTGCTTCCACCACATTCCCAATCTCAGGGTGTGTTTGGTATCCCACTATGGGAATGAGACTATTACTATCAAAGTGATTAAAGGTGTTTGTTTAATATGAGAGGGCCCACCACTATGGTAATGAATGATACATATATTCCATACTCCATATACATCTAAAGATGTAGGAATGGGTCTTTCATAGGTGAGGGACCCGCCACTACTATCAAATACATACCCATTGTCATTCATGAAAGTATACCAAACGCACCCTCAAAGTTATATTTTACTTTCTCTCTCAATGGATGAGATTCATTTTCTTGTCAAGCTCATTCCTTATCACTCCATCTAAACCACACCATCTTTCTTCTCTTCATCTTCATCACTTGTTCTTCCATCATCATCAATGGACTCTTACTAACCCTAAAAAATCATAGATCACCTGCTTCTTCTCATTCAGAATGCAATATAGAATCAAATGGTAATCATCGCAGCTCCCTTCTTGGTCTTTGCTGAACACCAGATTCTAAACCCAATGTCGCAGCTCCCAATGTCACGTTTTGTTTTATAGTCGCGATTTGTGTCAAACTTGGGTAGTCGCGATTTGTGAATGGGTCGCGTTCATTGGTTCGCGATTAGTGTATGGGTCGCATTTTACTTTGTTTTGCTAAATAAATTTGGGTCGAGTTTGTTGGGGGGTCGAGTTTTTGTGTATGGTCGAGTTAACTTGGGTCGCATTTTACATGTTTTGAGTTTAAATGTTGGCCGCGTTTTTAATTTGTTTGTCGTGTTTTTAACACGTGTAGGGTTAGAAATTTGTTTTCAAATGAATCTAATGTATGAGAATGAAATGTTCATTTTCGTAAAAAATGTATGCGACAACTAGTTTCGTAAAGAGGTACTCGTTACAGGCCGTTTAATAAATTTTCTCAAGTCAAAACCACAAACCCTAAACCAAAAACAAAAAAAGCATTTCGCTAAACCAATCTGAAAAAATAGCATCAGCATCATGAATAGAGATCATACCTTTAGCATGATTCCTCGTAAAAAAAGGAATCTTATGTGCAGTTTGGTTTGAAGGTTTAGAATGAAAGACTAGGATTTGGACTCTAAACTAATGTTTGGTACATTTTAATTCCTTTCCCGTACAGTAGTTGATCTGCGCAAAACCGTCAAGTCTAAACAGACTTAAAACAGCTTAAACACAGATACAATGAAGATCAGAGAATATAGTGAATTCCGGTCGTTATGTCCCACGGAGACTCAATGGTGTGTTAAACACTTGATCGACGATAGAATGATCACTAATGATAGTGATCGGAAAGGATTAGGATGGATAATTACACTCTTTGAAAAAGTTAATAAATAACGACTTAAATACAAATTAAGAAGATTAAAAAGATAAAAGATATTAAATAAACGCTATCACTATATTTAAAGTGATGAACGTTTAAAACTTAAAACTAAAAACTTACGTTTAAATTAAAATTACGTAAACGTACAAAAGAAAAAGTGAAACTTATACAATATAAATTCTAAAATATGAAAAATACATTTTACAAACCTAATAAGATAAGAAAATTATTAGAAAAGGAAAATTATTTTTACAACTAATTATCTAATTATTATTAAATAAAAACTATTTTAACTATTTATTAAATACTCTAAAATAGAAGAAAATACAAAATAAGGCTAGAAAAATAAAATTAAGACTTAGAAAATCTAAAATATGATAAAACTAATTTTAAAACTGAAAATATATTTTTAGACTTTTATGTATTTATTATTAATTTAAAACTATTTAAAACTAATTAAAATGCTAAAAATACTTTTTAAACTAAGAAAATTATGGAAAAATACTTTTAAGCTTTTACATTTATCTTAACTTAAGAAAATTGAAAATTATTTTTGAACCTTTTCTAATTTTTGTATTTAAAGCTAATTAAAATACTTAAAAACTAGTTTAAATTAAGAAAAATAGCAAATAAGCTTAGAAAATATGAAAATTTCAGGAAAACTATAAAATAATATTAGAAAGCTGGGAAAATAGAAAACAGGGCTTGTTTGGAGGAATATGAATCGATATGAAAGTGCTTATTGAAATAAGCACTAAATTAACAAATGGAGCACAACAAGCACCAAACTGAAAAAGAAGCTCTAATAAGCTAAATTGACCAAAATGCAATGAGTTTCAACAAGCTCTAACCATTGGATTAGCAAATTGAATGTAATTGATGTTTGAGCATAATAAGCCAAAAGTGTTTTCGCCCTATGTTTGAACACTTGAAACCGCTTATCTAATAAGCCAACAAGAAAATCAAAAGTGTGGTTCTAAACACCACCAACCAGAGAACATGTAACCAAAGTTTCACTAATTTGGACTTGTATTGAAGAAACTAGAGCTCAAAACAAAATGACCAAAAGGAAAGCTACACGATGCATGTAAAGATAATAAGCGGTCGATGTTTAAGCTATTGTAACTACTAATTCCATAAGCTAAAACTAAAACTAAAAATGTGGACTTGTAGACCACCTAGCTGACTAACTCTGGACCAAAAATAAGACCATGAAAAGCTGAATTGCACAGTGTGCATCATCTGCAAGTTCTGCAAAAACTTGATCAGACCTGGTGTTTTGACTTATTAAGACAGTTATAAAGGTTGACTTTTTTGAGATTTGGGATCAATTTAAGGACTGAAATGGAAGTAATATGATGAAATAACACTAATGTAGGGTAGACCTATGAATTTTAAACACAAAATGCGCCCATGAACTTGTAAAAATTCCAACAGTGAACTGTTATGACATTTAAAAGAGATTTTTGACTTTTATGAGTTGCAGGTGCAAATTGAGAACAGAAGTGGACTTAAATGAACTAAACAAGCATGCATCAACAAAAGTTAAGCAATCGACCTAGCCTCGAATCAAAGCAAGCAAAGAAACCAAACACTCATCAGATGAATAAATTTGCACTCAAGACTATGCAAACCGATAAACTGGTTCATGCCATAGATCAAACTAGTTTTACTTGACTATAATACAACCATAAAACACATTTAAGCTATCCGTCACTACAATTACAAGTGCAAATAAAAAGCGCCATATGACTCGAAAATGAAAATGGGAAAACACTCACCATGTCCCATCGCTATTGCAGCCAAAACAAACCAAAACCTAAGCTAACCTAGTCCATTTCAACCTCTCGCAACACCCTCGCATCATCCTTTTCATCACCATTTCCATTTTTGAGTCAAGGTTGACTTTTGTTGACCACCATCCAAAATTGTTTGAAACTGATATAAAAGCTTACAGAAAGCTATCATAAGCTCATATAAGCCTATTTGAGTTTAAAAGTAAGCTAATAAGAGTTTGTATAAAAGACCTTGTATTGGAAATTTTCAACAGTGGAATAAAAACATGAAACTTAAGTAAAACTTGGAATTGATACTTAAAATTAGATTAAACTGAGAACATTACTTGAGTTTGATACAAAATAACAAAAGATTACAGGATTTCTACTTAACTACAACTTTTAAAATTAAAACGACATTAATGAAAACTAACTAAAACTACTACTCTCTTTCCTACTCTCTATCTCTTCTTTATAGCTCCAAACTTCTCCACATGTCTCGAATAGATCCCACCATCATTTTAGTCCATTGGATGCTTTGAGCCAATTTTGGCCGTTTGATCATTTTTGGCGCCAAAGTCTTTTTTAACTGTTGGGGTTGAGTGGAATGGGTAAAGGGTGCAATTAATGGTTTTTGTTTTGTGTAGAGGAGGGGGGAACAAGGATGTGAGTATGTGATGGTGGAGGAGTGAATTCAGGGGAAGCAGTCATGGAGCAGTTGGGGAGAAGACTAAAAGGGCGCCAAGGTGTCTGTTTTATTTGACCATGGTTTGACCAATGGGTTGACTGGGCAGGGTTAGTAATAGGGGGGGTTCATAATGCAAATTGACAGGGGTCCAAGGTTTGTGAAAGGGTCCAAAAAGGTTTGAAAGGGCTTAATAATAATAGGGACCATTGTTGTCAATTCTAAAAATATAAGGACCATAACTGCCAATACTTCAAACTTGTTTCAAGGGACCAAAAGTGACACTCTCAAAAAGTATAAGGACCAAAGTTGCCACTTTGCAATTTTCCAGGGGCCATTTCTGCCAATTTTCAAAGTTGAAGGACTAAACTTGTAATTTTCTCAAACTTTTGATATTTTTCACCAAAGGACTAAATTTGACAAGTTATGATTTTAAAAGGACCTTTGGTGACTTTACTTTTGAAATTTTGTGCTCGGGGACTGCTTTTTGACAACTTTTGAAACTTGGGGACTAAAGCGCTAATTTTGCAAATTTGATACGTTTTCATCCGATTTTGATATTTTTGCGTTTAAAACACATAAAACACTGATTTGTGATATTTTTATCATTTTGATGTGTTTCGATTGTTTTCGATGATTTTGCAGCTTTATATTGTACAAAATGATGAGTATTTGAGACTCATCAACCCCACACTAAGATATTGCTAGTCCCTAGCAATGATTTGAGAAAACATAATGGATTTTAATCTCTTTACCAAAAGCCATTACTTCGGAGTAGCCAAATGTTTTAGTTCAAGTAAGAACCATGGTACACCGATAACCATGTGATTTTGAGCAAACCACCAAACTTTCAACGGATTTGATTTTGTCTTTACCGTGTTGCACTTTCCGGACTAGCCAACTCTTAGATAAATTATCAATATTATCTTTGGTGAGTCGATTACCAATTATGGATTTTCCATCGCCTTTACCACAAGCCATAACCTTGCGGGCTAGCCAACTCATTATCTTTTGAGGATGATGGGAGTCAAGAACCATACAATTTTGGGCAAATTGCAAGCCATATAAACGGATTTGAGAAATCTTTACCAAGAGCCGCTTGCTCTCGGATTAGCCAATCCTTTTGTTTATTAGACAAGGCGGATCGATAACCTAATGAGAAAGTGTAAAACACTTACTCCAAAAAAAAAAAATTGGCCAAAACGGGAAATTGGGTAGATAATATATGAAATTCGTGAGAATTCCCCACACTTAGAAATGAATATTGCCCTCAATATTCAAAGTACCCGCGGTTATGCCGAAACAAAGAACGTAAAAGGGAAATATTACGCCATTATTTAGAAAGATTTTTTTTTTTTTTTTTTTTTTTTAAGATACTTATATATATAATATGTGAGGCATCACCCCACACTTAGGTGGTAGAAAGGGTAAGAAGATGTAAATATGGGTGAAAACCCATATAGTGCGTACATCGTTTTTGATTTCCGAGTCGCTAGCTTGACTCGACCCGCATTAATTGGTTCATGGGGAAGCAAAGTGGAAGAAACAATCTCCACCTGACTTTCATTCAAGATGTTCGATAAACATTGAAGCACGTGAAAGTTCCACACCGATGAGATATAGATAGAACCGCTCAAAATGATAATTGAAAATGCCGGATCTGTAATGGTGTCCTCACTCCGAAGGAGTGAAGAAGAGAGAAGTCACCGGTAGGTGAAGAAAAGAAGGAGAATTATGATAATGATCATGACTAACTCCTCATTATCGTAAGGGAATTCATGATTTTGGATCATGAATCTCATTAGTGAGGATAAAATCATCATCACATGATGGAAGAGAGAAGATAGAATACGGAGGTGGGACAAGTGGTGTGCTCACGAGCTAGCAATTTCCACCACTCCGTGATGGTCTCAGATTGGAATCGGACATTTCATCGAAAAGAGGATTTACTTTCCCAAAAGTGTAGTCATCATTAAATTCAAAAGAGGATTTGAGAAAATCCCGGAAGTAACCTCGTAAATGTCGAGAGAATCACAAACATGCAAATCCCAATCACTATTGGATATATCCTCGACTCACTTGGGATTAGGACAAGATCCTCAACACTCGATGATTCCGCTTCGAAATAGTCTTGAGATGATCATCCTCCATTATGAGAGAGTCCTTGGGATCAAAGAATTTCAAAGAAATAGGATCATCGACCTCTTCCAAAGGAATTCACTTCTCTCAACCGGCGTGAGTGAAGGGAAGAGTCGGAAATGAAAGGCTCAAACGGAGTGGGATTGCCACTTGAGTCGAGATTCCTCATCAAAATCATCGCCGCCGTCGTCCATCATAATCGTACGCGTGAGAGGTTTCCAATATTGGGAGCTTACTCTAGTCGCTTGTTCTTCAAAGATACGCTTTTTCGACGAGACTCTTCTTTAATCAATTCTTTTAAATCTTTGAGTGTATCGAGACAATTTTGGAGAAGTTCTTGAGGAATTTGCAGAGGTTGTGTTTGAATCGCTTGGTATTGTGGAGGTTGGTCATGATAAGAGTAGTCATAATTGTTACAAGGATTATGCTCATAGACAAGCATGTTCCCTGCTTGACACTCAAAACTCGGTGAGGACCTCCACAATACTCACAGTAGTTAGAAAAGTCGGCCGTGGTGGGTAGTTGGAAAAGTTTGAGGGTCGTTAAATGAGTTCGGATTAGGATCATAATCAAATGAATTCCTCGAACCACAAAACAAACAACTCCCTGCTTTGAATATCATTACCACACCGCACACACGCACACCAATGACGGGGTGAACCATAAAGAGGCTCACCACAACCGACACAAGGAATAAACGATTCCATGAGAATAGGAGAAGGTAGAATCAAATGGATAGAGGGTAAAGGAATAAAGAATCAAAAGGGTAAGAGGGTAAAGAGGAATATTTTGGCATTTTGAAAAACATGACGATAAAAACAAAGAATGAAAATATTTTTATGTTTTAACACTTTCGGAAAAGTGTTAATGAACTTTTGGATTTTCCGATAACTTAACAAAATTTTTTACAAAAGGTGGTATATGTGCAAGAATGGATCGAAAAAGGCTAAACACACGCTAAAACTCCCGGCAATGGGCTTAAAATTTTGATCTCACAAGAAACCGCCAAGTCTAAACAGACTTAAAACAGCTTAAACACAGATACAATGAAGATCAGAGAATATAGTGAATTCCCGGGTCGTTATGTCCCACGGAGACTCAATGGTGTGTTAAACACTTGATCAGACGATAGAATGATCACTAATGATAGTGATCGGAAAGGATTAGGATGGATAATTACACTACTGAAAAAGTTAATAAATAACAGCGACTTAAATACAAATTAAGAAGATTAAAAAGATAAAAGATATTAAATAAACGCTATCACTATATTTAAAGTGATGAACGTTTAAAACTTAAAACTAAAAACTTACGTTTAAATTAAAATTACGTAAACGTACAAAAGAAAAAGTGAAACTTATACAATATAAATTCTAAAAATATGAAAAATACATTTTTACAAACCTAATAAGATAATAAAATTATTAGAAAAGGAAAATTATTTTTACAACTAATTATCTAATTATTATTAAATAAAAACTATTTTAACTATTTATTAAATACTCTAAAATAGAAGAAAATACAAAATAAGGCTAGAAAAATAAAATTAAGACTTAGAAAAATCTAAAATATGATAAAACTAATTTTAAAACTGAAAATATATTTTGTAGACTTTTTATGTATTTATTATTAATTTAAAACTATTTAAAACTAATTAAAATGCTAAAAAATACTTTTTAAACTAAGAAAATTATGGAAAAATACTTTTTAAGCTTTTTACATTTATCTTAACTTAAGAAAATTGGAAAATTATTTTTTTGAACCTTTTTCTAATTTTTTGTATTTAAAGCTAATTAAAAATACTTAAAAACTAGTTTAAATTAAGAAAAATAGCAAATAAGCTTAGAAAAATATGAAAATTTCAGGAAAACTATAAAATAATATTAGAAAGCTGGGAAAAATAGAAAAACAGGGGCTTGTTTGGAGGAATATGAAACTGATATGAAAGTGCTTATTGAAATAAGCACTAAATTAAGCAAATGGAGCACAACAAGCACCAAACTGAAAAAGAAGCTCTAATAAGCTAAATTGACCAAAATGCAATGAGTTTCAACAAGCTCTAACCACTGGATTAGCAAATTGAACAGAATTGATGTTTGAGCATAATAAGCCAAAACAGGTTTCTGGCCCTATGTTTGAACACTTGAAACTGCTTATCTAATAAGCCAACAAGAAAATCAAAAGTGTGGTTCTAAACACCACCAACCAGAGAACATGTAACCAAAGTTTTAGCTAATTTGGACTTGTATTGAAGAAACTAGAGCTCAAAACAAAAATGACCAAAAGGGAAAGCTATCACGATGCACGTAATGATAAGCGGTCGATGTTTAAGCTATTGTAACTACTAATTCCATAAGCTAAAACTAAAACTAAAATGTGGACTTGTAGACCACCTAGTCGACTAACTCGACCAAAAATAAGACCATGAAAAGTGAATTGCACAACAGTGCATCATCCGCAAGTTCCGCAAAACTTGATCGCACCGGTGTTTGACTTATTAAGACAGCTTATAAAGGTTGACTTTTGAGATTTGGGATCAATTTAAGGACCGAAATGGAAGTAATATGATGAAATAACACTAATGTAGGGTAGACCTATGAATTTTAAACACAAAATGCGCCCATGAACTTGTAAAAATTCCAACAGTGAACTGTTATGACATTTAAAAGAGATTTTGACTTTTATGAGTTGCAGTGCAAATTGAGAATAAGTGGACTTAAATGAACTAAACAAGCATGCATCAACAAAAGTTAAGCAATCGACCTAGCCTCCGAATCAAAGCAAGCAAAGAAACCAAACACATCAGATGAATAAATTTGCACTCAAGACTATGCAAACCGATAAACTGTTCATGCCATAGATCAAACTAGTTTTACTTGACTATAATACAACCATAAAAACACATTTAAGCTATCCGTCACTACAATTACAAGTGCAAATAAAACCGCCATATGACTCGAAAATGAAAAATGGGAAAACACTCACCATCGTCTCCAATCGCTATTGCAGCCAAAACAAACCAAAACCTAAGCTAACCTAGTCCATTTCAACCTCGCAACACCCCGCATCATCCTTTTCATCACCATTTCCATTTTTGAGTCAAGGTTGACTTTTGTTGACCACTATCCAAAATTGTTTGAAATCGATATAAAAGCTACGTAAAGCTATCATAAGCTCATATGCTTTATTTGAGTTTAAAAGTAAGCTAATAAGAGTTTGTATAAAAGACCTTGTATTGGAAATTTTCAACATTGGAATAAAAACATGAAACTTAAGTAAAACTTGGAATTGATACTTAAAATTAGATTAAACGAGAACATTACTTGAGTTTGATACAAAATAACAAAAGATTACGTGATTTCTACTTAACTACAACTTTTAAAATTAAAACGACATTAATGAAAACTAACTAAAACTACTACTCTCTTTCCTACTCTATCTCTTCTTTATAGCTCCAAACTTCTCTCACATGTCTCTGAATAGATCCCACCATCATTTTAGTCCATTGGATGCTTTGAGCCAATTTTGGCCGCTTGATCATTTTGGCGCCAAAGTCTTTTTAACTGTTGGGGTTGAGTGGAATGGGTAAAGGTGCAATTAATGGTTTTTGTTTTGTGTAGAGGAGGGGAACAAGGATGTGAGTATGTGATGGTGGAGGAGGAATTGTGGGAAGCGATCATGGAGCAGTGGGGAGAAGACTAAAAGGGCGCCAAGGTGTCTGTTTTATTTGACCATGGTTTGACCAATGGGTTGACTGGGCAGGGTTAGTAATAGGGGGGGTTCATAATGCAAATTGACAGGGGTCCAAGGTTTGTGAAAGGGTCCAAAAAGGTTTGAAAGGGCTTAATAATAATAGGGACCATTGTTGTCAATTCTGAAAATATAAGGACCATAACTGCCAATACTTCAAACTTGTTTCAAGGGACCAAAAGTGACACTCTCAAAAAGTATAAGGACCAAAGTTGCCACTTTGCAATTTTCAGGGGCCATTTCGCCAATTTTCAAAGTCAAGGACTAAACTTGTAATTTTCTCAAACTTTGATATTTTCACCAAAGGACTAAATTTGACAAGTTATGATTTTAAAAGGACCTTTGGTGACTTTACTTTTGAAATTTTGTGCTCGAGGACTGCTTTTTTGACAACTTTGAAACTTGGGGACTAAACCGCCAATTTTGCAAATTTGATACGTTTTCATCCGATTTTGATATTTTATGCTTAAAACACATAAAACACTGATTTGTGATATTTTATCATTTTGATGTGTTTCGATTGTTTTCGATGATTTTGCGGTTTATATTGTACAAAAATGATGAGTATTTAGAGACTCATCAGTAGTTAATTCCCAAAATTCACCTTTTTGAATCTAAGCTAGGGGCTTGGTTTGAGAAATTAGAGTTGGTTTCAATTTGTCTCATTCAATTACAATCATACATCATTTTTGTAACACCCCTATTTTCATGAATGCATCGAAATTCAAGCTAGGAGTTACCTCTTGGTATAACAATTATAAGGGAGGAGGGAGTGGGCACGGGTAGTACAATCGAGTAGGGGTACCCGAGCGGGTACACCGCCCCCTCCACATCGGGTACTTTGATCGAGTAGGAAATTCGGCTTGTGAGCCCGAGAGTGGGAGGTGATAAAATTTGAAAAAAACGACCGTTTGGGAGGTACCCCAACGGCTAGTATACATTAAATAAATAAATAAAAATTCCCTTTAACACCAAACCTTTTCAACTCATTTTTTCAAAATAAAAACACACAAAACACAAATAAAAACACACACTAATCTTTCAAAAACACAAAACCATGGATCCAAGAAGAGATAAAAAAAACTTTCACCTCGCGTCAAGGTCGGTTTCAACCCGTTCAACCGCAACCACAACAAACTCCGTTAGGATTTAGCCAATTTTATTCTCAAGCAACCCCAAATCAATTTTACGTTCCATAACCCCCATCTCCACATCAATTTTACCAATATAATATGGGTCCTCCTCAAATGAATCCACAACACTACAACGTCACTACTACAAGCGAGTTCTCCCCGTTCTTAAACAATGACGATGACGTAGAGTACGTACCCGAAACACAACAACTACCAAACGAAGAAGACGAAGATGAGAAAGTTCAAGAAGTCGATCCGAGAGGAAGACAAAATCCTTCACCGGGAGGAGGCCCCGTGAAGTTTGGTCGCCGGCACAAGAGGAGGCTTTGGCGAAAGCATGGATTCAAATCTCCGAATGTGGTGTTGTCGGTAATGAACAAAAGTCCGACGGTTTTTGGAAACGGATTCTCAAGCATTACAAGGCAACTTTGGGTTCGAGTTCACGAACTTTTCATGCGTTGAATACCAAGTGGAAAGCAATGAACACGGCCATGGGTATTTTCAACGGCTACTACCTCCAAGCGGTACAAGATATACTTTTTATTTTACATAATCTATACTTTATTATTTACAATTACATTATTTTGTTTAAGCTATACTTTTATTATTTTGTATATAATGTAGAAACGCATAAGGCTAGTGGGTGCAATGACTTGGACGTGGTGAGGCAAGTCGAGTCGGATTACTATACAAAAAAAAAGACAATTTACTCATACCTTGGCGTGGAGGTTGTCGAGGTCATGACAAATGGATGAGCAAGAATGTTTTCAAGATATTGGCGGTGCGACAAGCAATTCTTCAAAAAGGAAGTCGGGGGAGTATGAATCGGCAAGCAACACCATTCCCGACATGAATGAAGACCCCACCCCTCCACTTGAATCAAGAAAGATGAAAAAGAAGCAAGGCGCATACTCCTCGTCGATCTCAAGTGTTGCGGATGAAATCAACGCCTACACACAAAAGAAGACACAATATTTGGAAGAAAAACGCGAGATGGCGAAACAATTGTTGGCTACACAACTCGAGGGGGCGAAGTTCAAGAATACACAACGGGATATGAAGTTTTTTTGAGCCGCATGATCACATTCGCGATCCCGCTATGTTGGAATTAGTTCTTACCCAAAACGTGAACTCATGGCCAAACACGGATGGGCTTGCAATTTTAAATTGTAGTTTCAATTTTTTAATTTCAACTTATGTAGTTTTTAATTTTTTTAAGTTGTAGTTTCAATTTTTAAGTTGTACTTTTTTTTAAGTATTATGTAATGTTTTTATTTTAATGAAATAGTATGTTTTATTTTAAATATTGTATGTGATTTTATGTAAAAAAAAAAAAAAAAAAAAAAAACGGGTACTAGGGTACCACTCCCTCCAAATCGGGTAGTGTTAGGGTAGAATTGGCTAGTTTTGAGTGGAGAGTTTTATTGGATAGAGGTGATGTGGCACCTAGGGTATTAGGGTATCACTCCCTCCTCCCTAATAAAAGAAAATGATCTCTAATTGAGTCGTTTAAAAGGCTGATTCATTAAAATATATAAGAGTTTACAAAGACAGGTCCAGTTGGTTCCATGTTTACAAAATACATCAACATATAGTATTTGATTTTTATCGAATGATAAAATAAGTTATAGCCTTCTTAATTGATCTCGTGCCCCTCCGTGCCAGCCTCGATCATTATGAACTTAAGATAAAACATGCTTAAAGGTCAACACAAATCATTGCAGTGTAGTATAGGTAAGCCCAGGGGGTTGATCGTTCTCTAGGGAATAGAGATGCTAGTAGAGATGTATGACGAGAATGTGAGGTTGAGGGTGATTCTTTTTAGCTTTTTATAATTTTTAGGAAAACAAGTAAAATCTCGGGGTTTAGGAGTGGAGGGTGGTACTTCTACCAATTTTAACTACTAATAATTTAAACTAAAAACTAATTATACTAATGAAAAGGAAAATAGCTATGGATTGATTGGTTGTGTTTCTTATGATAATTAAAAGCGTGTTTACTAAGATTTTCTTACTCCCTAGTTATTTCTTATTGATCGGTTGAATTGTCACATCCTCATTCTAATTGGTGCGTTGTATTCCGTGTTGGTCATAGGGGGTGCCTAATTCCCTAGTTCTATGAATTGTAACTCTCTTCTAGACTATCCTTGATAGCCAAGTACCATATTATCTCCCCCGAATAATACTCTATTATCCTAAAGCTACAACTCACGCAATAAACACAACGATGGCTTAAGTGCACTCTCAAGCATTTTACTATTTAGGACGTTCAAGCTCGCAACAATTAAAGAAGAAGCCAGTTTTCCTTACTCTAGCGTCTACCAATTAAAACAAGAGACAACCTAACAATAATCAACAACTAGGTTTCATAGATCTAAGCAAACACAATAATAATTTAGCTACGCATGATAGATAAGCATGAACACAAACAAACAATTGAACATAGGATAAACATGTTGATAAATTGGATTAACTAACTTATCTTTGAATGTAAAGAAGGGTTTGGAACCCTAAAATACTGCCCAAATCAGACTATGAACTAACTAGGGTTTGGTCTCCAAAATATTACACATAAAATACATAAAATTCGAAGTCTATATATAGATATACACTTGCGAAGACGTCGCCTTTTGATGGTCGCTGTCTGGTCGCCGTCATCAGGGTTTCATTATGGACAAGTCATCATTGGGACGGCGTCAGTTGAGAAAGTGTGACGCCGTCTGGCTTCAATAAGGACGTCGTCTTGGGCTGAGTCTTGGTCGTCTGATGTAAAATAAATGGTGACGCCCTCCTGGAATAAGGCGTGACGCGTCATGTTGTAAAACCAAAATATGACCTGAGCCGTCGCTTGAGACTTTTTAGAAATCCTTGTGAGCGACATCGGCGTCCTATGGGTTGGGACGCCGTCAGGTGCAAAATTAAGCCTTGAAATCTTGACTTTGTCGTTTAATTCATGTTTTCGCTTCTTTTCGTCCAAAAGTGCTTGATTTCAGCAATTTGCTTCCAAAAGACCTAAAATATGAAAATGAATGATTTAAAGCAGTAACGGATATAAAATGTATCGATTTAGGGCTTAAATGACCCTCTAAAAACGTATGTTCTAAATCCTTATCACATTTCGCATAAAAACCGTGCTCAAATAGAGAATTTTTTAAACGAAGAATCTATGAAAGATTACGTGATGCATAATGCTTTGTTTAACAAGGCGGGGAAAATAAAAAAACAAATCGAGTGAAAGTTTATTTGGCTACATGAAAAATAGACTTAGGACGATTATGTATTGTAACATACGGGGTTTTTTTAGAGGATATTTATATGAAGGAGAATGAAATGCAGGAGGATATTTATATCTTCGTCCTTCATTTCATTCTGCTTCATTATAAGTATCCTAAAAAAAAAACCCGTATGCGTTTTGGTATTGGTGTTGTAATTTTAAATTTCGCATTGTTATGTTAAATTTTGTATCGTAACTTTTATGTTTAAATAAATGAATGTACTTTTAAATTTTTGCAGCATTTTCAAATAAAAGAATTTACTTTTAAACTTTATCAGCAGTTTCAAATTTTGAATTTGAAATGCTCCAACGACTATTTTCCCCCTATAAATACCCAGTTACCATCATACATTTTGTCACACAACTTCTTGTCAAACTCTCTCAAGTGTCACTTATTTTCACACAAACGCTATGGCTAACGAACCAGCTGAGATGCAAAAGGCTATCCTTAGCCGAATACATACCGAATAATAAAAAGAACTCAAGCTGATTAACAATTTGTTAGGTGAGATAACTTGTATCATGTGCCAGATGCTTGACCGTGGTGAAGAGGTCGAAAGGTTGTGTGAGCTGCCTCAAGATCAACCTCTTATCAGCGTCGGTCTACAAACTCTACTAAGAATTGAGGATACAAATATGCTTCTCTCAATCGCCTTGAAGGAACTTAGGCAACAAGTGTTGCAAGTCTAGGAGGAGAAGACAAATCTCATCAACTATTAAAGATGAATATAAAATCTTGATGAGAACCGTTGGATGATTTGTGTTTTCGTATCGTATCGTCTTATCATTTGTGTTTTAAATTTTGTATTGTAGTTTGTTGCGTTTTTTTCGTATTGTATTTTATTTTTGTATTATAATTTCATTTTAATGAAGTGGTGTTTTAGTTTTAATTTCGTACATGTACGTTTTTAGTTTCGAATGATTACATTTACGTTTACGTTCACATTTACGTTTTTAGTTTATAAATATAAAGTATTTAATTAAATAAAAAAAATAAGATTGAAAGGTGAGTAAGAGTGACAAAAATGGATGTATGGTAAATATGAGTGAGAAAGCTGAAGTGGCGGTGAGTGAGTCACCGCCACTATTTTCAGCCTTAATTTTAAACTTACAAACTTAAATAAGTAGTGAGATAGTCAAAGTAAATGTTTTGAATACATTATACTTAAACATGTTTTTACTAAATATGTTATTATGTTGGGGAAATGATTTAATGAGAAGAGAAAATAAAATTAAAAAAATGAGAATTATTGTAGCTACATATTTCAAATGAAAAGAAAGATACTTAAGAGAAATGCATTTTTTTTAAAAAGATGCATCTGAAATGTACGACTGTGATTATTTTTCATTTTTCTCATTTTTATTATTTGATCCTGCTCTATCATGTTGTTTTGGTTGATTAGTATACATGAAATTGACCCTAAAATATAGGGGCGGCAATTCTTAACACGACACGAAGTTAAACGGGTTTGAGTTGAGGGTAAACAGATTTGGCTCAAAAACATGTCAACCCGTCTAACTCGTTTAATAAATGGGTTGTGTTTGGGTTGAATAAATATTAAACATGTCAACCCGTGAACCCGTTTAAGTATACAAGACTCAAAAAAGAAATAATATAACCTAGTTTTTTTTATGTTGGATGTGGATTAAATGTATTTTTTTATGTACTTAATGTGAGTAAATTACGATTATACCTCAAATATCATTGAAATTGACGCTTATAACTCTGAAAATTGCCGTATAGTTATTTGTACGTTATTTTTATTATATTTTAGATCCTTATATCATTTTCGCATTTAAACTAGTTAAAATAAAAAACCACCAACCTTGTTCACTGCTTGACCTATTTAGTTAAACAGGTTAAACGGGTCATAAACGAGTTACACGTGTTATGTAGGCCTGGGTTGGGTTGAGTTTCTTGACACGATTAATAAATGAATAGTGTTTGGGTAAAGGTTATACCAACACGCGAAACCGAATAAGTCAACACAAACACAACTCAATTGGCACCCCTACTAAAATATATTCCCTTCGTCCCAAATTATAAGTTCATTTTTGATTTTTCAAACTCTTTCTTTCGACTTTGATTTTAAATATTTTTTTTTCATGTTATATAATACTTGATGAAAAGTATATAAATGAAAATGTATTTAAATCACATATCCATTTATATATTTTACAACAAGTATTATATAACGTTAAAAGTTATATAAAAGAAATAATTAAAGTGAAAGTTAGTATAAAATGAGTTTGAAAAAGGACTTGTAATCTAAGACGAAGGTAGTAATAAACTGAAAAAAATAAACAAATAGCCCTAATTTAGGCAAACAGTAGACACAAAATAGAGTGTGTGTGAGAGAAATGGGATAGTTCTCCGGTGAAATCGGTTTTGTATCTCGGTGGTTTTTGTCTCTAAACATTTTACATATGCAATCTCCTGCTCCGGTTTATTAAGGTTAGTAGTAGTGACAACTGTAGTTAAAAATATTTCATTTTTGTTATGTTTTATCTGATTGCTTAATCACAATGAGAATAAGCTGTGTAACACAACATGTTTTCTTAGAGAGGGGATGCTTGGTATTTGCTTGTTTTTTCTGCTTTAAGCTTTTAACCTGAACCTTTTATAGTTGGATTTTACTCAAGGGGTGTTTCGATTAGCTTATTTTATAGGCTTATGAGCTTATTTGAATCATTTTTCCGGTTACAAGCTTATGCCTTAAATAAGCCATAAACTCAAGTTGTAAGCTCATAAGCCAAAAAAAATTTACACCTTCCATCATCCATCACAGCGCGTTAACCTTGTTTCCATGAAATGAACCGTTGATCCACCTTCCATCACAAACCTTTATATTTGACGTAAGGCACTCCATGTTTCTTGAAGTTGTTCCTTTGTAAATTGAATGCTTTTTGCTGAAAATGGTGAATTTTGTTAATGACTTAGTAACATAATAACATCACATAAGAACGCCCAAAAAGTCCCCTTGGAATTTTATAGTGAGCCTAAACTCTGAAATTGAGAGACATACAAACACAAATACAAACATGAGACTACTCCACATGACCATGTGACTATGCAGCAACAGCGTTCAGATTAACTAATTCTTTGTGTCATCAACTAGTCGCAGGTGTACTTGTCGTAGCTGTGCCACTTCATTCACTCCATGGGAATTTTTAACCTTTAAACTGACTAATCTTTCAGGACTTGTGCTTATCACTTTTTTACACAAAACTTCCCAGAGCCATCAACTAGTTGCAAATGTACTTGCCACCGCAAATTGTACTTATCACTTCTTTACACAAAATTTCCCACGGCCTCTACTCCTTTCGAAACTGCCTTATGTTCCTTCCTGCCATCTGTTTCATTTCCTCTCATACTTTAACAGAGTAATCAGACTTGAAAAACAGGCGATCATGTGAGTCGATATCAATGTTACATCTGCTAACCTGGATACCATTTAATCTGTCTATCTTGTGTGGGAGGTCTCCCATGAACCGCTATCCGTAAGACCTAAGTATGTTTGGGAATACAATGAGAATACCAGACGACATTTTCCCATTTCACTTTAGGACCTAAATCACTTGTATATCTTTCTGATTTACAGCAAACTTTGAAGTTCTTCCTTTCCCATCTACCCAGTTTATACTGTCCTATTTATGTGGCTCAATTTTTGGCACCGGTAAGTTTGCAATCACTGGGAACTTTCTTTCCCATCCTTCTGGCCACCTCCATGTATCACTATTTATCATATCAGCAACAGTAGTTGTATCAGCAAGTCTTGCTGGATACACATCTGTCTCCTAATGTTTCTATGATAATGGCTTATTCGTAATGTAATTTGAGTTTTATATCTATCTTGTATGATTATGGTATCTGTGTATTCTTTGGCCTAATAGATAGCTTATTAGAAAAATAAACCATGCGATTTAAAAAAAAAAATGAAATTGTAGTATATGTGCAAAAACGTGGGATTTGGATGTTTATTTCTTCTATCTATGTTTATGACTTTTATATCTGTCTTCTTACTAGAAAAATGAGAGGTGTTCGTGGACGTGTTCGGGGGTCGCGTAAAGTATCCAAGCTTGCACCAAAAGATGTTCTTAGCACCATGCCAGAGGAAGTGATAGCAAATATTTTGCATTGTTTGCCATTACAAGACGCTGTGCAGACAAGTATTTTGTCAAAAGACTGGAAGTTTAAGTGGACTATGATGACCCAACTCGTATTTGATGACAACTTCCATGAGTATTTAGAAGCGACAGAAAACAAGAATGACTATGAGTGGATTATAAGTAGGGTTCTCCTTCTTAATGGTGCCATAACTAAGTTTGTCCTCTACTTACCATATGAGGATAGAGTGGATGTTAAGCATATTGATAATTGGATTATCTATTTGTCCAAAAAAGGAATCAAGGAGTTCACTTATATTGGCGCTAGAGCAGAACTTGAGCTAACTACCCATCTTTTCTCTTGTCTAGAGCTAACACATTTGGAGCTTGATACCTGTATATTGTGTCCGTGGCTTGATTTTGGTGGTTTTCCAAATTTATTGAGTTTGGACTTGTCTAACGTATTCTTTGAAACCTCCAAATTCTGGGAGCTTCTTACTCGCTCTCCGTTATTGGAGACTTTAAAACTTCAGTCAAATGATACACAGAGAGAGAAAATAAAACAAGCTGAGATTTCAAAACTTGAAAATCTCAAAATTTTATCTTTATGCCTATGCGAAATCGAAAATATGACGATGTTCACAAGTTCCAGCATCTTTCAACTTGTGGGTTCTTTACTCAAACTTCAAGAACTGAGTCTATATTTTCATGACTGCGAGGTAAGTTTGAGTTGGATCTTTGAAATTCATTTTACGAAATATCGCAACATGCCTATTAAATTATCTAACAAATTAGACTGGCTCTCTGAGTAGACATTGGCAGATGCTGAATACAAGGTCCCGACCTCCTTACCCTGCCTCAAGACACTTAACTTGCACAATATAGATTTTACGAGTGATTCTATGATATCATGTGCTATCGAATTGATTTGTAGCTCTCCAAATTTAGAGACCCTGTCAATCCAAGTGAGTGGAATGCATTATAAATTATGATATTGAATTACCTGGCATCTTCAAATCTCATAGTTGTGCATATAAATACTGTCTAATTTTGTAGGGTGCATACAAGGTTAGGGTCCCACTTCCTGCAGTTTGTTCTTCAAAAGTAGATTTCAGCAGAATGGATGGTTGCAGCTTCTGAAAGTGAAGCTGAAACGATCATAGGTATAGAGAATGAAGTTTGTTTGATAAAGTATTTACTTGATAGTTCACCCTTGCTAAAGAAGATGGATATTTATGCCCACTCATGGAAAGTGCGCGAGCTCGGTGGTGACAATGGAGAGAAGAATTTTGCAACAAAGTTGTTGAAGCTCCGCCGAGCCTCTACTTTAGCTGAAATAGATATTGTCTGGTGTTAGTATTTCAAACTTGTTCTTTTGTGTTTATTTTGTGGCAACACTCTTAAGTTTGCTTGTACCAGATATGATTGTGGGACAGACCTATGTAAGTGGTTAAACTTTTATTGCTGTTATGGTTGAGGCAACAAAAGGAAGTTAGTTCAATTACTCTGTTACAATTACATAATAGGTTGTTTAAACCCCAGATAAATTCTAAAACTTAGATCAAGGAGAAAGGTCCATTTACGCTATGACTCAAAAGAAATATGATCCTATCCCCGCGGAGAGCTTATATCATATATCACGTATGCAATGATCAAGGATCAGGCAAAATGCTTGTGGCTAGCAGAATGGAACCGCAAAGTATTTAATAGCTATTACCATGCTTATTGTATATGAATGTCTTTTTAGCGATTTATGTATGAATAGGTCCTGATCGCTTCTCTTCGTCATAACTTTCTGGTCATTTTAGGAAGTATCTTTGGGGCAATTACATATATCCCCATCTAAACTTCAATTATCTTTGTCATAGGCCCCATCGATTTGTTTAGGTCAAGCTATTGGTACTTGTGGATTTGCCATAAGTTGGTACAAGGGATCTCATTATATAGTTATCAAAGGAGGATAACGTAGCTGATTGTAATAATAATATACCAAATATACGTGATACGCGAGAATCAACGAATCGACCCTTTAGGAAAAAGATCGACACGCAAAACCCTCAAATATACGATAAGTGATATCGGGTAAGTGATTACCCGGGTCGTGTCCCAACGAGGAGTGAATGGACGGTTACGTTTTGGTTTGGTATTAAAATGCTTGAATTGTTCTGGATTTTTCGTTTTTTATTACGTTTTCTACAAATTAAGTAACGGGAAATTAATTAAGGCAAGGGGAACAAAGTAAATAACAAATTTACTACTAAATAGCATAAGAAACAATAAAACTAAGTTAAATTAAGTCCTAGGGGTGCTAAAACTAAAAACGTGAAAACCCGGGCTAATCTCGAGCTTCAAAAAGTGAAAATTATGCAATTTAAGGGGTACGGGTGCAAAACTAATTTTCCTACATTCTAAACGACTAAAAATAATTTTAGGAAAAAGCCGGGTATTTTTTTGACTTTTATTTTATTTATTATGAATTAATTACTAATTTAATTATTAAAAATAGTAAACCTTAAAGAAAAATTATGAATTTTTTTGTGAACTACTGTAATGCAATAAGAATCTGGGAAAATTATAAAAATGGAAAAAGCAGTACGAGATAAGCACTAAATAAGCAAAATGGTGAAATTAAGCTATAAAAGGGACAACTTGGTTAAATGAATTAAATGTAGAGAAGTAGTACACAACAAAGGTCTAGAGCAGATGCAAAGGGTGTTCTGTTTGTGGCATTGCTGTCGGTGCAAACCGACTGTGGTTCAATCAGATCGTTGACTTATTATTATTATTTTTTAACTTTTTCTTTGATTTTTTTTCTTTTGCAAATGAATTACAAGACCAAGATAAGCACTTTTCACAAAAACTTAAAATTGGAAATACAAAAATAAGCTGTGTAACAGTTTTTTTTACCAACAGCAAGGAATTAAGGGGCTGTTTGGATTAATGTGGCCAAGGGTGATAATAAGCTACAAAAGAAAACTAGAAATAAGCTATAACTAATAAGGTTTAAACCAGTGTTGCAAAACAAGGCCTACAAGGCCGATTAATCACTGATAAGGTGCTACTCGGCCACCAACCTTGCCGATTTGTGTAACTGGGTCAAACAAATCGGTCAACAACGGTCAATGGCGGTCAACGACTGTTAACGGTGGTCAAACTTGCTGGAAACTTGCAAATCTTGTTGGAAATACCCAAAACTTGTCTTGAACAAGTTTTAATCAATTATATTTGATGTTTTTATCTGTTACAAGATGATTTTCAAAGAAAGTCTTGTCTATAATACCCAAATCTCGCCGGAAATACCCAAAAATTGCCGAAAATGTCAATCCGATTAATCACCGATTAATCCCGCCTTGACCGATTACAAGCTAGAGGGGGGTCGACCTCCCGACTACCGATTCACGATTTTTGCAACCTTTGTTTAAACTAAAGAACCTAAAACTACTCTAGGCATCCTACATAAGCAAAAAAAAGAAAAGGGAAATAAGATGTGGAGTGGCTTATTCCTAACAAAGAAAGAACCATAAAGGGGTTGTTTGGATTATTTAAGTCATATAAGGACTTTTAAGCTACAAGAATCTTGAGGAAGCACTTAATAAGCTAAATAATCTTACACCTAATGTTAACTAATCTAGGATACCTAATAACACTAAAGGAATCCTAATAAGTCAAACAAAGAGCTAAAAAGCTCTAAAAGGAACCTAAGGTTCGCTACATAATCCGAATTAGAGCAATTCTGAAGGCAATTTTAGCTTAAAATTAAGCTACCAAATAAGCTACAAAATGCTAAACTATGGTAAAAATTAAAATTCATATAGCCAAGAACTAAAAGAAGCAAGTGGAGCAAATTAAGTTTTGACAAGCCTTAAAAGGTCGCTAAAGGGCTTGTAAAGTCGTGATGTAAGTAAAAAAAAACAGATGGGGTGTTTTCAAAGGCAAGAAGAAGCAAGTAAATAAGTGAAAATCCAAATATAAGCTAAGAAAGATTAACACTATACTACAAACTAAACTGTAATATAAAAATCAAACTTCAATCCTATCATTAACTACCCTAAAATTAAGAGTGAAATAGGACGATGGGGTTGAGATGCAAGATTTGGAAAATTGGACAGATTTTGACACTTTGCATATTACTTCTAAAAATTAATTTGCAAACTAATACTACTCTAAATAACATTAAAGTGACTAATTAAAAACATTTGAATGTAATCTTTAATTTCCAGTTAATGCAAATTTAGTTTTTAAATTCCATTTTAAAGCTTTAGTTAATTCAATTTTTACTAAAGCCTTCATCTTTTTCCACTTCTTGAGTTGCACACCAAGTATTTGACATTTTGGCTCAACCAAACCAAACCCATTTTATTTTGATTCTTTGACCGCCTTGGTCAAAGAATCAAAATATGAGTTTGTTTTAGGGTTTTGGACCTTCTCATCCCTAAATCAAGTTTGTTTCTCCTTTTGGCCTCTCCATGGAGGTGAGTGGTTGTTCTTCGGTGGGTGTTCGCCGTGTCCTTTTAGAAATTTTCATTGTTGCCCGATGGAATGGCGGGCGAAGGGGTTCCTCGGTTGGTTGCCCATATTAAGCGCTCCATTTGTCGTGGACGATCGGAGGGGCCTGAGAGGCGCTCGCGGATTGTGAATTGTTTGTTTCGGTTGGGGAGGCTTTAAGGTCTCGGATCGCTGGTTGTGTGGGGTGTGCATGCGTCTACATGCTCTCGGTCGGGCATGCCATCATGAGGATGGGTTGGCTCGGTTCAAGTGGGTTACGGAGATGTTGAGGAGTTTATAGTGGGATCGCTAGGCCACGTGGTGGGAGGAAGTGGTTCCTTTGGGAGGGTGGTGGTAGATGAAGTTCTCCTTGATCGCGTGTTCTCCCTACCTATCACGACCATTAAGAGCATCCCTCATAGTTGTCGATGGCTTTTTCTCATGCTTTAGTTGTCGCCTGGTAAAGTGGCGGCTATGCCAACATCTATTGAGGCGTGGTAAAACTTTTGTTGTTACCGCTGCACGTTACGTGTTTTCGTGCCTCTAACCGTAAGGAGCGCAAGTCCGGTAATAGGAAGTCTTTGCAATGCCTTATTATTCAACGGTCATTGGTCGCTTGGGGTGGGATGGTTTGATGAACTTATTCTCTCGCTTTTTCCCAACCTCGAGGGTAGCCCCGGAGAGGATGGGCTTGGCTCGGGTCCCAGAGCTCAAGAAGGTGTTCTAATGTTAAACAATGTTTGAGGAAAGTTTCGGATGGGCATTTCAACGCTATTGTTAAAGTATTATGTTCTTCGGGGTTGCGACCTTATGGTACGGATACTTTGACAACGTTGTTGGCTAAGCATCCCATACTTCCTCCCGGTTATGCATGTTTCCTTGCTCTCGAGCTCCACTTGTTTTGGATGTTGATAGCGTTCTTGGGTGTATTCAATCTTTCCCAAAAGGGACTTCTTGTGGGCGGACGGATTGAGGGCCCAACACATTTTAGATGCTTTTGGGAGAGGGTCACGATCATTGGGTTACCAAGGCTATCTCGTGGTGGTTAATTTATGTTTGGGGGAGGTGCCCTAAGGTTTTGGCGGAGTGTGTTGCATCCGCGCCTCACACCATTGCTCAAACCGGACAATGGGATTAGCCTATTGTCGCGGGCACGATTGGAGGAGGCCGGTATCCAAGGTGGCTATGAGGGGTGTCAAAGGAGATGTCCAATTACCTTGGTGATTTTCGCTTGAGTGGGAGTCCCTAGTGGGGCAGAGGCCGTGCTCCATAGCGCGAACAGATTCTTACATGAGTTTCATTCGGATGGGTCGTTGGCTATGCATGCCATCGTTGACTTCTCAAATGCCTTCAACTCAGTGGATCGGACTACCCTTTTAAATGAGGTTCGAACTCGATGCCCGTCTATTTCCTATGGGTAGATTTTTATATGGTCATCGGCGAGGTTATATGTGGTGACGACCATATTTGGTCCACCACCGAGTTCAGCAGGGACCCTTTAGGCCTCTTCTTTTGCCTTAGTTTTGCACCCACTTGCCCACCGGATTGTGGATTGATGCGACTTCTTTTCCATGCTTGGTATTTGGATGATGGTACGATTATCGGTGACACTAAAGAGGTAGCTAAAGCCTTAGATATTATCATGGCCGAGGGCCCCACCGGCCTTGAACTCAACATTAAGAAAACAAAAGTTTTTTGCCCTCATGCAATGGGGGAAGGTACAGGATGGTTTGTTTCCACGGATGGGAGGCCGACATTGGGTGTGAAACTCCTCGAGGCGCCTCGTAGCGGGATGCGTGGTTTATTAGCGGTTTCACGTGAAAAGGGCATCTCGTGGCCGTGGAACTAATGAGTTGTCTCACAAGTCTCGCGACCTCAACTGAGCTCCTTTGCTTCGCTTCATGTACGGGCGCTCGATTCGCTCCAAACGGTCTATCTTTTATTAGTCAACCACTTGTGAATGGTCAACCATAAAGTCAAACAATTTCGTAACAAAATGCAATTAAGTCCGGAGGAGTTTAGTGTATCCCCGGTCGTTAAGTCCCAACGAGGTGTAAACCGTAATACAACGAATGCGGATCGGGTGAATATTGAACAGAAAAGGTTATGATTGATTACACTAAGGAAATTAAATCTAATAAAGACTTTGAAGTCATTTTAATTTATATTTAAAATCGATTAACGCTTAAAACCTAAAACGACGTTTAAATAAAATTACGAACGCATTTAAATAAAACGTGAAAATAAATAAGTAAAATACCTACGGATATGGAAAATACATTTTACAATCCTAATTATACTAGAAAATTATTGGAAAAAGAAAATTATTTTTAAAACTATTTATCTAATTATTATTAATTAAAACTATTTTTAACTATTTAATAATACCCTAAAATATAAGAAAATATGAAATAAAGCTAGAAAAGTGAAATTATGACTTAGAAAAATCTAAAATATTATAAAACTTATTTTAAAACTGAAAATATATTTATTACACTTTTATCTATTTATTATTAATTTGATACTATTTAGAACTAATTAAAATGCTAGAAAATACTATTTAAGCTAAGAAAATTCGGAAAAATACTTTTATGACTTTTGAATATTCTAAACTAATAAAATTGAAATTGCATTTTCTCGAACATTTTTCGATTATTTGAATAAAAGCTAATTAAAATGCTAAAACCGGAATTAAATGCGTAAAAATAGCAAATGAAAGAGAAAAATATGAAAAGTTCCGATAAGTCTAAAATAATACGAGAATCAAGGAAAATGACGAAACTACTTTGGAGATCGTGAACTATGATTTGGGCGCACAACTAATGAAAGAAGCTAAGTGAAATAAGCTATAAGCTATCCAAAAGCTACCTTAAGCTACCCTAGCCTTAATCTAACTCGAATTATGCTAATGCAACCGAATGGGACCCTAAAAGCACAGGCTAGAAGCATTTAGGCTACAAATTCAATTTCTAGTCTATTATGCCAAACTACTTAATCACCTACTTTAAGCACTAAAATAAACTATCTAGAAAAATCAAAAAATAAGCAAAATGACCAGCAAGAGAAAACCAACCAAACAATTTTAATTCCAAATTTTCACTCAAATGGACTTAAGGTGAAGAAATGAAAATCAAAACTATAATGGTGATTAGGACATGATATGTTTTGAAAAGCTTAAAAGGAAATGAGCTATAAGTCGCCTAAAGCTACCAAATGATCACTTGCTAAAACTAACTAGGATAAACCTAATGCAACTGAATATGTCCTAAAATACACAAGATTAAACTATTGAAAACTCATGATCGATTCTAACAACTTATTCCAAGCTACTCTTGTGGCACTTTGAGGCTAATTTAAGCTTAGTAAATGTTGAAAAGACAAATTTAAGCATCAAGTAGCAAGCTAGCCGGAAGGGCTTATGAAACAACAAATTTCACTCACTTACATGCACCGAGGATCAAGATGTGAGCTTTTGAAAAGCTAATATGATCCCGGAGCAGGCAAGTTTATGAAAAAGGGCTTAAAAGAAACTAGCAAATAAGCGGTTTACAACGCTAACTAAAAATTATAAAAATACTATGATGAAGACAAGCAACGAGAATGACAAATATCCAAAATCACAAGTCTTCACTCTAATATTAAGTCCTACATGAAATTCACAAGTTTATTAAAAATGACTAAGTTTAAATTTGACTTTTATATAAACATGAAAAGTTGACTAAGTTGAGGTTTAATCCTAATCTAGTGACCTGAATATGATGTATTAAGCTATGAAAATACTAGAATAAGCTATATCTACTACTATTGAAAAGATTCAAATGGAATGCAAACTAAAAACTCCACCGTGATGGCGCTTTGGATTTGGAATAAATTTTGACTTTTTGCAAATGACTTATAAATTTTATGTCTAAACTATACTAAACTAACCTAATGCATGCTACCTAGGCCAATTTTAACCCAAATTGCAGACTTGAACATAGTTTTAGGCTTAAATCCAAACACCTCTTTATGTAATCGAAAATGCAAAGATAGGGTCGTTTCGCTAATTTAAACCACTAATCTTATTTCCTACTTATTAATTAACTTATATTATCACTAAATAAGCATTTTCTAAAACAAAATAAGCACTTAATAAGCTAAACCGATTTATGGCTATTTTATGGTTTTTATGAGTTTTCTAGAAAATAAAGCAAAGGTTAATTAAAACCGATAACACATTTAAGAAACGCTTATAAACTACAAATAAGCATATTAGTACTAAAATAAGTCGTAATTAAGCAAAGGAAACAAGAACTTAGAAAGTAATGCAAAACTTAAAAATGCTCACAACCTGTATTGGAATATGAAACAAAGGAATATGATCAAAGACAAGCCTAGCTTGTCATAATCAAGCTATCAACCCAATCAACTTATTCCGAGCGCTTATCTACACAATTGCTTCTTCTCCTCTTTCCGGTTTGACTTTCTTTGACTTTTGTGAATTCTTTGCATAAAGGATGAAAATCATCTAATACATTTAAAATAGCTTTATTAAGATTAAAGGAACTTATTTGAACAATTTTGATCGCTTAACATGAAAACTGAAGAACACTTTTTATGGAAATTAAGTTACAACTATAAACTTAGAATTGATGATTAAAACACTTGAAATATGATTAATATGATTCATACAATACATAATTGACAAAACCCAGCACTATTTTTGCATAAAACTTAAAATCGAATTACAAGTTACACTACGAATTGGTCTAAAAACTGGGACAAAGTATTCTACTACTTCTTTCTCTATTTGTAGTGACTTTTTGAAGTCCAAGCAACTTTCCTTGACTTTCCCACTTCACTTGAACCGTTGGATTGGTCGATTTGATCTCAACCTTCCATATGCGTTTTTGGCGCCAAAAATTGTGCCACTGGGTCTTGGTGATTGGGACAGGGGAAGGAAGGCCTTAATTGTATCTTGGAGGTTTGTGTTTGGGAAGTGGGAAAAGGGTATGGGTTGAGTGTTTGGTGAGTTTTTGCAGGCAAGTGGTTGAAGGAGATGGTGGTATTGGAGGGAAGGAGGGAAAAATAAGGTGGGCGGGTTTGTTTGAGTCAAACCCAGTTTGACTGGGTAATTATTAATAAAACGGGGGTTCAAGGGGTAAGGGTGCAAGGTTCAAGAGCTCAAGGCTCAAGGGTCAAAGGGGTAGTGGGCTTTGGGTTTAGTTTTAGGTCCGGTTGGTTTGTAGAAGGTTTTAACCAAGGACCATTTGAGTAACTTTTGGATTTTTAGGGGGCTAAAGTGATAATTTTCCAAAGTTTATCACAAGGACCACTCATGCCAAGTTTCAATAGTACAAGGACCATAAAAGATAATTTTCCATTTTTGAAAACCGGGGACTTGTTTTGCCATTTTGAAACTCGAGGGACCAAACCGCCAATTATGCAAACTTTATTCGCTTTTCAACTTTTTCAATCATTTTGCACATGAAATGATAAAAACATAATCCACGGATATTTTTCGTATTTTGAAGCATTTCGAAAGTGTTTTAAATGTTTTGCGCTTTAAATGGGAATAAAATGATGAGTATTTAGACACTCATCGCCGAAAGTCGATGTTCGGTCTCGAACGTGCCAACCTATGTATATAGGGAAGCTTTTTCTGCTTTTGACAATGGCCTTCGAAGGCAATAGAGGCCATTGTGGTTTGTGGGGGCCCTTTTTTGGGATTTTCAATGGAGGCTCGCATCCTTCCGACTCGGTTTGGTGGGTTGGGTTTATGTTCTACCGAGGAAGTATCTACTTATGCTTTTGTGGCCTCGAGGCGCAATCTTGAGTTTGCAGGATCACATTCTTCGGGATGTGGTATTGATGGGGTTGACTCGATTATGGGTATGCAATGGATCGTTCATGCATGTCCCTTCCAGATTTCGATCTTAGTGGTTTCTCTAACAAGGACACCGCCCACCTAAAGCCCAAAATGTTTTGGCGTGTGCCCTTTTAGTGGAATCGTCCGGAGTTTGGAGAGAAGTTCGATTTATCCCCTGCAAACAGCGGTGTTTGAATGTCTCCGAGCTCCTCATGCTCAAGATTTCTTGACTGTTATTCCCATGAAGGGCTAGGCCAACATATGTCAAGACCGAGTACCGAACTATCCTTGGCACCGGCTAATGATCCCTCCGCTTCCTACCGATGAGCCTTGCCCGCCCGCCGCAAGGTTTGTTTAGATTCCTTTGGCTAGCATGCGGTCTATTGCAAGGAGTTACTGGGTTTCAAATACATGCATGATTCGTTAGGGATGTTCAGATGATGTTCTTAAACGAAGGTGAATTTCTTCTAAAAAGAGGCCCCGTGAACTTTTCTCGACATATCCGCTTGAAGGAGGTCTACTTTACGGCCACCTGATATACTTGTGTTTCGATGGGCTGGGAAACATGCTTGTGTGGATCTTACCGAGTGTCCCTCTTGTTGGGCTAAGGGACAATGGGTTTGTCATGGGACAAGCGGCGTTGAAAGCGGAATCGAGCAAAGTTGCTAAACACGAGAAAGCTTGTTTAGAGAATCAACACGATTTACCCCTTTGCTTTTGATACATTTGGGTTCCTAGCTTCAAGAAATGTGAGTTTTGACTAGGGTTCAACGGTTGTGCAAAGTAATTTTACGACCCTAAGTCACAAAATTTCATTTTAGTAGAATTGGTTTTGCTATACAAAAGGGGGTCACAGACAAAGATTTTCCCGTTTTCCTGCCATCTTATTGTAATCCGTTTTTAGAAGTAATAAAAAACCATTGCATTTGAAGAAAAAAAAATAAATAAAAAAAAATCAAATTAAATGACAGGAAAGTAAATGGACTAGAACTTGGAAAAATTCTAGACAGATTTTACATTAGTCCTCAATCCTATTTATACAAGAAATTAAGAAAAAATATTTTGTCCTCTTCTTGTTGTTTGCTTCTGTGGTGTGCTTGTACAGTGAGAGAGAATGAGCTTGTGTCCAAGTGTGCTTCTCCAAATCAATCACAGCCATCAAATTGGCTTGGGGACCAAGGGAATGAATCTGAGTCGTCCTTTTTGATGTCCAATGAAACAACATAGGATTGCCAAGGTGGCTTTTGAGCCATGTGGGATGTGGGGGAGAGGTGAGCATGGTTTTCAGTGTTAAGACAGTGATGTGGGGAAGAAGAAGACAAGGGTTTAAGGTTTGCAATTTGTTTTGGCGGGCATCTTTTTCTGGGTGAGTTCTGGGTTGAAGTTTTTGGGTAAAAAACAGAAAAGAGGTTAAAGGGGTCATGGGTTAAGTTTATTAGGAGGGGGTTCAAAGCTAAGTGAAAGGGTTTAAAGGTTTTTAATTACTTTTGTATTTTGTTAAAATAAAATGTATTTTTTGTGTTTTTGGTTTAAAACTTTTTTTTTTCTTTTTTTTTAAGAGAGAAAAATATTTTTAATAAAAATTGGTTTTAATAAAAAATAGTTGTTGTAAATAAAAATGGTTAAAAATAAAAATAATTGTTTTTAGTGAAAACGTTTTAAGGGTAAAATGATAAATTGGGTTCGGGTAAAGGGTAGAAAGGTAATTATGGGTTTAGGGTTCGATATTAAGTCTGATTCCCCAAGCTCACTCCCAAAAATGTATCCTGGGCTCTGAAAATGCAGAAAATCCACTTCCGGCTCCGTCCGCAAAGCACGTTTTCCATTCCAAGCTCAATTATGTCCATTTTTGCCCTGTTTTCGATCCTTTGTACCTGAAACACATAAAAACACATTCCAATGATATCTGCAGTATAATTGGTTATATTTCAGTGTTTTTAGACGTTTTCGTGGGTCTTTCAGGCTTAAAATGACGAGTAAAAGGGATCAGTAGCCCATTTTAATGCTGAATTTGAACTCAACCCGTGATGCTAGTATTAATAAGTGTGCACCAAGATGACAGAAATGCCGAAAAGCATAACTTACAAGTTTTAGTGGTCGAAAGTTAAAAAGTAACACGAAAATTTTGTTTGAGATAATTTGTTTTTTGAAAAAATTACACGTTAGGTCCCTATGGTATACCCCAAATAACAACTTTAGTCCCTAAGTCGTTTTTATTACACCACAGATACCTATTTTTGAAACCTTGCACGCATTTAGTCCCTATTTTGGATGGGCGTTAGTTAAGTCCGTTAAGTATTTTGTTGTTAGTCCTTCGTTAATAATTTTGCACCGTTAGTCCTTATTTTTAAAATATAGTTTTCCCGCTTAGTCCCTCCGTTAATAATAGTTATCGCCCGCTTTTTACGCTTTTGTCCGCTTTTATCCGCTGCTCGCTTTTATCCGCTTTTCCCTTTTTTCGTCATCCGCTTTTACGCTTTTATCCCTTTCGTCTGCGGTTTATATGTTTTCGCCCGCTTTTTACGCTTTTGTCCGCTTTTGCCGCTTTTTATCCGCTTTCCGCTTTTTACGCCAATCGCTTTTTACGCTTTAACCGTTTTGCCATTTTTTACGCCGCCCATTTTTTACTTTTTTGTCTTTTATCCGCTTTCATTCGTTGTTTATTCGCCGCCGCTTTTTACCTTTTTCCGCTTTTTTCCGTTACCGCTGTTTTACGCTTTTTCCTTTGCGCTTGTTTTTATCCGCTTTTGCCCGCTTTTTACGTTTTTCTCGCTTTATCCGTTTTGTTCGTTTTAATCTTTTTCGCCAGCTTTTACATTTTTGTCCGCTTTTGTTCGCTTTTCCCGCTTTCCCTGTTTTACGCCGCCTCGCTTTTATATGTTTCGTCCGTTTTCGACGCTTTTATCGGCTTTATCCGCTTTTGTCCGCTTTTCTTACATTTTGTTCGCTTTTCTTTCGCTTTGTTCGCTTTTGTACTATTTCAACATATTAAAAAATTTCCCAAAAGAAAAAAAATTCCAAAAAAATTTGGAAAAAAAAATTCAAAAAAATTGAAAAAATAAAAAAATTCAAATTTCAAAAAAATTGAATAAAAGTTTCAAAAATTTTGAATTAAAAAAAATTCAAACGGACAAAAACGAAAACAAAGTAAAACGGATAAAAACGAACGTAAAAGGAAAAAAAAGACAAAAACGTAAAACAACAAGCGAAACGGAAAAACGGACAAAACGTAAAATCAATAGAACGAATAAACAACGAACTAAAACGACAAAAACGAAAAACTGGCGAAACGTAAAAATGTATTAAAACGGATAAAATCGACAAAAAGGGGATTAAACGACAAAACGGACGAAAACATATAAAACAGCATTTAAAAGGGATAAAACGAAAACTATTTAAAACGAAAAAAAAAACGGGGAAACGGATAAAACGAACGAAACGGATAAAACGGACAAAACGTAAAAAGGCGATAACTATTATTAACGGAGGACTAACTGGGAAAACTATATTTTAAAAATAAGGACTAACTGCAAAACTATTAACGAAGGACTAATAAATAAAATACTTAACGGACTTAACTAACGCCCATCCAAAATAGGGACTAAATGCGTGCAAGGTTTCAAAATAGGTATTTGTGGTGTAATAAAACGACTTAGGACTAAAGTTGTTATTTGGGATACCATAAGGAACAAACGTGTAATTTTGTTTTTTTTTTTTTTTTGTGTAAGAAGTTTAACATTCTAAACTCAACATGTAACTACGGAACCATTGAGTTTGATAACTTTTGGGAGGGTGTCTACATGCACATTTTCAATGTGATTGTGTGATTTCATGTACTAATGATAATGAAACATATCTTATTGGAAAAAAAAATGAGAGGCGCAATCAGCTTGAAAAATACTCGAGATTGACTCGAGCTACTTGAGTAGAGTTTTAACTTTCAACTTTCAAGTCAAGCTCATAAATCCAATTACTCACCTTTCTCCTCGCATTATCAAGTTTGTTTCAATATACATATTGTTAATACAAATAAACCGTAAAAACGTTTATTAATATTTTGCGATCTCTTTGTGTTTTGTTGATAACAAATGTAATATTATCTTAAGTATAATTATAAGGATACATGTTATTTTTGTAAAGCATTTACATATAGCCATTTAAATACAAAAATGTAGTAATTAAGCATTTGTTGTAATAGTTTATAAGGATAGGTAAAAACCATAACCCATGGATCTTAACCCATACCCAAGTAGAAGGATCACCTAGTAAACACAATACACCATGGGTCAAGCATTTATTACAATGCTTTGTTTTTCTATATATAGAACTCCCAAAATGCTTGCATAATCCATCTCATCCTTACAAACACAATACATCATGTTATCCAAAAACTCTTTAGAAGGATCACCTAGTAAAAACAATCATCTTCATATACCCAAACTTTTGTACTACCACCATCCAAAATACCACAATCAAACTCTAGGATATCCGCACGGATTTGTATACGATCTTGTTGTTTAGCAAAACCAACCTCAAATGATTCATCCTCAACAAATAACTCACCACAAGATGCTTCCATTATAGCACATCCCTCATCACCAACAAGTACACCAACTTCATCACCACCTAAAGTCACTCTTTTGGAACTCCTTAAGACTCCAACAAGATCTAAACAACCTAAAAAAAAAGAAATAGTCTTTTCAACACCTCCCACATCTCCAAATACCATTTTTCAAGATCTTGAAACATCACCACCATTAGCTCCCATCACTTTACAAGAACATCTAGGTTCTTTTCCACCACCATTTACAAACATTCCGGATGTTGATTCATATTTTCCTATTTTTCCACCACATCTTCCGCATAACTCAAATCAAAACAACCCGGAAAACTTCCGCACTCATTACCCACATCATTTACATTGTGAACATTGCCAATCCACTAGGGAAATCGCAATAGAAGTTAGGGAAGAAATGCGTTTATACTCAACCTCATCCTTGATCGCATCAATACCATCACTCATCAAAACCTCCATCCATAACCTTATGCAAGCATGGAAGGAATCCTACAACTATTTTCTATTTTTAGTATTTTTTTCTTTTGAAGTCATTTTCAAAACAAGTCTTGTTCTTATTTTTACATGCTTGTAAGTGGCATAAATACCACTACAATTTGTTGTTTTATTACAAGGCCTTGTTTACATACCTTGGCTCCCAATCTTGATTCTTGGCAATCACAAGATTATTTAAGCATGTTACTAACCTTTCTTTTGTAGGATTTTTTTTTCACTTGACGCCCAAGCTGGGGAGCTACCGCTGGCGGGGAGTTAGAAATATGTGGACTACTTTTTCCACACTTTTATGTTTATTTCTTCCAAGGTTAACTTTTGTTTCGACAAAAGGGGAGAAGAAGTAAACTTAGGGGCTTTCAAAACTTACATCTATTCTTAAGTTTTACTCATCATAACATTATGTTTTGTCATCAACAAAAGGGAAGATTGTTAATACAAATAAACCGTAAAACGTTTATTAATATTTTGCGATCTCTTTGTGTTTTGTTGATAACAAATGTAATGGTATCTTAAGTATAATTATAAGGATACATGTTATTTTTGTAAAGCATTTACATATAGCCATTTAAATACAAAAATGTAGTAATTAAGCATTTGTTGTAATAGTTTATAAGGATGGGTAAAAACCATAACCCATGGATCTTAACCCATACCCAAGTAGACTAGATACAATGTATATTTAGATACATTGAATCTAAAGGAAACCCATGGACCAACCCATAACCCATGACCCATAACCAAAAAAACCCATGGGCAAAGAGGAGCGTTCCATGGATCCCTAGGATTACACTAGACGGATCCCAAGTGGAAGGGATCCGTGGGATCCGGGGAACAGTGAAGAATTTTGCCTATAAATAGAGAGCCATTTCTTCATTCTAACTCACCCCTCTTCTTACTAAATCTCTCATACACTCTCATTCTCTTCTAACATATAGATCACTTGATCTAGAGAGTTGTTCTTCTTTCTATTTGTGATCCTCATATAGGTCCTTCTCTAAGGCGAGATCACGAACATTCTACAAGTCATCCAAGCAAGGGTCCTTGATTGATTTGTCACCCGCAAGATTTCGTAGCGAAGATCTTGTATTTGATATTTCACATATTTGTTGTGTAATAGTCGTGTTGGTTTGGTCCACCGTGCTACGGACTCGGTATCTAGCTTTGTACCGGAAAAGTGTAAGCAACGTTGTGAAGGCTTCTCCGCCAAGTGAAGGAGTTTGTTGACATAGTGCTTGAACTCTAGTAGGTGACTCGGGGAGTGGAGTAGGCAAGGAAGGTGTCCTTGTAGCCGAACCACTATACATTGGTTGTGTCTTTTCTTTCCTTCGCTTTACTTTATTTACTTGCCTTATCATTAGATCTATACTTTCTACATCCATAAGATCTCACATATTAACGAATCTAAAAGTTTTTTGAAACTAACGTAAAATCGGCAAAACTATTCAACCCCCTTCTAGTTTTCCACAATTGACATCAAAAGCTAAGTTTATAAAAGTTTTAAAGTAAAATTGTATTTTAAAACTTTTCGATCACTATGGGTTCCGAAAATTATAAGGAAGGGCAATCTATGCAACCACCACCACTACTTGAAACTAATGGTTTTATATATTGGAAAAATAGATTCAAACATATGTGAAATCTAAAGATATTGATCTTTGGTACATTATTGTTGAAGGCGATTTTGAGGCTACCTCAAAAGATGATAAAGGGAATGTAGTTAACATACCTCATGATAAACTAAATGATGATTCAAGAAAAGCTTTCTAAAAATAGTGAAGCAAAATGGTTTTATATAATGCTTTACCGAAAAGGAATTCAAAGAATTTCTTGCTTAAAACCTCTAAAGAAATTTGGAATTCTTTAGTTGTAACTCATCAAGGCAACGAACAAGTTAAAAATAATAAAATTGATTTATTTGTTCAACAATATGAACAATTTTTAATATCGGATGAGGAAACTATAGATCATTCATTTGCTAACTTTAATACTATTATTACATCTTTACAAGCACTTGATGAATCTTCTTCTGTCGTAACCATGTTAGAGATATCTAAGGGCACTTCCATCAAGTGGAGATCCAAGGTGACGGCGATCGAAGAGTCAAAAGATTTGACAACCCTCACCCTCAATGAACTCATAGGCAATCTAAAAGTCTACGAGCTTGTTCTTGTTAAAGACTCCGAAGCCTCAAAGGTGAAAAAGAAACACAAATCTCTTGCCCTAAAAGCCAAAAAGGCTTCAAGCGATGAAGAGAACTCCTCCTCGGGAAGTGACGACGAGGAGTACGCTATGGCGGTAAGGGACTTTAAAAAGTTCTTTAGAAGAAAGGGAAGATACGCCAAACAACCGTATGACGATAAGAAAGGCTTCGGAAAAGCAAAGAGGACGAGAAGCCAAAGGACGATCGTATTTGCTTTAAATGTGAGGACCCAAACCACTTTATTAGTAAGTGTTCCAAACGGATGATCAAAAGGCGTTCGTGAGCGCACGTGGGGAATGAGCGACGAGGAGGACGAAGAAATTTGTCTCATGGCAAATGACGAGGTGTGCTTAAAGGTCGACCTAGACCCCGATGAATGGGTCAAGGATAGCGGGTGCACGAGGCACATGACCGTAATAGGATCTATTCTCCACATATGAATCCGTAAATGGAGGTAATGTGGTGTTTGGAAATAACAAAAGTAGAATCATCGGTAAAGGTACGATTTCTAACAAATCTCTAACCATTAACAATGTGTGTCACGAGAAAACCTAAACTTTAACCTCTTAAGTATATGACAAATATGTGATAAAAGTGCAATGTACTTTTACCAAACCGTAGTAAGATACTTAAAATGGCATAACCATAGGAAGAGGAATTAGAAAACATGGAGTCTATGTCATTAAAATCGGTAATGAACCTAAAGACAAATTATGTCTTACCTCTATGGATGATACTTGACCTTATGGCATCAAGATTGGGTCACGCCAACATGCGACTTCTTCAATCGATATCATCCAAAGATCTAGTAAGAGATCTACCTAAGTTAAAATATGAACATCATTTTTGTGATGCTTGTAATGTAGGAAAACAAGCTCATTCTAGTCATAAAGCTAAAAATATGGTGTCTACAACTAGGTGTCTAGAATTACTACATATGGATTTATTTGGTCCATCCGCTATCCAAAGTTATGAAGGCAACTACTACACTTTGGTCATAGTGGATGACTACTCTAGGTATACATGGACAAAATTTCTAAAGAACAAAAGGAAACCTTTAATTATTTTGAAATATTAAGCAAAAGATCCAAAGACAACTAGAAGTCCTATAGTGTCCATTAGGACGGATCATGGTAGGAATTCGACAATGAAGTGCAATTTGAGCCTTTTGTGACGCTAATGGTATTACTCACAACTTCTCGGCTCCACGCACTCCACAATCGAATGGGGTAGTAGAAAGAAAGAATATAACCCTACAAGAAATGAGTCGAACCATGCTTAATGAACAATCCACACCTCAAAATTTTTGGTGTAATTCCGTTGATACTTCAACGTACATACTCAATCGAGTCTTAATTAGACCAATCTTAGGTAAAACTCCATATGAGTTACTCCGAGGCAAAAATCCTACGTTAAATCACTTTAGAGTCTTTGGAATCAAATGTTTTATTCTTAACACTAAAGATTACCTTACAAAATTTGATCCTAAATCAACCGAAGGTATCTTTCTAGGTTACTCGCCAAATAGCAAAGCTTACGTCATATTAAACAAAGAAACAATGAAGGTAGAAGAGTCATTAAACATAAAATTTGATGAAAGTCCACCCAAACCCTCTCCACCTCTTGTCGATGACGAGATCATAGAAAGTGAAGGTATAGTAATAAAGAAAAAGATAAATGAAGAAGAAGAACCTTTAAATAATAAAATCATTAACATTAAAGAGTCCAAAGATCACCCCGTAGATAAAGTCATAGGAAAGCTAAACGAACGAACATTAAGGTCTCAAGTTCAAAACCAAAGTAGCTTGTTTTGTTTCGTTTCAACCATAGAACCTAAGAACACACCTAGAAGCCGTAAAAAGGATATTTAGATACATTAAGGGTACAACACAATTAGGATTATGGTATCCTAAGGGCACGGGAGTAGAAACAATTGAATATGCGATTCGACCATGCAGTGATTACGTTGATAGAAAAGTACAAGTGGGTATGTACTTTCATGGGATGTTGTTTAACGCCTTGGTTCTCTAAGAAACAAACGGCACTAGCAATATCAACAACCAAGCCGAGTACGCTCACGGCAAAGCATGCCAACAAGCACTATGGATGAAACAAGCGTTAGTCGACTACGACATTCATCTAAGCGACATAGCCATCCTATGTGACAACAAAGGTGCCATCGACTTAAGCAAGAACCGGTATTGCATTCTCGCACAAAGCATATAGAGATTCGCCATCACTTCTTAAGAGACAATGTTCAAAGGGAACATCTCTATTGAGAAGGTAGCATCCGAAGACAACATAGCCGACGCCCTCACCAAACCGCTGAAGCGGGAACAATTCAACCTACTTGCCTTGGTCTTGGTCTAATGGAACAAACGTCAGAACTTATTTGACTCTACAAGGTATGTAAACACTAGCCTTCTTCTTTCTCGAGTCTAGGATCTCTATTTCACGCACAACTCACAAACAATACGGAATTTTCAAAACCCAAGATAAGTTTTCCACTTATAGCTTTCTTATTTTTTACACATACACATTTTCAAAGAAAACCTCTTTTCAAAATGTTTTCTAAAAGGATGATACCTTCCCGTATCAATTTCACAAAAGCAATTTCTCACGTCTAGGACAAATCGCTTTTTCATTATTAATACAAAGTAAAAACCCGTTTTCATTGCATCTCATGCCTTTTGAATGTGAAAGGGGACACATAACTAATATGTGTTTTCGAGTACATTCATTTAAGCAACAATGAATTAGGAGCATTGATAACACAAAATTACGTACTCATGTACTAAATATATGTTTTCGGGTTATCTCAATAGGATTTTTTTTTACTTCTAGTTTATTTTCAATTTCTTTTTAGGGGTCGAGATAACCGCAACTCCAAATAGTTTGCATATAGGCACACACTAGGCAAAAATGTTTCCAAAAGAAAATTTTGTGTCGCTCGAATCACTGACCCACGGATCCCACCTTCATGCCGGACGGATCCTCAAGGGAAGGATCCGTGGATCCGTGGAACATAAGCTATTTTTACCTTCTATCTTTTCACTTTGGATGAAAAATCCACATTTGTTTCATTTTTTGGAGTATGCTCTTTAATGCTTGTGTTCTCATGATCACATGCCTTGAATTCATATCTAATCATTAGATTTTAATCCACATTTTGGGTCAAGCATTTATTACAATGCTTTGTTTTTCTATATATAGAACTCCCAAAATGCTTGCATAATCCATCTCATCCTTACAAACACAATACACCATGTTATCCAAAAACTCTTTAGAAGGATCACCTAGTAAAAACAATCATCTTCATGATACCCAAACTTTTGTACTACCACCATCCAAAATACCACAATCAAACTCTAGGATATCCGCACGGATTAGTATACGATCTTGTTGTTTAGCAAAACCAACCTCAAATGATTCATCCTCAACAAATAACTCACCACAAGATGCTTCCATTATAGCACCTCCCTCATCACCAACAAGTACACCAACTTCATCACCACCTAAAGTCACTCTTTTGGAACTCCTTAAGACTCCAACAAGATCTAAACAACCTAAACAAAAAGAAATAGTCTTTTCAACACCTCCCACATCTCCAAATACCATTTTTCAAGATCTTGAAACATCACCACCATTAGCTCCCATCACTTTACAAGAACATCTAGGTTCTTTTCCACCACCATTTACAAACATTCCGGATGTTGATTCATATTTTCCTATTTTTCCACCACATCTTCCGCATAACTCAAATCAAAACAACCCGGAAAACTTCCGCACTCATTACCCACATCATTTACATTGTGAACATTGCCAATCCACTAGGGAAATCGCAATAGAAGTTAGGGAAGAAATGCGTTTCATACTCAACCTCATCCTTGATCGCATCAATACCATCACTCATCAAAACCTCCATCCATAACCTTATGCAAGCATGGAAGGAATCCCTACTACTATTTTCTATTTTTAGTATTTTTTTTCTTTTGAAGTCATTTTCAAAAACAAGTCTTGTTCTTATTTTTACATGCTTGTAAGTGGCATAAATACCACTACAATTTGTTGTTTTATTACAAGGCCTTGTTTACATACCTTGGCTCCCAATCTTGATTCTTGGCAATCACAAGATTATTTAAGCATGTTACTAACATTTCTTTTTGTAGGATTTTTTTCACTTGACGCCCCAAGCTAGGGGGAGCTACCGTCAAGCGGGAGTTAGAAATACGTTGACTACTTTTTCCACACTTTTATGTTTATTTCTTTCAAGGGTTAACTTTTTGTTTCGACAAAAAGGGGGAGAAGAAGTAAAACTTAGGGGCTTTTAAAACTTACATCTATTCTTAAGTTTTACTCATCATAACATTATGTTTTGTTATCAACAAAAGGGGGAGATTGTTAATACAAATAAACCGTAAAAACGTTTATTAATATTTTGCGATCTCTTTGTGTTTTGTTGATAACAAATGTAATGTTATCTTAAGTATAATTATAAGGATACATGTTATTTTTGTAAAGCATTTACATATAGCCATTTAAATACAAAAATGTAGTAATTAAGCATTTGTTGTAATAGTTTATAAGGATGGGTAAAACCATAACCCATGGATCTTAACCCATACCATAAGTAGACTAGATACAATGTATATTTAGATACATTGAATCTAAAGAAACCCATGGACCAACCCATAACCCATGACCCATAACCAAAAACCCATGGGCAAAGAGGAGCGCTCAACGGATCCCTAGGATTACACTAGACGGATCCCAAGTGGAAGGGATCCGTGGGATCCGGGAACATGAAGAATTTTGCCTATAAATAGAGAGCCATTTCTTCATTCTAACTCACCCTCTTCTTACTAAATCTCTCATACACTCTCATTCTCTTCTAACATATAGATCATTTGATCTAGAGAGTTGTTCTTCTTTCTATTTGTGATCCTCATATAGGTCCTTCTCTAAGGCGAGACCACGAACATTCTACAAGTCATCCAAGCAAGGGTCCTTGATTGATTTGTCACCCGCAAGATTTCAGAGCTAAGATCTTGTATTTGATATTTCACATATTTGTTGTGTAATATTCGTGTTGGTTTGGTCCACCGTGCTACGGACTCGGTATCTAGCTTTGTACCGGAAAAAGTGTAAGCAACGTTGTGAAGGCTTCTCCGCCAAGTGAAGGAGTTTGTTGACATAGTGCTTGAACTCTCGAGTAGGTGACTCGGGAAGTGGAGTAGGGCAAGGAAGGTGTCCTTGTAGCCGAACCACTATACATCGGTTATGTCTTTTCTTTCCATTCGCTTTACTTTATTTACTTGCCTTATCATTAGATCTATACTTTCTCTACATCCATAAGATCTCACATATTAACGAATCTAAAAGTTTTTTTGAAACTAACGTAAAATCGGCAAAACTATTCAACCCCCCCCTTCTAGTTTTCCACACATACCATTGTGTACGTGCGTGTACATTTACATAATTGTCATTCAAACTAATCAAGTCGAGATGAACCTAAAATCTTCGACGGCTCCACATAATTATCTTAATTATTAGGTTACCATTAATTCACATCTCACAACTGAGTCGAACCTCGAAATCAATTCTTATCTTGATCGAGCTGAACTCAAATTCAGCTCGATTACATTTCTCAAACTCACCATCATCTTTCACAAACCTTAAACCCATCACTTAACTTAAAATAATAATAATAATAATAAAGCAATAGGGGCTAAGAGGTGAGATTTGTAAACGGGTAAAACTAGTACCGGATATTTTACTGTTTAGGTTATTCGGTCATTTTAACTTCTTCGTAATTGTGTCGGGGTTGCGAAATTATCTTATGCTTTGAGGACATGTTCTCCCTTGTATGTACGAGAGGCTCAAATTCGGTTTGATCAGAGGCTACGCACTTCTTTGGAGAAGATTATTATAACATATGGACCAGGGTTTGGGGAATGGCAATGGCGGCTCGCCACCCTCCCAATCAAGATGGGCGGGCTTGGTATCCCTGCTGCAGGTGACATTATCTATTATACTTTCCTCGCCTCGCTTGCAAACAAGTGCCCCGCAGCGATTTTGGTAAAACGGTATTAATTCTCATGGTCCTTCATTTCAACATGCCTTCGACATTTTTAATAGTGCTTGTAACATGGACATGCTCTCGTCACCCCCGACGCCTCCGCCCCCATATGATGAAAACCTTGGCAAAGTGTTATTTTGGTGTCGTTGAGAAATATATTGTTTCCAAGTATTCGTTAAGTCCAAGGCAAGTGGCTATTCTCGCTTGTACTCGTACCCGCATGCACAAGATTTCCTATTCATTGTACCTATTGATGGGTTAGGCCGACGATGAACCATCGCCAATTCCGCTCGGTTTTGTGTTACGTGCTTTCCATACCTATGTTCTCTCAAGGCAATATTTGTCCGAGCCGCAACACGCATCGTATGGACCAACGGGAGACCACGCAGTTCATCGCCCAAATGGCTGGTGTAAAGTTCGACATAACCCGTGCGTGATATTATCACGACATATGTTCCAAGGTAGGGGTTATGGTGAAAAGGAGGCTCCATTGGGGTTTCTTTCAAGGATGGGAAAGAGCTACGACCGCAGACCGCTATTATTCAATTGGATCCAAGGTAATGACGCATGTCTAGATGTAACTGCGATCTCTCCATTTGCGGGTATTGATGCAAATTTGTGGGCTCCGAGGGTAGCTCTACATAATGCTGTGGAGAAGAAGAAAAAGAAGTATGTGTCCAAATGCGAGGAAAACGGTTACAAGTTCATTCCCTTTGCTTTTTCCACTTTTGGGGAGCTCGACGCGGAAGCCTTAGATACACTTTCACGCATCAAGACTGTTGTTGTATTAAAAAAGGAGTGGGAGCCCAACTAGTGTCTCGACTTCCCACCAACTTTTTGTAATATCCTTTTGGTTTTCTAATGAAGTGATGGTTTTATAAAAAAAAAAAAAAATAATAATAATAATAATAATAATAATAATAATAATAATAATAATAATAATAATAATAATAATATATTGGGATGGAGGGCAGGACGTATGTGTCGATTTGACGGGGTCGTCTCTCCTCACGCAAACTGGTATGATTGATTTTGTGTCAGGTCGTGTGGTGATTGACGCCGCAAAATGTAAGCGTGTCAAGTACGGAGCTAAATGTGCAGATATTGGATATGGGTTCATCTCTTTCTCATTTTACTCTTTGGGGCAACTTGAGGCAAATGCGATGACATTACCTAAGCGAATCCGAAAGTTCTCTATAGCTCAAGACATTGGGGCGCGTGCTGCTGCTAATAATAATAATAATAGAATAATATTAAAGAAATAATTAAAAATGTAATATGAAAAATATGAAGAGTTTTTATATGCATTTCTCATAAAAACATACACGCACACACACAAAATAAGTGTGTGAGAAATGGGATAGTTTTTTTATTTTTCTTTTCGGTGGGTATTGTCAGCTGCCGCCGTTTTATTAAGCTTAATCAAAATTTTGCAAGATTTTAAAAATTCTATATTAAATATAATGTGTACAATTGTTTGTGTTATTTTACTTATAAGTTCTATGAATGTGTAGATAACTAATCATGTAGATTTGGATTAAGGTGAAAAAGGTTTTGGGGTGTTTGGGATTTTGCTTTATCTTTATTACATATGAGTATGAATCTAGTGAGAAGAATAATTTAAATGAGAAGAGTGAGAAGAAATTGTAGCCACATATTTCAAATAAAAAATAATAATAGGGAGATGCATCTATTTTTATAGATGCATATAATATTTGTGGTTGTGGTTTCTTCTCATTCTTCTCATCTTAATTATATTTCTCATTTGATCTTACCTCTATTACATATAAAGGATTTAGGACTTTTATTTTTAGAAGTTTTAAAAATTTTAAGCTTACACACTGAATTAAAATTTTAAAAACACACTAGTTGCACATTAAATTATGACATTAAATTGGATGCATGTTACAATAATAAAATATAACTAATATAATGAATTTAATATGTTTATATTTAGAATTAATAACTTTTTAAAATGCATATATGATAATATGGTATATTAATTCTTCAGTCTCACAACACAAACACACAATTTTTAGAAACTATCATCGTTTATAGAAAATCGTTAAACAATATTTGGCAAAAAAACGTAAAATCAAAAAATCGTTAAACGCAATTCGCCTCCGAACCAGCTGCTTTGCGCGAGTACCCTTCTAGTTACCATAAGATAGTAATAAGCTGTAACACACAATAAGAGCGTGTTTGGGAATTGGGATTATTTGTTTGTATGCTTTAAGGTTTATGGAGTTTAAAGTGTTATGCTTATTAGCTTATTTTGAGCTAAAATAAATAAACAGGTAACAAGCTACTACATATTTGAAAGTGCTTATTTCAAAACTAAAATCAAATTTTTATTAACCTAAACCTTTTATAAATAGACTTTACTGAAATTTTCTTACAAATTGTTGTTTGTTTGTGAGTATTAGTGCATTTTTTTTTACAAAATAAGCAAATCCAAATACTACCTACTAAAGTGCTTGTTTTTAAACATATTATAAGTACTTATGTATAGACAAATGCATAAGTAGAAAATAAATAAGCAATCCCAAACATCCCTCTTAGGAAAAGCGTTTGGAATTGCTCATATCGTAAAGTTAGTAGAATGCTAAGAGAACTTGTTTCCATGAAAACCGTTAACCTTTCTATTTGGGTGATAAGGGTGAATTTTATTAGTTACTAAGAATATTTACCTAAGAACACCAATAAACCAACGACAGTCCCCTTGGAATTTTATAGTGATCCTAGACTCTAATATAGATATACATACAAAAACAAATACTAACAATAGACTAATAACTACCGTTATAATCTGACTATACAACAACAACATTCAGATTTAATAATTCATAGTGCCGTCAACTAGTTGCAAATTTACTTGTCGTAGATTTGCCACTTCATTCACTCCATGTGACTTTTTAACCTTCAGAGTAGACTGACTAATCTTGCACGAATTGTACTTGTCACTTCTCTCTTGTTTAGTAAGTCTCCCATGAACCGCCATTACATAAGTATGTTTTGGTATACAATGAGAATTGGGACAACATTTGCTCATTTCACTTAAGGACCTACATCAATTATATATCTTTTCAGACCTGATGTACAGAAAAGTTTGAGATATTTCCTATGCTGTCTATACAATTTATATTGTCCTATTTATGATGACGCTAAAGTTTTTGATACCTGTAAGTTTGCAATCAATAGGAAATTTCTTTCCCATCATTGTGACAACCTCCATGTAACACCACTTATCATATCAGCAAGAATAGCTGTATCAGCAAGTCTTGTTGCATATCTCTTCTTTATGATGATAGTATCTGAAAACATGAAATAGTACTATATGTTCAAAAACATATGATATGGATGTTTATTCCATCGATTTATATTTATGAATATTATGTATGTCTTCTTATTAGAAAAATGAAAGGTGTTCGTGGGTTACGTAAAGCATCCGAGCTTGCACGAAAAGATGATATTAGCACCATGCCAGAGGAAGTTATAACCAATATATTGCATTGTTTGCCTTTACAAGACGCTGTGAAGACTAGTATCTTGTCAAAAAATTGGAAGTTTAAGTGGACTATGATGACCCAACTGGTATTCGATGCGAACTTCTATGATGTGAACTTCGATTTTAAGAGAACAGAAGACGAAAATCACTATAAGTCTTCTTCATCTTAAAGGAGCCATAACAAAGTTTGTCATCTACTTACCAGATGACGCTACAGTGTATGTTGAGGTTATTAATAGTTGAATTATCTATTTGTCCAAAAAGGAAATTAAGGAGTTCACCTTTATATTGTGGTATGGAGGAATGGTTGAGTTAGCTACCCATCTTTTCTATTGTCTAGAGTTAACACATTTGGAGCTCGAAAACTGTGAGTTGCGGCCAATGTCTGAGTTTGGTGGTTTTCCAAAGTTGCTGAGTTTGGACGTGTCTAATGCATCCTTTGGAAGCTCCAAATGCAAGGAGTTTTTAACTTGGTCTCCGTTGTTGGAGATTTTCAAACTCGGTAATGATGCTCCTGAGAAAGTAAAACAAATTGAGATTGCAAAACTTGTAAATCTTAAAATTTAATCTTTGAGTCTGTGCGACATTGAAGATATGACGGTGATCACAAGTTCCAGTATCTTTCAACTTGTGGGTTCTTTACCAAAACTTCAAGAAATGAGTCTAGAATTTCTTGACTGCAAGGTAAGTTTAAGTTGGATCTTTGAAATTTATTTTACGAAATATCGCAATATGCCTATTAATTGTCTAACAAATGGCTTTTTTGTAGATATCGGCAGATGCTGAAAATAGGGTCCCAACCTCTTTACCCCGCCTTAAGACACTTGATTTATACAATATAGATTTTAGGAGTAGTGTTGTGATATCTTGTGCAATTGAATTGATTTGTGGCTTTCCAAATTTGGATTCCCTTTCAATCAAAGTGAGTGGAGTGCATATTAGTTTACTGATAATCTTCATATCTCATAGTTGTGACTCGTGCATATGAATACTATCTAATTTTGCAGAGTATACACAACTATCCGGTCCAAGTTCCTGCAGTTTGTTCTTCAAAGGTAGATTTCAGCAGAATGGGACAATTGCAGCTTCTGAAAGTAAAGTTAGCTGATATTAGAAGTTCAAAGAGGAAGTTCGTTTGATTAAGTATTTACTTGATTGTTCACCCTTGCTAAAGTAGATGGATATTCATGTCGACTCACGGGATGTGCTCGAGCTTGGTGGTGACAATGGAGAGAGGAATTTTGCAACAAAGTTGTTGAAGCTCCGTCGAGCCTCCCCTTTAGCTACAAGCGCTTGTATTTTGAACTTGTTTTTTTTCCTGACAACACTCTTAAGTTTGCGTGTGGGAAAGACTCGTGTACCTGTTTAGACTTTTTATTGTTGTTGTTGTTGTTGTTGCTGTTATGGTGATGCATGATATTCACTTTTATAACTGGGGTTTCTTTTATAATGTGAGATTGAGGAAACAAAAGGAAGTTAGTTCAATTTCTCTTTTTTGCAACACATGTTGTTTCAACCCCAGATGAAAATTCTAAAACTTACATCAAGGAGGATAACGAAGCCCATTTTAATGTTAATTTTGAATTCAACTCCCGATGCTAGTATAATAAGTGTGCACCAAACTGACAGGAATGCCGAAAAGAATAACTTTAGTGGTCGAAAGTTAAAAAGTAACATGAAAGTTTTGTTTGAGATAAAAAATAAATAAATAAATAAATAAAATTAAAGTGGTAATTAGTTTTTGTTTTTTGGGTGTAAGAAGTCTAACATTCTAAACGGTGTGAATCTACGGAAGTACAGAACCATTAAGTTATAACCTTTGGGAGTGTGTCTACATGCACATTATGTGATTGTATGATTTCATGAACATAGATAATGAAACTTATTCAGAAAAAAAGAAAAAAGAAAAATACAAATAAATAAATAAATAATAGACTAAAATACACCGTTGGTCCCTAAACTTGTATGAAGCATCACGATGGGACAAAACTGGGCCTTTTCATCGTTGGGGGTCCCTATTTCAAGTTTTTCACTCGTTACAGGTCCTTTGACCAAGTCAAAGTCTGATTTTTGTTTTGTAGTCGATGGTATTTTAGTCCATACACATTTATACTTTTATAACACATTTATATTTTACCCCTTCATCTTTCATCCTCTTCATCATCTACCCAAATCATTCATCTCCCCAAATCATCATCTCCCCAAATTTCAAACACCTCCATTTTGCCTTACAAACTCAGAATCAAGACGAAAAGCTAAATAATCATTTGTTTGAATATTTGAATCAATTCCATATATAGAAAGTTTTCGGCTAAATACCGGTGAAAAGATGATCTCAATATCATCTCAAATGCACAACTAACTCTTTACCCACGTATCAGAAACTGCTTATTTCACCTCAAAATAAGCAGATAAGCTATAAAAATAAGCAATCTCAGACACCCCCAGAATGATTCTATTTACCTTATGGTAGCTTGTAGAACATATTTGATGCTAGGTTAAATATGTTAGTGTTTGTATAATGAATTTGATATTGTAAATGTGTAGAGCAATCGGTAATAAAGACAGATGATCCGGAGTGGTTTTTCTTTTGTCCACGAGATAGGAAGTATCCAAATGGGCATAGGTCGAACCGTGCTACTAGTGCTGGTTATTGGAAGGCTACAGGGAAAGATAGGACTATTAAGAGTAGGAGTCGGCCGGATTTTAAGAGAAAAGAAGACGAAAATTACTATAAGTAAACTCCTTCTTCATCTTAAAGGAGCCATAACAAAGTTTGTCATCTACTTACCAGATGACGCTACAGTGGATGTTGAGGTTATTAATAGTTGGATTATCTATTTGTCCAAAAAGGAAATTAAGGAGTTCACCTTTATATTGTGGTATGGAGGAATGGTTGAGTTAGCTACCCATCTTTTCTATTGTCTAGAGTTAACACATTTGGAGCTTGAAAACTGTGAGTTGCGGCCAATGTCTGAGTTTGGTGGTTTTCCAAAGTTGCTGAGTTTGGACGTGTCTAATGCATCCTTTGGAAGCTCCAAATGCAAGGAGTTTCTAACTTGGTCTCCGTTGTTGGAGATTTTCAAACTCGGTAATGATGCTCCTTAGAAAGTAAAACAAATTGAGATTGCAAAACTTGTAAATCTCAAAATTTAATCTTTGAGTCTGTGCGACATTGAAGATATGACGGTGATCACAAGTTCCAGTATCTTTCAACTTGTGGGTTATTTACCAAAACTTCAAGAAATGAGTCTAGAATTTCTTGACTGCAAGGTAAGTTTAAGTTGGATCTTTGAAATTTATTTTACGAAATATCGCAATATGCATATTAATTGTCTAACAAATGGCTTTTTTGTAGATATCGGCAGATGCTGAAAATAGGGTCCCAACCTCTTTACCCCGCCTTAAGACACTTGATTTATACAATATAGATTTTAGGAGTAGTGTTGTGATATCTTGTGCAATTGAATTGATTTGTGGCTTTCCAAATTTGGATTCCCTTTCAATCAAAGTGAGTGGAGTGCATATTAGTTTACTGATAATCTTCATATCTCATAGTTGTGACTCGTGCATATGAATACTATCTAATTTTGCAGAGTATACACAACTATTTGGTCCAAGTTCTGCAGTTTGTTCTTCAAAGGTAGATTTTTGAGAATGGGACAATTGCGCTCAAAGTAAAGTTAGATGATATTAGAAGTTCAAAGAGGAAGTTCGTTTGATTAAGTATTTACTTGATTGTTCACCCTTGCTAAAGTAGATGGATATTCATGTCGACTCACGGGATGTGCTCGAGCTTGGTGGTGACAATGGAGAGAGGAATTTTGCAACAAAGTTGTTGAAGCTCCGTCGAGCCTCCCCTTTAGCTACAATAAATATTGTTTGGCGCTAGTATTTTGAACTTGTTTTTTTTCCTGACAACACTCTTAAGTTTGCGTGTGGGAAAGACTCGTGTACCTTTTTAGACTTTTTATTGTTGTTGTTGTTGTTGTTGTTGTTGTTATGGTGATGCATGATATTCACTTTTATAACTGGGGTTTCTTTTATAATGTGAGATTGAGGAAACAAAAGGAAGTTAGTTCAATTTCTCTTTTTTGCAACACATGTTGTTTCAACCCCAGATGAAAATTCTAAAACTTACATCAAGGAGGATAACGAAGCCCATTTTAATGTTAATTTTGAATTCAACTCCCGATGCTAGTATAATAAGTGTGCACCAAACTGACAGGAATGCCGAAAAGAATAACTTTAGTGGTCGAAAGTTAAAAAGTAACATGAAAGTTTTGTTTGAGATAAAAAATAAATAAATAAATAAATAAAATTAAAGTGGTAATTAGTTTTTGTTTTTTGGGTGTAAGAAGTCTAACATTCTAAACGGTATGTATCTACGGAAGTACAGAACCATTAAGTTATAACCTTTGGGAGTGTGTCTACATGCACATTATGTGATTGTATGATTTCATGAACATAGATAATGAAACTTATTCAGAAAAAAGAAAAAAAGAAAAATACAAATAAATAAATAAATAATAGACTAAAATACACCGTTGGTCCCTAAACTTTGCTGAAGCATCACGATGGGACAAAACGGGCCTTTTCATCGTTGGGGGTCCCTATTTCAAGTTTTTCACTCGTTATGTGTCCTTGGACCAAGTCAAAGTCTCGATTTTGTTTTTAGTCGAGGTATTTTAGTCCATACACATTTATACTTTTATAACACATTTATATTTTACCCTTCATCTTTCATCCTCTTCATCATCTACCCAAATCATTCATCTCCCCAAATCATCATCTCCCAAATTTCAAACACCCCATCTTGCCTTACAAACTCAGAATCAAAGACGAAAAGCTAAATAATCATTTGTTTGAATATTTGAATCAATTCCATATATAGAAAGTTTTCGGCTAAATACCGGTGAAAAGATGATCTCAATATCATCTCAAATGCGCAACTAACTCTTTACCCACGTATCAGAAACTGCTTATTTCACCTCAAAATAAGCAGATAAGCTATAAAAATAAGCAATCTCAGACACCCCCAGAATGATTCTATTTACCTTATGGTAGCTTGTAAAACATATTTGATGCTAGGTTAAATATGTTAGTGTTTGTATAATGAATTTGATATTGTAAATGTGTAGAGCAATCGGTAATAAAGACAGATGATCCGGATAGGTTTTTCTTTTGTCCACGAGATAGGAAGTATCCAAATGGGCATAGGTCGAACCGTGCTACTAGTGCTGGTTATTGGAAGGCTACAGGGAAAGATAGGACTATTAAGAGTAGGAGTCGGCCGGATGTTAAGATTATCGGGATGAAGAAGACGTTAGTGTTTTATAGGGGACGGGCGCCGAAAGGTGAGCGGACTCATTGGATTATGCATGAGTATCGTGCTTTGGGGAAAGATCTTGATGGGACTAATCCGAGTCAGGTAATTGTGATTAATGGTTACTCTGACCACTTGAACAAGGTATTCCAGACTTTTATGAGTATGAACGTTCACAAGTATGCTCATCTCATTTGATGTTCAGTTGAGTGCTACTTGATCCAAATGCTGACTTGCAGCTATATGAAACGTCTCAAATTGCTTTATGCACTACAAAATAACCATGATAGCACGTGTCAGACTGTTTAGAGTAAAATTTAAGTCCAATATGATAGAATCTATCATTTGTTTTGCCGACTGACACTCCTTAATTTGGTGCATAGATATCAGTGATAGTCAAAATGGAGCATCTGTTGTTGTGCTCATGAACTGATCTTGTACATATGCCAATCAAGTTCAATATTGGTACAATATCTGATGATTTGCTTCTTTGGCTGTGCCAGTTATAGACAGTTTCATACTTTATAATCACATTAAGATTTCTAGCAACTTGGTTTCTTTTTTTAGGTATGGATCATTTAAGATAGGACGTGGACTTTGACTAAACCATTTATGGCTATACGTTTCTCTCCTTAGTTTTTCTGTTTGATACTCCAATCATTAAATAAAAATTAGATTTTTTTTTGTAAGTATCTTGAGCATGTCTTGATTTACATTCCTGTCATACAGGCTGCATATGTTCTTTGTCGTTTGTTTAGAAAGACAGAAGAAACCATTGATGCTTCCAAGTATGATGAAGCAGAACCATCTAGTTTTTCTCCTACCGCACAAAAGTAAGAAGATGCATCACTTGATTTGCTAGAAGGGCCATCAATTCAAGATGCACAAACAGATGAAACTGAGAGGTGGTTGACTGACACTGCGATAACTCGACACATAACGCCATTGTCCCTTCAAGATGCAGGTTTCATATTGGATGAAAAGTTTAAAAGATGATGATTTGGGGAGATGATGACGAGGATGAAAGATGAAGGGGTAAAATATAAATGTGTTATAAAAGTATAAATGTGTATGGACAAAAATACCCTCGACTACAAAACAAAAATCAGACTTTGACTTTGTCAAGGGACTAATTTGGCATTTAAAGGCCATGTTTTGGACCCGTGGCGATGAAAAGGCCGAGTTTTGTCCCATCATGATGCTTTGGTACAAGTTTAGGGACCAACGGTGTATTTTAGTCTAAATAATAAATGAAAGACACAATCAATTTGAAAATACTCGAGATTGACTCACTCTAAATCACTCAGACTCGAGCTACTCGAGTAGAGTTTTAACTTTCAACTTTCAAGTCAAGCTCAAACATCCAATTACTCGCCTTTCTTCTCACATTATTAAGTTTGTATCAATATACATACCTTTTGTACACGTGTGTGTATATTTAATCATTCAAACTAATCAAGTCAAGCTAAACTCAAATCTTCAAGGTGTCACTTATTTACCTTAATTATTAGGTTACCATTAATTCACTTCTCGCAACTAAGTCGAATCATGAAGTCATTTCTTATCTTAATCGAGCTGAACTCATCAAACTCAGCTCGATTACATTTTCCAAACCCACCCCTCAACTTAAAAAAAAACCATTTCGCCCTCTCCACCAAAATCAAAACCACAAAACCCTAAACCAAAAAACATTTCATCAAACCCATCTGAAAAATGGCATCAATGGCGATCATATCTCGCAAACTAAAACTAAACCCATTTCACCTAACCCCTAAATTCATCACCACCTTTTCATTCCGATCACAAGAAGCTCAGTTAGCCACCGAACAACCACCGTCAGCTCCGTCGCCTCTCCCACCAAACCCCGCCACCGGCAGCCCACTCTACAGCCAAAACTGGCGCAACCCCACTTCACTTTCCACGTCAGCATCACTAATCCCATCTGGGTTTGCAAATTCATCTTCAAAGATTGAAGCTTTAGCTCAGACTTTGGACAATGACGCAATCATAAACGTTTTTGCTGACTGGATGACGTCACAGAGATGGTTAGATGTTAAGCATTTGTTTGAGTATTGGATTAGGAGTTTGGATAGTAATGGGAAGCCCAATAAACCTGATGTTAATTTGTATAATCATTATTTGCGCGCCAATTTGATGGTTGGTGTTTCCGCTGGTGAGTTGTTGGATTTGGTTGCGAAGATGGAGGATTATCTTGTGGTGCCCAATACCGCCAGCTTTAATTTGGTCTTGAAAGCTATGTTTCAGGCTAGAGAGTCTGAAGCTGCGGTTAAGCTGATTGATCGGTAACTTTCGCTCATTGTTTTTATTATATAGATGTGAAAGTTTATTGTTATAAATAAGTATGTAGGTTGTGAAAAGGAAATGGTAAATAGTAGAGTTTCATATATGTGTAGTCGTATGGTTTAAAGAAAAGGTGAATACAAATGTGATTGCTAAGATTACGAGTAGGATGGAGAGGCGTTATTGGATATAAAAAGAACTTGCTATAATTTTGTCGTTGACGTGTGAATATGTTTAAGTTCTGTGGAAAAACAAGTTAGAAGGTACGAAAAGTATATGATGTTCTGTAGAAGGATAGATAATCCTTACAACCAGGTAATTGAATGCAAGTGTAGAAATTTAGTATTATTATCAATATGGTACATTCTACCAAATTGTGGACATGTTACCAAATTATATGGTACGTCGAACCCGAGCGATCCGAAATGAGCCTACCCCCTGGTAACAAGTTTTAGGGACCTAGAAAACTGCGATCCCCTTTCACGATCCCGTGATGAGGTAAACACAAGCTAGACACTTAAATCATAAGTAGCGCAAGTAAGTGAGAATGGGGTAGTATTATAGAACATGGTGTATTGGTGTTGAAGTGGCGTCAAATATTATTATGATCTGATACTTTGGTATGGCCGATCTCTGTTTTGACTTTTGAGTTTCGTACTTGGTACGGCAGTTAAGTATGAGTAAATAGGAGGGAAGACAAATTTCAATTTTTTTAAGAATTGAAGGATTGTGAATTGTGACAGGTCTTTTGTCTTAGTCCTAAAAACAAGGCTTGGAATGAGGGCTAGATTTTGGTTGGGGATATGCATGCTTTTTAAGTGTTGCAGATCACATATAATAATACTTGGCGTCAACATGACCTATTAGGCTCATTTGAACATGAGAAATCTGAATCCGTCTTTCACGTTTTCCTACCAATTTGAGTGTTACTTTCTAAACCTTGCTAAGTATGTTTTATCTTTAGAAACAAAGCCGAAGCACAGCATATAATGTACAAAATGCTTACTACCCGTTTCATTTGGTATTTTGGTAATGCTCTTAGATGAACCTAATACATTTGAGACTTTGAGTGATCAAGTGATACTTTGTGAGGTGTTTGTTGAAGGGGGTTCCTCCTTTATTTTACAAAGAGGCTATTATATGTTTTACTAACCATTGACTATGTAATAAATGGATATATATATTCTGTGCGTCAGGATGATCCAGACTGGAAAGGATCCAAAAGGTGCTTTACCTGATGACGAGTCTTATCACCTGGTTGTGCGGTTGCTGCTATCCCAAAATCAGATTGATGCTGCTTTGAAGTACATTGATTTAGCCTTAACATCAGGCTACCTGTTATCAGTTGAAGTTTTCACAGACTGTGTGCGGAGCTGTGTTAATACAGGAAGGCTGGATACATTAGTATCGATAATAGAGAGATGTAAGGTATGTATGTTTTCTGACTTTGTCTGAGCTTTTTACATATATTCTGTAGAGTTGCTTTCTTTTTCTAGCTGACACACTAATTTTTGTGTTTGTTGCTTATGCTGTCAGAAAATGGATCAAAACAAAGCCTTATGTCCACCCTGGAACTTGTGCAATTACATCATAGACGTTGCAACACAATCAGATAATAGTGACTTAGCATTTTATGGTCTTGAGTTCATGGCAAGATGGATTGCTCGTGGAGAAATTGCAAGGCCACCTGTGTTGCTTTCTGCAGATGAAGGATTAGTAGTAAAGGCACTAACAACTGCTGCTAGAAACTATAACTCTAAGCTCGTAGATGGCACATGGGCAATTCTTCTGCGTTCTCTACGCAAAAAGAAAGTCCCGAGCCCAGAATCTTACCTCGCCAAGATATTTGCATATTCTTCATTTGGGAATTTGCAGAAGGCTTTCAGTACTTTGCATGAATTTGAGATGGCTTATAAAGATTCTCCCAAAGAAGCTGAAGAGGATATGTTTTCGCCATTTACCAAGTTAAATCCATTGGTCGTGGCATGCTCCAAGAACGGATTCACAACTTTGGATACAGTACGTATCACTGTTATTTTTCAGTTTTTTTTACTATGTTTTAGTGAGATATGTGACATGAACTTTTTTTATCTTGGGCCACTAGCATAATAGAGTAACCAACTTTTGTCCAGTATTTAATTAAGATAACCACCTTTTTTTTTGCGCTCAAAAAAGCCAAACTTTCAAAGTTTTTGATTAAACCATCAAACTTTGGTTTAAGGTGACTCGTATAGGTTACAATGTGAAAATGATCACTTGGCAGAGGTTGTGGCGGTAACTCCGATAATGCTGGCTTTTTTAGTGCTGAGAAACCGCGTACGTGCTGTGAATGTTGACGAGTAATTTAAATTGGAACTTTTTGGAAGTTTTTACAGGGCAAAGTTCTTCATTTGAAATTGAAATTGGACTAATGTTGGTTATTTTTTATTTTACCCGCTTGTTCATTGCTAACTTGTGTTCCCATTTATTTCAGGTCTATTACCAATTGGAGAATTTAAGTCGTGCTGATCCTCCTTACAAGTCTGTTGCTGCACTAAACTGTGTTATTTTAGGCTGTGCAAATATATGGGATGTCGATCGAGCTTATCAAACTTTCAGTGCCATGGAGTCAAGTTTTGGATTGACTCCTGATATCCATTCATACAATGCTCTCTTGTGTGCATTTGGGAAGCTCCAAAAGGTTAATATATCGGTTCAATTCTATGCAAAACCCTCATTAGTCATTACTTGCCCTTCTTCTAAGTTCCATAAAAGAATCTGCTGGGTTATTGTGGCAGTTGTGGGTGTTTGGATATGCGGGTTGAAACTGATAATGTGTTATTAAATAACCCAAATTAGATAATTTGAGTTTTTTTAGCAGGCTGCTGGAGATAGTTGTTCAAGTGTTTCAGAATTTTAATCTTTGAAATAACTAATACATAAATTGCCCAAAATGGTTATCTTTTATATTTTAAAGTACAAAAAGTTCAAAACATGACAATTTATTTTTGCTAATTTATGTAATTAACAAGAATGCAGATATAAGTATCTGAATAGGGTAAATAAGAGCTTTTAGTTTTCCCTTGAATGATCATTTCGGATGCAAATCTGGTTATTTGACACCTTAGTTATGAGATAATCATAAATGGAGTCACTTTATCCAAACGCTAACACTGATTTTCTGCAATTCAAGCCGCAATAAGCAGATAATCACACTTCCAAACACCCTGTAAAATGATGGTTTTATTTTTGCAGAGAGATGAAGCAGTTAAAGTGTTTGAGCACTTGGTAAGTTTGGGTATGAAGCCTAATCTAAAAACATATGATCTTCTAGTTGACGCTCATCTCATCAAACGAGATATTAAAGCCGCACTCTCCACCATCAACGACATGGTAATAATATGCCAATATTCCTTACCGTTATGTTCTAAGCAAATCAATGATTATGTAATGTTGTCATCAACTGTTCGCAGGTGGTTGCTGGATTTGAACCAACAAAGGAGATTCTGAAAAAGGTTAGGAGGCGTTGTGTCCGAGAGATGGACTATGAAAGTAATGACAAAGTAGAGTCCTTTGCAAAAGATTTTAAAATCCGCATGGGTACAGAGAATCGCCGAGACATGTTATTCAACCTTCAATTTAGTACTGAGTACGCGTAAGAGGTTATCGGGCCCAAGAAAGTGCCCTTTCATTAAATCTCTCTAAGGTACTCTCATTTTATTCTTAACATCTTAATTTCATATCTTGGTAATAATTGCTGGCCGTGTGTAATTTCTCGAAAGACCCTGTTAATTTTTTCTTTTCTTAACAATTAATGGGCGGGTTTTTTTCTCTTTGCGAATCTATCAAACACACTATCCCATATCATTGACTAGAAAGAGATACGGCTACTTGGCCGTTCTCTCTCTAGTCCTATATCAGTTATAACTTTTCCGGGATTAGAGGGTGTTTGGATTTGATCAGTTTTCAATATCTGGACCAACAGATTGTGTTTCTGATTAGCTTATTGCTTATGGTCCAGTAGTCAGTTATTTATAATGTGGTATCATACGCTATAAGAAAACGACCAGTTATATCAATCATAACTGGTTATATAGAGGTAAACTAAATATACTTAGTCAACCAATTCCTTAATCTACTTCAAGTGACATTATATCAGTTTTACTATTTGTATCGACTTTTGTCATCTTATGTATCAGTCTTTTAAACAGTCAGGATTAGCACTTAATTAAGTGGCAAAATTAAAATAACAAGCTGGGCTGGGTAATGGGTCAAACCGTTAAAGTAGGTGGGGTTTAAACTTGTAAATTCTAAGTAACCTCTCATAACGGGTCAGAATGTGTTGATTATGACTGCAAAACAAACTGCATTAGAATAATAACTTAAACATTAATTAAAAACATTTAAAAGGCTATATGCATAAAAAATAGACTTGGGTCACTTCCATCTGTTTGACTTTAACCTGTTCCTGGCTAATTTCATGATGTGGCCCTCTCGATCTCTTTGAGATAAATGCAAACGAAATCTTGTCAGTCGCAAGTCAACGAGTCTATATCATCACCTCGTCACCTTTACTCTAGTTAAGAGTCGATATTTAAGTAGGCTATATGAAGGTAACAGGCTTGTGGAAAATGTGTTGCAGGTATCGTCTGATAGGCTTGGCACCTGTTGCATTTTGGCACCATGGCACTTGCCAAGTATATTTATACAGTTCTTTGGCGAATCCCTACTCTGTTCGTGTTGGCCGGCTGATGAGGTCCTCAACCTGTGTAAATTTACTTGGTTTTTTGCTCAATTTTAGAGTCTTTTAGTAGTAATAACTTGTTAGGATTGTAGATCTTTTGTTATTTTGTATTCCTTTGTGCTTACGAAGAAGCACGGTGAGGTCGTTCGTGTTTGGCAAAATAATTGTAGGGTGATACAAATCTGAATTAGTAGGGACTTGCGAGATGTTTTCTAACGTCATTGTTGCGGATTCTTGGATGTGGCATACAGAACTTTTTTATTCGAAAGGTATTTTAGATGTTATTAGTGTATCTATATATGTTTGGTGCATTGGAATTAACAATGGAATGAAACGACTCATATTGTTGACATAAAACGTTTTGTTGGTATTTTGGAATCTATCATACAAAGGGATAAGTTCTTCATTTTGTATCTGGGAAGGTTTTTTTTGTTTGATTTGGCAGTTAACATATTGGGAGGTGATATCAGACATATTTTTGATGATGCGCGCACATTTGTGCATTACGGTGATTATGCGGTACAAACAAAGAATGTATAAATTGTGGTGCACGTCATCAAAACGCATGATATCAATCCCTAACATATTAGAGTGATACAAATGGAAAATACAGATAATTTGCGATACCTTTTTGCATTACGAAGGGCAATCTGATATATCTAAAAAATATGCAACTTTATGTTACTGTATTGTTTTCTTGTTCTTGAAAAAGTATATACAATATAAATCGCTTGCTATTTTAGGTTTGAAATTCACATGTTAGTCATGAACCATATGTAATCCACCTTGCGAGCTCTAACATAGAAGTCGTCTTCAAATGTATATCTAGTGACATGTATAATGCAAGTGAGTATCAACCTTAAAATCTCATTTTATAAAAAGGCAGTAGTCGAAGCCCCATTCTAAAATGGCGACTGCCCATGCGTCTAAACCATACTGATCGAGCAAAGGAAGTGTGTATTTCCATTCTAAACACGAAACCGAGAACAAAATGCAATTAAATGTGGATATAGAGCTCCCGAAAAACGTATGTATGACAGAAATTTCGTTCCTGAAGTACAATAGCGTACAAGAGGTGTAGTTTAGACATTTTACAGACATAAACATATCTCATAGCAAGGATCAAAATAAGTAGCTTCATGCCTTGTCAAAGCCATGAAGTACATAGTACAAGCGCATTAGCATTTTCCTGTACCATTCGCGTCATGCAGCTACTTATGATACGATTATTTTTTAGTTATTTTTAGCTAGTTTCTAGTATATCATGATTTATCTCAACGTGTTCACGCCTCTCATTTCCTGGATGGAAGTGTACATCCGGACACCATCCTTAAGTTATCAAAATTTTAATGAATTCAGTAGTTAAGTTAATGAATTTCGATTCTTGTATGCTTGTATCTATATGATTAGCCTCGATTGAATAGATAAAGTGAATGAAAAACAATCTCTATTACTAGTTTTTGTGAAACATTAGGTTGTTCTTATGATATATACCAGGTTTGTTAAAGAGAATTCTGAGGATTTTACCAAGTTTTTATTGTTGAGACTTCACCAATAAGTGGTGCCGACGACAAGTGAAACTGAACTCAAGTGGATGTTAGACTAAACCATCAACACAATTTTGTGCAGGGGGTGTAAACAACGATCTAATGTCCTAACACCAACCTATCGAAAATAATGTAATCAAAACCCAAACTGACTAAACCAGTGTAGTTCAGTACGCGTTTGGTTTCGTGTTGGGTCTTGGGACTGGATCTAAATCTAAAAAACATCATTTGAATTATCAAAAGAGTAAGTTGGTTCTGATTTTTACTTTGAGCTGACATTACCCGTAACCATTGCAAAAAATCTGTAAATTGAAAACAATTTCTTAAAAAAATAATAATAATAATAATAATAATAATAATAATAAAAAATAAATAAATAAATAAATAAAATTGCCACTTCAGTTTCAGGCTACTTGCACCTTATGACACAGATTACTAGCTAACTATTTATACATCAAATATCATATAAGTCGAATCAACATTACTTTGGTGTAATGCATGGTTAAAGAAAGCTAGGATCAATATTAGTGACAAATATCTACCACTATCTGCTGTTTCCGGTTAAATTTTGTGTTCTTTTCAAATTAATGGGACACGAATATGAAACTGGGACAATATTCGCATTGCACGATTCATTTGGAGACAATACTAATCATATATACCTTATAAAATCTTAAGAAATCAAGTGAATACCAACAAAAATAAACGATTCATTCATTCCACAAATCATCGATCCAACATGAAACATCCCTTTCGTTTACGTACTACTAACACATGAATTACAAAGTAAAAATATATGAACGAAATAAAAATGAAAAACAACACAAAAATTACGTAAATACTACATGAACCAGATGAAAACACACCCTATTTCTTTTTCTTAGAGGCATAATGATCTGGATCGAGGTCGGGCCAGTCAGGTGTTCCCAGTGCATACTTAGGCATTTGGATAATCTTCTGCAGTGATTCTGAATATTCTTGGTGTCGTGCATTTGAATCTTGGATCCTCTTCTGCATTAATTCTGAATTTTGTTGGTGTTCTACATTCAAATCTTCGATCTCCTTTAGCATTGATTCGACCTCTTGTTGATGATCTTGGTTCATCTCCTCAGTATCTTGATCTTGTTCACCAACTCCCATACCTTTCATCAATGTCTGCATGAACTTGATACTTTCTTGGTAGTTTGCACGCAAATCTTCGATCTTCTTCTGCATTGATTCAACATTCTGTTGGTGTTCTACATTTGAATCTTGGATCATCTTCTTCAGCGATTCAACCTCTTCTTGATGTGTTGCAAGTGAATCTTGGATCAACTTCTGTAAGAATCCAATACATTCTGGTATTTGATCACGACCCGCATCCGACTTGAGATATTGGACAAAGCCTGATACTATTGCTGTCACATCTGACTCTCTAACTTGTAATGCACGAGTAGTACCTGTGACTCCCAATGTTTCAACACTTCTGATAATTTCTTGAGCCGTATACATTTTAGGATTTGCCATACTTATATTTCTAAACAGTTTGATCTAAACTTGACAAGAAGAACAAACTTTCCAAACAATTTCACCTTCGAGATGAAGGTTAAAAAAAACTGAACTTGGTAGCGAAAACAAGAAGAAAGAAAGAAAGAACTCTTAGTAAATGGGGGTTCGAAATTATGAATGAATGATAAGAAAAGGGTATTTCGTTTGTGATGTTTAGAGTCTATTTATAACAGAATCAGTATTGTGTTTGAGACCCATGCATGCAGGGTTTATTAGTCAAAGTAAATATTTTTATAACCTACTAACTAACTAATCAGTCTAACAAACTACTAACTGATATGAGATGCATCTATATCAGGAATTAGAAAGACTAATTGGTATTTACATATAGAAAGTTATGTAATCAAAACCCAAAGTGAACTAAACCATTTTAGTTTAGTATACCCGTTTGGTTTCGTGTTGGAACTGGTTCTAAATCTAAAAAGAAATGTCAATTAATTAATAAAAAGAGTGATCAGTTGGTACTGATTTTTATTTTGAACAGATAAAACGCGTAACCATTGCAAAAAAATATGTAAATCGAACATAAATTAAAAAATTAAAATAAATACAAATTGCCACTTAAGTTTCAGACTACTTACGCCATTACTATGGAGTTCATATAAGTACAATCAACGTTATTTTGTTGTACTGCAGGTCTGGTTAAAAAAAGCAAGGATTAGTAGTACTTGTGTGTTTAAACATAGTGTTCCAGCTTTTACCTATTAAACGAGTTCCTTATTGAAAGAGATTTTATGTTTCTTTGTTGTTTAATTTAATATTTGTCTGTTCTGTTATCGATTTAACTTTCTTTTATACTGTAGTAAATTACAACATCTATTTAGATGAAAGCCATGTCAAGTGAAACATTAAGAAGGCAAAAAAAGTTGTTGAAGCGCCATCCTAGAATGTCAACTGCCCACGTCTCTAGACCAGCCTGCTAAAATGGAAGTGTGTATCTCCATCCTAAACACCGACTGAAGAATAAGATGCAATCAACTGTGGAAATACTAACAGAGCCCCAAAAGTGTACAAGAGGGTAGTTTAGACATCTTACAGACGTAAACATATGATTGATAGCATGGATCAAAATAAGCATCTTTATTTATGCCTGTCAAAGAAATGAAGTAGAACAATCGGCCGATTAGCAGTTCCCTGTACCATTGGCGTCATGGCAGCTACTCATAATACTATTCTTTTGAGACACTTAGCAATAAAACTTAAACCCAACGTACTGCAAATTATAATTAGTCGATCATGATCACCATTTAATCAAACCACACAAAATTATTACCATGTCTGAACACCCTCAAAATCAAAATGACTATATTAAACACCTAAACAGTTTAATAAGAAACAACTGATTACAAAAACCAGCAGTTGACACAGTTTTAGCACTTTCTTTTCCCTTCTCAGGACCAAGTGCTACTAGCTCCTCAGCCGTACTATAACCGTCCAGATCAATTCCCTTCCCTTTTCCTTGACCCCATTGCTCATTAAACTCATCTGCCACCTTCACGAACAATCTTTCAAGATCTAGCAAGGGCTGCGTTCGTTCAACAAAAGACACTAAATACACCAACAAGTTGCTCAAATACCCCTTGTACCCTCGTCATCTTTAGCTTCTTCGGATGACTTGTAGTAATGAAAACACTTCAAGGAACGAAGCGTAATCAACTTCTTTACCAAGCTTAGAGTTAACATACTCATTATGCAATGCATGCATGTCAAGATAACGTCCATTGCCTTCCTCCCCACTAAATTTAACATCTGGTTCCTCGTGCACGTATTCATGATCAGTTTCATCGATAACTCGTGCTGATGGAAAAATGCCTATGAGAATCCCGCATCTCTTTCAGCATGTCATGAAAAGTTTGTCCACCAAAGGCTGCGTCGATCTCGTCTTCCTTGCATTGTCTTTATCTTCGTATAGCTCAACAAGTTTACGAGTAGTGGGTATGATTTGGTTGATCATGTTGTTAGAACATTAAAACGTATAACTTTATTGATGACCATTATTTATAATGGTAAAACACTAATTTTCAAAACCCACAAACCGGGCTTGGGCCTAGTTATCTACTAATACTCCCCCGCAGTTGTGGGTTTTATATATGACACGAAAAATTCATGTTAAGATAATTAAATAAACTCGATCTGTGTAAAAATATCACACACATTTTCTATAACAGTTTAGCTCTTTTTACATGAATCTATACTAACGGAAACTAATGTATATTTGTATATATGATGATCAACTATACGATTATTTCTTGATCACCACGCCCCCTTCGATGTTTAGTGTTTTCACTTTGAATCTCTCAAGTTTACGTGAGAACTTTGCTATCGATCCACCTATCTCATCTGTTTCCATGAAATCATCTTTTAATTCTCTACTTTTGGTCTCTTGTTGATCATATACATCATCTTCACCAATATGGTCTTGCGAACTCACCGGATATCTATCTATAAACTCAGAAATTACTTTTACTTGAGTATCCTTAAGCTTTTGTACTAGAAACTTTTCTATGTCACTTTCTTTTTCAAGCTCTGAGAAGATTTTACGAAGCAATATACCCTTGTGTTCGTTATCAACACTCTCCAAACACTCAAAAAGGATCCGAGTTAGCTCATTAAACACTTCATCTTCATGTCCATCTTGTTGTTGTTGGTATGAAGTTGATGTTGATGGTTCGTTATCTTTAAGAACGATTGGCTCTAACGGTTCTATGACTGATGCTGAATATTTGAATGACGTTAGCTTTGAAAACGAATAGGGTCTTGTGGGTTGAGGAAAATTATGAAACTCCATTGAAGATCGAATTTTATTAAGTTTTGTTATAGTGATGATGGTCATAAACTCATGTAGCTAATTGGTTATATATACTTGTAAAAATTTTATGTCAACAAAGAGTGTCCTTTTACCAAGTTTGTTATTGAATATCTCATAAGTGAAGATTCATAGAAATATCGTACGTAGAAGATCAGAAGTATTCAAGAATATTTGAAATGGTTCAAAACATACGAACACGTAAAGTGGTTGACAAGTTATTCACTCAAACTTAGACAACACATGTGTTTGACTTTGACCTTTTCATTAGTTTGGAATTTGGAAGAATAGTACTTTGATCAAGTAAAGAGATTCAAGTAGTCAAACAGTCAAACTGTATCTTTATGCTGCCAAATGATCTCAAGTGATTATAATTTATGAATAGTAATAGTCGTACATACTTTTTTGTTCGACAATATGCACCATGCATGTAAGTGGTCAACTAGGCAGTGGCGCAGTGCGTACCTATAGCTTGTATTTGACAATCACGACAACAACCCGCTGTATGATATGCACAACATTAGATTGTTGGTCATTCATCGAATACAAATAGCAACCTTCAACTCAACATGTTGAAGAACATAAAAGGAATAAGCTAAGAAAAAAATACACACGGTTACAATATAAACACACGTTATACCCTTCAACACCCCTTTATTAATACCGAATAAGCTTACAATTCGAGTAAAAAAATTGTGTTAGTTCCTTAATCAATGTCAGTTTCAGAAACAAAATATAAAAGAGGTTAACAAACAACACAACGATTTAACTTTTGAACGTACGTATAACTCTTTATTGATATGAATCAAAGAATTACAAAATATTATGCGAAAAACACTTAATTGAATGGCAATGTGTAACAGCTCTCTGATCAACAAACTTTAAAACAAAGTTTGCAAGTGAACTTATGCGGTCTCACTGATAGGATCATCAAACCAATTGTAAGTTCAAGATAGTAAATGCACTTCAATAACTTTTACAGTAAATATGTAAAATGGTAGTATTTACTATCGACCAACATTTTATTTTATACTAGATACGAGGAAGTCACTTAGTGAGGTTAGGTGAGACGTGTCAACCATCTACTGAAACTAGTACATAAAGTATATCTTCCATTTAATATTTCTAATTTTAGAAACCCACCAAGTATATTTTAATGAAACAGTTCTGCCAACTGTTTGGGTCAGTTTGGTCGTTGTTATAATTTAGTTAAAACAAATCGTTTGAATAAATAAATTTACTAAAAGTTTAAATATAAATTATTTCCATTTTTTATTAATTATACTATAGGTTTAATTTCTATGCATGTTTAGTTTTGAAACCAATCACATTTTTTTAATCTATTTTGGTAATCGTGACCAGATCTTTTGATTGATTAGCTCACAGGTTTTGAATTCAACATTATTCATATACATTGTTTTGACGTCAACTGTTGATTTGTTATTTGTGTTGTATTTAGTACGTTATATAGTTAGCTTAGCCCTCAATTTTATGTTTAGGGCATCCGTTAGAGTGGTATTTTCTTCTTAAGAAAAGGTCTAAAAAATTGTAAATAATAGTGGTCATTCACTTTAACTTTATATGACATGAATTAGTTTTAAGATATGAACTTGTTAATAATTCAATGCATTTAGATTATGATTATGTAAAATGTTTGTAGAGTTTTACAGGGTTTATAGATGGTGGAAACAAAATTTATTAAAAAAAAAAGGTATTTAAATTTGCAGCATGACAAACTATAAATTTTTATAAAAATTTAGCATTGTATTGTAGATCATCTTCCATAATCTTTGCTAATAGGTTCCTATTGAACACTTTTTAAAGCGCTAACACTGCATTTAATATATAGTTAAGGGCAAATAACCTATTTAAGCATCATACTTGTCACAAAAAGCAGTTCGACGTAGCGAATAAAAAAAATAACCCTTTTGGCTACTAAACTCGACTAGTTTGTCTTTTATGAAGATTTTCCCACCTATTCAACCGGTATCCGGTTTAAAGTACAACTGGGAAATACATCTTATGTGTCCACCTATTAACTTTACCTCTCAAAAATCTGCAAAACATTATTTTATATACAAACGTTTTCCAAGAATAGTTCTTTTCCAAAAATTCGACACACATCTCTCACATAATCAAAAATTAGGGTTCCACAAATCAAAGGGTTTTCCAAAATTGATTGAGGGGTTTTGTTAAGGGAAGTATAAGGAAGGTTTGCAAGGGTTTATTTGTTCTCATTTGAATCAAGCCTCTTCTAATTGGAGTTTTTGCGTTCAACACCCATCCCGCTCGAATTCTGATATTAGTTGATGTTGTTGTTGTTGTCGAACTGCTGAAACCCACGAAAAAAAATAAACATACTTGGCTTTTGATAATCATGAATAGAAGGGAAATAAAAATTATTGTTGGTTGATGTGTTATTGTTGTCGTGCTGCCAAAGAGAAAAGGTTATGAACCAGATTTATTATTAAGTTCCAGATCCAAGTTCTGCAAGCTCTCACAAAGCTTATTACATGTAAGCTTTTTTTTCCGGTGAGTTGACTTTTCGTGTTTTGGGTAAGTTTGACTTGGAGTTGTTTTGCTTGGTTGCCGGGTTTAAGATGAGAAAATGGGTGGAATTCAAGTATTAAAAACGGTTAGACAGTGGCACCGTTGGAATCAAATGAATAATTGGCTTCTACTTTAGTTGGTTTGATTTTTTATTTCAAGTTTGAATGTTTAGGTGTTTGCAATATCATTCATTCAGTGAGGTGAATGAATGAATTATGGCACATGTGAACCAGTTGGGTGTTTGTTTCCAGTTTGGTCAAGTTGGGAGTAAGAGGTGACTGGGAGTAACGGGTGGTGACTGGGAGTAACAGGTAAAATGCTCCATAAAAGACAAATTAGTCGAGTTTAGTAGCCAAAAGGGCTATTTTTTTTATTCGCTACGTCGAACTGCTTTTTGTAACAAGTATGATGCTTAAATAGGTTATTTGCCCTATAGTTAATACACTTAAATTTTCATTTTTAATCAAAAAATTCATTTACCTAACATTAATTAAACTAATAATCTACTATAATTGTACGTGATGTTTAATTTAATACACTCAAATTTTCATTTATCTACTGTTTAAAAGGTGACTAGTGGACACTCATTAGAGAGCACGGTATAGGTCACGGATACCCGCCATTCACCAAAAAACACCAATGGCGTCGTCGTAGTTCATCGTCAACAGCGCATTGGTTCGCCGTTTGTTCCTTCGTTGCTCCACCAACGGGCCGTTGTTCGTTTTTTTTTCAATTTCCAAACGTTATAAAACGAGAGAAAATAGGCAACAGCTAAAAAAATAAAACTCTTTTTTTCACTTATAAACACCCACTTTTAATTAACATTTTTCAAACATTAAAACCAATTCACAATTTAACTACACTTTCACATACAATGCAATTTTATCTTCCAAAAATGTCACAACAAAACAACGATTGGCTCCTTAATAATATATTCTCCGTCTTCTTCTTCCGCTAATTTTAGTTCTCCTTAATCGCTACACCATCATCCACCCATTCTATTTTTTCTTTCCAACACGCAAAACCCGATACCATCATTTGCACAATATGCAAACCCAAACCAATCATTCTCACAGTATGCTTCCCCATATCTATATTTCTCACAACCCGCTTTCATACCACAAAACCCGCTACAAATGAACCAAGATAATTTCAACCATATCGCTTTACTCCAACTTCAACAACAACACTCATTTCACAACTTCAACCTAATGGTTCTCGCGGTAGTTCTTCAAAACCAACACAAATGATGCCACCACCACAAACTTTACACGACTAGCCACCACACTCACCAATCCACTCACCATCATAAGCTTTAAAAACCGAGTCGTCTTTCGTCAGAAAAAGAAAAGGAAAAGAAAAAAGCCGGGACCATAGAAAATCAACGTCATATACCCATTGGCCACAGGCGTAATAAAAACTTTTAGCCAAAATTTCGTACAAATATCTGAGGACCCAAGACTTGGCGTAGACCAAAATTCAAATTGTTTTGGCAAAAAGTTCATAGTGCATACAACCGCAATGCATCCTTCGAATGTACCAAGGATATGATCACAGGAAAGTGGACAACGTTGACACGTGATTGAAACAAGTTCGCCGGGATTGTCGACCAACATAAACGAATGAGTGGTGCGAACGATTTCGTTTGACTAAATCGTTGTTATACGAAATTCCAAGAAATTTGGGGGTTTGCGTTTGTCCACTAGGAAGCATGGGATGTCTTGAAATATCACCACAAATGGCGTGGTACCAAAGATGTTGTTCCTGGAAGACGCGTTCGTACGGTTGATGATGTTGAAGAACCGAACGAGCTATTTTGAGATGATACAATACCAGGTCCTCCCGGCAAGCCAAGGCCTTCCAAGAGTCCAAAATTAGACTCTACACGTTCGGCGAGATCTTCGTCAAGTAGAGAAGTTTTCAAGGAAATGGTCCAGTAAAAGTTGCGACAAGAATATGCTAAAAAAGATGAGTTTATCGCGACTCAAAAGAAATTCGAGGAATTGAAGTTTCTTAGTTTTAAGACTGATGGGATGAATCCGAAAGATGCAGCTAATATCGAAAAAATCAAAGACGAGATCCGAGCAAGACATTTTGGCTCAAGTTCGTAATTTTTTTTATTTGTCGTATCGTAGTTTTTAATATTTTTCGTATTGTGTATATCGGTAAATAATTATACGTGAATATATTTGTTTTCTAGTGTAACTCTTGAAGCAACACTTAAAGGTTTAATTTGTAGTTATTGTGAGAAAATTGGTTAAAAACGAAAAATAATAAAAGTTTGAGGATTATAAAATATTTAAAGTTTTAATCAATGATATATTAGTAATTGTACTTTACTATTTTTTAAGTTTTTAAGTTTTACAAAAAAGTGATGTTCTCTTTATATATACTAGCAGGGTACCCGCGCGTTGCGGCGGCGGGTACCTTGTGATTAAAATCTATGCGCATGAACAATAAAAATAACAAGCTGATTAACCTGAGTAACAAGGAAAAATGATCCCGATCAGGCCGGGTTCAATCATTTTTACCGGTTCCAACGGTTTTCTCATATTCGTTTTCGGACGGCTTTTATTTGCTAGCCAAACTGGTGGCGACTCTGGTTCCCGGTTAAACCGGTTGAACCCGTTAATCCAGTCCGATTTCTAAAACCATATGTACCATCAACTTGTTTGCACATAACATGTATGAAGGTTTGTATGTATTTATTAGTTTGTACAATATGTATAATAACATTTATTTTTTGTTTTAAGGTGATTTAAAAATAACGTTTATTCCAATAGTTAAAAATTAATAGATAGTTATAATTACGACGTTTTTTTCATATATTTAATTACATTGCATTTTTTTAATTAATTTTTTAAAAAACCCGTCTACAAAAACTATTTTAAAGTGTTATAACTAATGTTATTATGGCTATACTTATTAAAATTGGTCACAATAACTACTCTCTCCGTCTCAAAATATAACTTTATTTTAACTTTTTGAATATAACTTTGACCTTAAATATTTTGTTTATATTAGAGGTGGCACTGCAAGAATGCATGCAAGTGCCGATGACTATTTTATAATAACAAATGTTTTCATTTTACGCCTAATTCAAGTAGTTTATCTCTTTTCAACTCCGCTTCTTCCCGACTACTAAAGAAAACTCATAAAATATATCAAAATGGATGTTGAATTAAAGAGCACAAAATTTTAAAAATATGGTGAAATTAGATCATAAAAAATTAAACGGATTAAAAGATATTTAAATTTAAAATAAAGGTGATTAATTAGTTAGGAAGTAGCGTATACACACCCCATTATTTAACTCTATATTTTAGTTTGTTATAGCTCCTTCCTTTTGTTATTTTTTAGTTAGAGAAGTGACACGTGTCATTTAAACGATCGGAGCTCCTTATCTTATTTTTTTAATTTTTTCCATAATAAAGTAAAAAAGTCTGATTTTAAGTCTTCTAATTTTAGAAGGCCTAAACGATTATAAAGTAGATAGATTATATAATACATGATGCAAAATATATAAATTGATTGAGTTTTAAATGTATTTTCATTAATATAATTTTATTAAGATTATATAATACAAACAAAATATTCAATATCAAAGTCATAGTATTGAACGATAACGTATAAATGTTTTTATGCGTGTTTAAGATATACGAAATTTTCAATAAAAAGAAGGGAGATATGAAATCGCCTTTTTTTTAATCACTAAAATACCTTATAATAATTGCTCTTACTTTCCAACGTGTTACCAACTCTAAACCATTAACAAACCAAAATAAAATAACCCCTAGGTCAGCATCAACGTTTAACTTTATACTTATTTTATAGTTTTCGACAAAATACGGTTGCAACAATTTTTGTGTGTTGTGTGTTTGTTTGTGAGTATTTCATTTTATAGTCAAATGCCCACTGACGACGGTTAATAAAATTTAACAAAATATTGTTACGTCAACTTGTGTATTTTTTTTTTTTCTTTTGGTTTTGCCGATGTGTTTGTGGTCCGCGTGTTTTTCTGTTTTAAAAGAACCATTCTGACGATGTCAAGCACATAAATCAATGGTTATGTTAAGGGTTCAATGGTCTTACTGCATAGCAATGTTTGCTAAACGCCTATTTAACCTTGTTTTACTTTCGTACACGTGGTTTAATAAACTTAACTCACTTTTTGTAATCTATGCAACTATGCTTATGGTTTAAAAACAATTATACGAAAATTAGTCAATCTATGAAAGTTTTTCTGAAATTCAAATTAGTAATCTATGCAAATTAGTCAAATTGAGCATAGAGCATATGAAAGTTTTATTGTCTAAATGGGCCTCACAAAGCAAAAACACAATTGGTTCTCTTGCAAAGTCTCGGTTTCCTTTAAACGCATATACGGAGTATTTACATATATCAACAAAAGTTGCCTAAAAATGTATCTACAAGAATAAATAAGCACACAAGCACTATTTACTTCTCAACTAAAACAACATAAAGACAAAACCAATAAAAGTACATCAGTTCACCACACAACGTGCAACGGATCTGGCTACAGGTTTCGGCCAACAAAAGCACGCATGACCAACCAAACCTTAACAAATATCCAAAATGTTTAAAACATAATAATGGTGCTCTATATCTATGGTATAAAAAAGTTTTTAAAAAAATGTTTAAAACAATATGGTATAAGTAACTTTCCTTGAAATTAGAAAATCATTTACCTTATTTAATTGTGAATCTGATTCGAGAACTAAAAACATAATACAACCATCAAATTCAAGTGGTTAGATGGTGGTGCCTTGAAATATCACACAAACAAGCCATCTGAGATAACCCAAATCCACCAAAACCACCAAGATATGGCGGTGATGGTTTCGATGGACAAACGAAGCAACATAAATAACCAACAAAGATACCAAAACGAATGACGGTCGAGGTTTTTATCTCATGTCTTAATAGATCTGGAAAGATCCGTTAAGTGCCACACAAAGCAAACCAGAAAACCAACAATAGCACGAAAAGGCCACCGAAACCACCAAAACACCAATAAAACCACCCAAACTCAAGCACCACCGATTATCGTGTTTGTGTGTGGTTTTAGTGGTTTTATATACTGTATGTTTTTAGTGGAGGTTTTATATAGTATAGATAAGATATAGTAAAGAAGTAGAGATGATGAATTACATGACGCTCGAAATCTTTTCAAAACTACCATTCCAAACATTGTTGGGCGCGTGACAAAATTTATGATCATTAGCTTGCCACCATTCATTGAAAAAAAAAAAAAAAAAAAAAAGGTATATTGCTTATGTTTTTACAAAGGTTTTGGGATGTTGGAACCAAGCGATGATATGTTTTTACAAGAGAAGGAAGGTACGTATAAACTATTATTCGCTCTAACACGCTTATATGCATTCAAGATGATTGTGGTAGGACCGTATGAGCTGCACAACATATTCGATTTGTATGTGTGAAATACAAGATTAAACCATAAGATTTAGTGTGTATATAAATCCTAAACTATGCAACAAGCTTTTAGAGGCAATCTATTAGACCGTTACATGCACTAAAACGATAGTCTTTTATACGTACATATCTCCCCGAATGATTTATATTATTTTCTATAGCTAAATATAAGGAATAGTTGTAACACTTTCACATATATGAAAGGTATTTAATGATAACTTGTCACAGTCTAGACGGAAACATATTGTTTAGTTAGACAAAACATGTTGACACGGCAACATGAGATGGACCAAAGTTTTCATAAAAATTTAAAGCAGAACTAAGGCAAGTATTTAAAAGTTATGTTTTTAAGGCAACATTTTTCAAATTTTAAGTGGGAAGTTGAAGTTTTAAAAGGGGGGAATTGCTTATATATCTCTCCAAAGGCTTATAATTGCGTATATATCCAACTTAAATTTATAATTGCGTATATATCATTTCAAAACACAAAAATTGTCATATATATCCAAATATTTATTTAATACATATTTAAAACCTAGAACCCACATGATAATTAAGGTTATATATAAAATGACCATTATATCCTTTGTTCTTATTGTTTCTCTCTCAATGCAGTTTTCTACAACTCTAAATTCGAAATTGACAGATAAACCATATTTGTTTTGGTTTTGTTAACTTTTATTTATAAGTTTTCACTTATTGTTCTTGTTTTATTTATTCGAATGTTCCATAGTTGAATTATACTATTGTTTCTAATCAAATAAACTCTTGCGCAGAAAATCACCCAACTAACGCTCATCAGTGTTTGTTCATTATTAAAAAATTTAATGCTTGAATGAATTAAAAATTGTGTAGGAGCCCACTGGAAAATCTTGAATGAATTAAAAATTAAATGTTGACGAGCATCTGATCTTTAATTTGGAGTTCTAACAGGAAACAATAGTTGGTGCTAGAAATAATTGAAAACATATATATTCATGTGGAATGTTTATGTGATTTCTAAGAAACAAATATATTATTTTTAACGAAAATTTATGTTGATATAAAACATATGCGACAATAATAAGGGTATAATGGTCATTTTGTATTTAAATTCTAATTATCATGTAATTTTAGGCTTTAAATATTTATCAAATAATGATTTGGATATATTTGACAATTTTTGTGTTTAGGAAGGATATATACGTAATTATAAGTTTAAGTTGGATATATACGCAATTATCAACTTTTGGAGGGATATATATGCAATTCCCCCTTTTAAAAGAGCATGCATTAACGCCATTACACATTACTATACATGCTTTATAAATAGTAGAGATAAGATAAATTAATGTTAAGATAATTAAATAAACTCGATATGTGTAAAAATATCACACATTTTCTATAACAATTTAGCTCTTTTTACATAAATCTATACAAACGGAAACTATTGTATATTTGTATGATTTCACAAAAGTGTAGATTGGTGAACACTTTTGACACGGGTGCCTTTTAAGCGCCATCGTTCAATTCTTACGAGAATAATTTCAAGAACTCTCCTGCTTAATGCAAGCACTAACCTGGAAATGGAAGACGGCCAAGACTCTGATTTCGAGCTCTTATTCCACGATTATTTCTATATGATCAACTATACGATTATTTCTTGATCACCACGCCCCTTCCATGTTTAGTGTTTTCACTTTGAATCTCTCAAGTTTACGTGAGAACTTTGCTATCGATCCACCTATCTCATCTGTTTCCATGAAATCATCTTTTAACTCTCTACTTTCGGTCTCTTGTTTATCATATACATCATCTTCACCAATATGGTCTTGTGAACTCACCGGATATCTTTCTATAAACTCAGAAATCACTTTTACTTGAGTATCCTTAAGCTTTTTTACTAGAAACTTTTCAATGTCGCTTTCTTTCTCAAACTCCAAGAAGATTTTACGAAGCAATAAACCCTTGTGTTCGTTATCAACACTATCCAAACACTCAAAAAGGATCCGAGTTAGCTCATTAAACACTTCATCTTCATGTGCATCTTCTTGTTGATAGGAAGTTGATGTTGACGTTTCGTTATCTTGAAGAATGATTCGCTCTAACGGTTCTATAATTACAACCGGTTCTATGATTGATGCTGAATACTTGAATGACGTTAGCTTTGAAAATGAATAGGGTCTTGTAGGTTGAGGAAAATTATGAAACTCCATTGAGATCGAGTTTTATTAAGTTTTGTTATAGCGATGATGGTCATAAACTCATGTAGCTAATTGGTTATATATGCTTGAAAAAGTTGGAGTCAACAATAGTGTCCTTTTACCAAGTTTGTTATTGAATGGGGTGAGTTATTAAGACGGTGGCTAGTTGGCTTAGTTTTTTTATTGGGACTCTCTAGTTTTTTGTTTTGTTTTTTTTTTGTTTTTTTTTTTTTTTTTTTTTTTTTATCAAAAGTTTATAAACGCGAAAACGCGGAATCAGTAAATATAAAGTTTAATAATTAAACGCTTAAAACCGCTCGTAAATACTGAATGAAACGACAAAAACTGCGTTGTCTTGAAAAATGGAGACAAAGGAATATTCCCTATGGATGTGACTCATAGGGATAGTTCCAATAGTGTATCCCTATTGAATATCTCATAAGTGAAGATTCATAGAAATATCGTACGTAGAAGATCATAAGAATTCAGGAATATTTGAAATGGTTCAAAACATAAGAACACGTAAAGTTCTTGACAAGTTATACACACAAATTTATACAACACATTTGTTTGACTTTGACCTTTTCATTAGTTTGAAATTTGGAAGAATATAGTTTGATCAAGTAAAGAGATATAAGCAGTCAAACCGAATCTTCGACTGTCAAACTGCATCTTTATGCTTCCAATGATCTGAACTTCTCAAGTGATTACGATTTATGAATAGTCTTACATACTATTTTGTTCGACATATGCACCATGCATGTAAGTGGTCAACTAGGCAGTGACGCAGTGCGTGCCTATAGCAAGTATCGGACAATTGCAACAACAACTCCAAGTACAATACGCGGAACACTAGATTGGAGATCGTTCGTCGTCGAACACAAATAGCAACCTTCGACTCAACCCGCTGAAAAACTTAAGAGAAATAAGAAAACAGTACACAAGTTTACGATATAAATACATGTGATACCTTTGAACACCCCTTTATTAATACTGAATAAAGCTTACAATTTGGTATCATGTTTAGAGTTTAGTGAGGAGATAACACATACGTACTTGTCATTCAATCTGATGCTACCAAAATCCGCATGGTCGTCAAGGTGATGAGCTGTCCGTTTGACTTGGGTTGACCTTGACTTGGTCTTGATAACAGTGCTGAAAAGACAAAGAAACACCGTTAGAGAGGACCCGGGCTGAGCCTAGGGAACCCTCCGACGATCAAGTTAGTATTGATCACATAGATAAATTATGCATTATGATACTTAGATGCATATGATGATAATAAAGCTGGATACTCTTGATGAGAGTGTTTAGGTTAGAAGATTGAGATGAAGATGGTCTGCCTGTATCGCTATAATACATTCCTTTTTATAGGCTCTTTGATATGAGAGAATCATATCTAATAGAATCAAATGTGTCAGAGCAAATATATGATCATATCTAATAGAATCAAATTTGTAAGAGATCTAATAATTATCCCTTAGATGTTGGGGGATAATTATTGAAGTGAACATGTCACTCTTGTGCGATTAGGTTTCGCGTTTTTAGTGTGGCGTGCCACTTTGCGCGATGGGTTTCGCGTCTTTGTAAGCAATATAGCTTATTATCCCTTTGATGGTGGGATGATTTTTGATACTTTTTTTTATGTACGTACATGTCTAGCTATTTATAGCTTTTTATTATCCCTTTTAATGGCGGGATTAGTATCATTGGAGTGGACTTGCCACTTTGCGCGATGAATGCTCACGTATTCTGGTAGACTAGCCACTCCACGTGATTAAACTTTCACGTCTATTCATTTAATTTGTCTCACTGATGCGTGATGGGTGTCTTGACATGCCATTTTGCATGATAGTTTTATCATTCTCTTGGTGAATTCATGCTTCAGTAGGCTGACTTTTTTGATAAAAGTGAATTATGATGATAATGCAACTTTATCTTGTAGAATTTACACAGTCCTGTTTCTTTTTGCTTGTTGCTTGGTATAGTAACTATTAGTCCTATAATTATAAGGACAAGAAGCCATTCTACTATGAACATTGGAGTAGAGGTAATTACCACATAACGTAACATTTATTGTGCTCGAATCCCCACCACACTGGTATCATCAACTTGGGTTGTTGATCAATGTCATGGAACGAGAGCGGTTATGTTGGATGTCATATGACTATTTTAATAGCGAGAAACGATCCCTTCGGGCTCTTGATAAGTTTTATAGCTTACAGTCTTGTATGATTATGTTAGTATCATAATATAGAGGTGATGCATAAATCGTTACCAATATGGTTGTCTCCCTCGTCTTTCAGCTATGCCATGAGATGATTCTGATGGGCAGTCATGGGTACTAGCATATGTGTAACACTCCCTGTGTTTTTAGCAATATATAGATAATATACATGAAAGTCATAACTAAGAGAGTGACTAGACACACTCATTAAGTCAAATAATTCCCTAGATTATATCTGTTTGTAGGAATAAGGTATTTGTCTCGTGATTTTGAAGACCTTAAAATGAGATGGTACTTTATTGTAACATGTTGAAAATTTTCCTACTCGTGGCAGGTATGGTATGGCTCTATAAAAGACAATTTGTCCTCTTCCATATTGACGCCTTTATTTAAAAAGGTGGGGTGAGGGCGTTGCGACACCATCCTAGTGATTGATACTAATGCACATCGCCTGATAGCTGACTTTAGTCAGGTGTCGAGTGTTGATCCAAAGGACAATGGGATGCAAAAACCTATGTGAAGGCAATAACATAGCACAAAAAAGTGATAGAGAAGTGAAGCACATATTTCCACGAACTTAGCTTTGCTACTAGTATGTTGTAACCACATGTTTGGTTCAACTCTTCACTTTCTTGCCTTAAGGAGACTACAATATGGCATAGGCTTATTTCCTAAGAATAACAAATGCCGAGTACCTCTGTTTTAATCAGTAGGAAATGAGTAGCACCTGAATCATAGTGGTTAGCCTTAGGTACCTATGTACTCATGCTTTTGAAAGCTATGTGTATGCATAAGTTGGATATATATATATATATATATATATATATATATATATATATATATATATATATATATATATATATATATGCATTAGTGTGATTTTAGTGGTTCCTATTCAAAGCCTTAATTATGAAAGTAAATATATTAGTGGTTCAGTATATGAATAACTGATTAAGAATAGCAGAACATCAACAATCGTGTCTGTTATTGTTTAAAAACTCAGTTGTGGTAACACCTTATTATAAGCTGAGAGAAGACTCTGCTTACCTCCGATTCTAATTAATTCCATGGGAGAGTCGCGCCTACAAACTGGATTCATATTGGCTTTCACCAGGTAGTCGAGTGGTTGCACTAATAAACAGCGACTTATGTGACCTGGTCCATACCCTAATATGTGCAACTATATGGTTTGTTCACCCATGACCAATTAACAGTCATGCCAAACATTCAGCTTAGTGCGACTATGCCAGATGTTTCTGTGGAAAACTAGAAGGGGGGGGTTGAATAGTTTTGCCGATTTTAAGTTGATTTCAAAAACTTTAGATTCGATATTATGTGAAATCGTATGGATGTTGAGAACGTATAGATCTAATGATAATGCAAGCAAATAAATAAAGATAAGGGATAGAAATGACACAACCGATTTATAGTGGTTCGGCTACAAGGACACCTTCCTTGCCCTACTCCACTCCCCGAGTCACCTACTCGAGTTCAAGCAATATGTCAACAAACTCCTTCACTTGGCGGAGAAGCCTTCACAACGTTGCTTACACTTTTTCCGGTACAAAGCTAGATACCGAGTCCGTAGCACGGTGGACCAAACCAACACAACTATTACACAACAAATATGTGAAATATCAAATATAAGATCTTCGCCATGTAAATCTTGCGGAGTGACAAATCAATCAAGGACCCTTGCTTGGATGACTTGTAGAATGCTCGTGATCTCGCCTTTAGAAGGACCTATATGAGGATCACAAATAGAAAGAAAGAAGAACAACTCTCTAGATCAAGTGATCTATATGTTAGAAGAGAATGAGAGTGTATATGAGATTTAGTAAGAAGAGGGTGAGTTAGAATGAAGAAATGGCTCTATTTATAGGCAAATTTCCTCATTGTTCCCACGGATCCTTCCACTTGGGATCCGGCTAGCACAAAGCTAGGGATCCGTGGAACGCTCCTCTTTGCCCATGGGTTTTGGTTATGGGTCATGGGTTGGTCCATGGGTTATATATAGATTCAATGTATCTAAGTATACATTGTATCAAGTCTCTTTGGGTATGGGTTAAGATCCATGGGTTGTGATTTTACCCATCCTAATTAACTATTACAACAAATGCTTTAGTTACTACATTTTGTATTTAAAAGATTATATGTAAATGCTTTACAAAATAACATGTATCCTTATAATTATACTTAAGACAACATTATATATGTTATCAACAAAACACAAAGAGATCGCAAAATATTAATAAACGTTTTACGGTTTATTTGTATTAACAATCTCCCTTTTGTTGATGACAAAATATAATGTTATGATGAGTAAAACTTAAGAATAGATGTAAGTTTTGAAAGCTCCTAAGTTTTACTTCTTCTCCCCTTTTGTCGAAACAAAAGTTAACCTTGGAGGAAAAGTAGTCTACGTATTTTTACTCCCCTCGACGGTAGCTCCCCTAGTTTGGGCGTCAAGAAGAAAAAAAATCCTACAAAAGAAAGTTAGTAACATGCTTAAATGATCTTATGGTTGTCGAGAATCAAGATAGGAGCCAAGGTATGTAAACAAGGCCTTGTAATAAAACGTCAAATTGTAGTGGTAGTTAAGCCACTTACAAGCATGTAAAAATAAGAACAAGACTTGTTCTTGAAAATGACAAAAAAATTTAATACTAAAAGTGAAAAATAGTAGTAGAGATTCCTTCCATGCTTGCATAAGGTTATGGATGGAGGTTTTGATGAGTAATGGTATTGATGCGATCAAGGATGAGGTTGAGTATGAAACGCATTTCTTCCCTAACTTCTATTGCAATTTCCTAGTGGATTGGCAATGTTCACAATGTAAATGATGTGGGTAATGAGTGCGGAAGTTTTCCGGGTTGTTTTGATTTGAGTTATGCGGAAGTTGTGGTGGAAAAATAGGAAAATATGGATCAAAATTCGGAATGTTTGTACGTGGTGGTAGAAAAGAACCTAGATGTTCTTGTAATGTGATGGGAGCTAGAGGTGGTGATGTTTCAAGATCTTGAAAAATAGTATTTGGTGATGTGGGGTGTGTTGAAAAGACTATTTCTTTTTCTTTAGGTTGGGTAGATCTTGTTGGAGTCCTAAGGAGTTCCAAAAGAGTTATTTTAGGTGGTGATGAAGTTGGTGTACTTGTTGGTGATGAGGGTGGTGCTATAATGGAAGCATCTTGCGGTGAGTTATTTGTTGAGGATGAATCATTTGAGGTTGGTTTTGCTAAACAACAAGATCGGATACTAATCCGTGCGGATATCCTAGCATTTGATTGTGGTATTTTGGATGGTGGAAGTACAAAGGTTTGTATATCATGATTGTTTGTACTAGATGATTCTCCTAAAGGGTTTTGGATGACATGATGAAGTGTGTTTGTGAGATGGAGATGGAGTATGCAAGCATTTTGGGAGTTATATATATAGAAAAACAACACATTGTAATGAATGTTGACCCAAATGTGGATTAAAATCTAATGATTAGATATGAATTCAAAGCATGTGATCATGAGAACACAAGCATTAAAGAGCATACTCCCAAAATAAAACAAATGTGGATTTTTCATCCAAAATGACAAAATAGAAGTTGAAAACACATTTACACGGATCCACGGATCCTTCCTCGAGGATCCGTCCGGCATGAAATTTGGGATCCGTGGGTCTGCTGATCGAGCGACAAAATTTTTCTTTTTGAACCATTTTGCCTATTGTGCCTATATGCAAACTATTTGGAGTTGCGGTTTTCTCGACCTCTAAAAAGAAAAGGAAAATAACTATAGAAAATAAATCCTAATTGAGATAACCAAAAACACACATTTGGTACATAAGTACGTAATATTGTGTTATCAATGCTCTAATTCATTTTGCTTAAATGAATGTACCAGAAAACACATATTAGTTATATGTTCCTTTAGCATTCAAAAGTCATGAGATGCAATGAAAACGGGTTTTACTTTGTATTAATAATGAAAAGCGATTTGTCCTAGGCGTGAAATTGCTTTTGTGAAATTGATCGGAAGGTATCATTCTTTTAGAAAACATTTTGAAAGGAGATTTTCTTTAAAATGTGTATGTAGTTATAAAAAAACTATAAATGGAATACTTATCTTGGGTTTGAAAATTCCGTATTGTTTGTGAGTTGTGCATGAAATAGGAATCCTAGACTCAGAAAGAAGAAGGCTAGTGTTTACATACCTTGTAGAGTCAATTTAAGTTATGACGTTTGTTCCATTAGACCAAGACCAAGACGAAGTAGGTTGAATTGTTCCCGCTTCAACGGTTTTGTAAAACCCTAAAAATCGTGAACGCGTCAAAAGACTATTATACCCCTCGAGTAAAAATCCGTAAAATTAAATCAGCTCGATAATGACGTTAAGTACTTATGATAACCAAGAATAATGGAAGAAATAAAACTTATATAACTTGCTAATAATTATACCTTAAAATGTTCCATGTACAATATACTTTTTATGGACAAATAATAAATATGTGTACAAGTTATTTTGGAAGGCAAAAATTAAATAGGTAAATTGGTATTTGATTCCCTAATGATCGGCTAACATAAAACGCCTAATCCCTGAGTTGTAGCCTTTTACACGCCCCATTCCACCATTTAAAGACTTACCATATCTCTTCTATGTGCATTCAAAATAAAGAAAACAAAAACCCTAGCCTCCAAATAAAAACATACGACAATCATTTTCTGCATCTTCCATCCTTGTTTTCCTGTCGACATACAACCAGTCCAAGACGAGTTTGGAGGTCCTTGTAAGGCTGTTTATATCACGTGTTTGGTACGAGGTGCTTGGGTGCTTTGAATCGTTGGGTTGCTGATTTCTGTCGTTGGTAATAAGGGCACAAAAAGGAGTGCCTTGGTTCAGTTTTGTCCATTGTCTCTTCTCCCTCACTCGCTACAAAGGTAACCGTTACAACTCTCGTCTCGTCCTCTTAATCTAAATCTGATTGTGTGTCTTTGCACTTCATGCGCATATTGTTGAACCAGGAATCATGTTACATGAATGATTAAAACAAACCATATATATTGCTACATAAATCATTACTTAAACCTATATGTATATGTCGAGTAAAGGTACATAAATCTGGTCCCCTTGAAATCTGTTTTGGAAGTAGCCATGCGCATGTCTTATAAAATATTAAGCATGAGTTTATTAAATCATGTTGTATATGATTGTGTGTGTTATATAAATGGAGGCATATTAACGTAGGATGGAATCTCGTATTTTTTTACCATATTGACATGCATTTCCTTGGTTATTATCAAACTAATGAATAGACTAAAAGGTGTACATGTTTCTGATTTGGGAAGGCTATGTCTCGACACAAAAAGAGTTCACACAAAGAGATAATATTAACTTGTATAATCACATCTAAATGGTAAATAATGCATATGGTAATCATGAATAAAACCTCGGATTGTTTGGTCAATATAATGGGTCGTATGGTTTGTTGGACATGTATGTTTCGTTATAAATTTAAATCACCTAAGGGTTGAATATGTGAATATGATGACTAAAGGGACTAAATGAGTAAAATGGGACAATATAATGTATTTACACTTAAGACCCTAAAATTTATAATATTTACACTATAGACCCTAAACTCGTATAATTTGGCTTAAATGATCCTTAAAGTATATAAATACTCACTTAACCTAATATGTCTTCAAAATGAATCCTAAATGGCTAAACTTACTAAATACGGAAACTTGCTAATTATGGAAACCGCTAAAAATAAAGCCGTCTAAAATGAGTAATCCGACTTTAATAAGCGTTATCAAATTCATATAGGTTCGGGTATGGATTGACTCATCGTGTGATCGTACTTTCCTATTTTGCTTGCTTGAACGAGGTACGATATTCTATCCCTTTTCGGTAGGGATTTCTCATAACTTTTCGATCCTTGACTTTACTTCACTTATGATATTCCTTTGCTATGATTCCTTATGCTATGATCCTTTGATATGATTCGACATAATCCTTTGATATGATTCATTCGCTATGATATTCGTTTGTTATGATTATGAATTTCGATTATGAACCTTATGATTATGAACCATCCGATTATGAACCTCGATTATGAACTTATGTTATGGAAATCGATATGAACCTTTGACTTCGAACCTTTGATATGAACCCTTATGATATGATTATGCTTTGACCCTTCGTTTGATACCGAGCCAAATATGTGTTCCTAGTCATGAAGGTAACATGACCGTGTCATTGATGCACCAATGGCATGACTCCAGTGTGTACGAGTGATGATACACACCGTCCCCATTATGATATGATATGATTATGAGCTCACTATATGTATATGATTTGGCCACTATGATATGTTCCGGGGGGCGTATGGATGCATCCTAGATATGTTATGATTCGATGGATTTGATCTGATATGTTTGATATGATATGATTTATATGGTGAATGATGTCGTGTGCAATACGCGTCTTCACATTCCGGAGCTAGCTACTCCATTGGTTCCGAGGTCTCCCTCCTATTATGTATGGTATTCGAGGTCACCCTCCGAATACAATGGTTACTTATGATATGATATGATATGATATGTTCCGGGCTCGTGGTAGATTTCTGACAACCCTTACACTTTTGATATACCTATATTGTACCTTCTACATTCCCCAACGCACCATATTCTGTGTACCCTTATATGACTCACTCTACTACCAAGATATATATATATTCCATTGCCTTGATCTGTCACACTCTCATTCCGTTAATTCCGATTATCGTTCCATTCACGTACCGGGTTATTATATGTTTATTGGATTTGATTATGCTATTCATGTTTTATATGACTACTGATTTCCCTGCTGCGATATGATTTCTATACGGTTATCTGATTTACCTGCTTGTCATTTGTTTATATGTGATCTCACTGTTATGTGACCCCTCGATTGTCGGTGACCATGCTAGTGTGTAATCGATAGTTTTTGTTCATTTATCATGTATACTTCGCTCGCTTAATTTCGTGGACTATGATTATCCGATAGTATCCTTATCGCTTGTTGTTGACCGCCATGTTGCATTTCGGTTTATGCTACGGTTTGATTGGGTAAATGGTTCGACTTGTGACGTCCGGCTTGTTAATTTGTTTAGTTGCTCGCTATGTCTTTAATTCATTTAATTATATCTTTATATCGTATTCTACTTATTACGTGTGATCGCCATGTGTTGATCTTGTTAGTACTTCCATTGTTATGATCTTGGTTATGCTTTCAACTAAGGGTTTTGACTGTGTGAATTGCCATGCTCACTTATTAACTAATTTCTTCCGCTTGCCTTTAGATTTTGCTTGATTTGTATGTCTTCCGAGTTCTGAATTGATTGTATGTCATTTATATGTTGTGTGGATACGATGTCCGCTATGCTTGCTTATGTTTCGAAGACTTGTATGGTCGGCTTGTATGTGCTTGTATATATGTCATCGATGCTTTGCTTTGCTTCATTCTCCTTGTTATCATTCTTTGGATATCTCAGTATAAGTGTGTTTTGCGGGATCCTCCTTGACTCATTGGTTCCCTTTCGCTTGCGACCTAGTTATCGCTTTCATTATTTCATTTCGCATTTTGATTTTATTTAGCTTTCGTTTTGTTATATCTCACCTTGGGCTTTTTAAGCTCACCGCATTTCTTTCTCTGCGGGTTTTAGGTTGGAAGATGGGCTTTGATGGGTGAGAGTTGGATTATTTTGAGTGGACCAAACCTAGTTACCTTATTATTTGAACTTATTTCGACGGGATATTGTTTTGAAACTTCATTTATTTTAGACATCTTGAATTTTGTAATTTTCATTGTAATCATTCTTTTATATGACTTGGTACGTTATTCTTCAAGACTTCCGCTTGTTAAAATTTTATTTATATGTTCTGATATGACACCAGAATGTGACACTTCTACCCTTGTCGGGTTGGGGTGTTACAGGTTTGGTGAGGACGTCGGCTATGTTGTTTTCGGATGCAACCTTCTCAATAGAGATGTTCCCCTTTTGAACATTGTCTCTTAGGAAGTGATGACGAATCTCTATATGCTTTGTGCGAGAATGTAATACCGGATTCTTGCTTAAGTCGATTGCACCTTTGTTGTCACATAGAATGGCTATGTCGCTTAGATGGATGTCGAGTCTACTAACGCTTGTTTCATCCATAGTGCTTGTTGGCATGCTTTCTTGCGTGAGACGCACTCGGCTTCGGTTGTTGATATTGCAAGTGCCGTTTGTTTCTTAGAAAACCAAGATGTTAAACAACATCCCATAAAAGTACATACCCCACTTGTACTTTTTCTATCAACGTAATCACCGCATGGTCGAATCTGCACATACAATTGTTTCTACTCCGTGCCTTTATGATACCATAATCCTAATTGTGTTGTACCTTTAATATATCTAAATATTCTTTTACTGACTTCTAGGTGTGATATTTTAGGGTCTTCTTGAAACCTAGCACACAAGCAAACACTAAACATGATATCCGGCCTACTTGCCGTGAGGTAGAGAAGGCTACCTATCATGCCACGATATTTAGTATTATCAACGGATTCTCCGTCCTCGCCTTTTATGAGTTTGGTGTCGGATGACATTGGAGTCCTAATTGGTTTTGATTCTTCTAGGCCAAATTTCTTTAACATCTCCTTGATGTATTTAGATTGATTAAAGAAGATACCATCTTCTACTTGTTTTATTTGTAGACCAAGAAAGAAACTAAGTTCTCCCATCATACTCATCTCGAACTCGTCATGCATGATTTTAGAGAAATCATCACACATGTCTTGACAAGTGGATCCGAATATAATATCATCTACATATATTTTTACTATGATTATATGTGACTCTCTTTTCTTAGTAAAAAGTGTGTTGTCAACTAACCCCATGGTGTAGTTGTGTTTAACTAGAAATGACTTGAGTCTATCATACCAAGCTTTTGGAGCTTGTTTAAGACCGTAAAGGCTTTCTTTAATTTATATACATGTTTGGGTTTTCAAAATCAATGAAGCCCGGAGGTTGAGCTACATATACTTCTTCATTTATGACACCATTTAGAAAAGCACTTTTGACATCCATTTGATAAAGCTTTAGATCATTAGCACAAGCATACGCAAGAAGTATTCTTATAGACTCTAATCTAGCCACGGGGCATAGGTCTCATCAAAGTCTATTCCCTCTTGTTGGTTATACCCTTGAGCAACGAGTCTAGCCTTGTTCCTAGACACTACTCCGCTTGCATCTAATTTGTTTTATAACCCCATTTGGTTCCTATTATGGTTTGATTACTAGGTGGAGGACAAGTGTCCAAACATCATTAGAAACAAATTGATTTAGTTCTTCTTGCATAGCCATTACCCAACTTTCATCTTTTATGGCTTCTTGTGTATTCTTAGGTTCTAAGGTTGAAACGAAACAAAACAAGCTACTTTGGTTTTGAACTTGAGACCTTAATGTTCGCTCGTTTAGCTTTCCTATGACTTTATCTACGGGTGATCTTTGGACTCTTTAATGTTTACTATTTTATCACTTAGAGGTTCTTCTTCTTCACTTATCTTTTTCTTTATTACTATGGCTTCACTTTCTATAACCTCGTCATCGACAAGAGGTGGAGAGGGTTTGGGTGGACTTTCATCAAATTTTATATTTAATGACTCTTCTACCTTAATTGATTCTTTGTTTAATATGACGTAAGCCTTGCTATTTGGCGAATAACCTAAAAAGATACCTTCGGTTGATTTAGGATCAAATTTTGTAAGGTAATCTTTAGTGTTAAGAATAAAAAATTTACTACCAAAGACTCTAAGGTGATTTAACGTAGGCTTTTTGCCTCGAAATAACTCGTATGGAGTTTTTCCTAAAATTGGTCTAATCAAGACTCGATTGAGTATATACGTTGAAGTATCAACGGCATTACACCAAAACTTTTGAGGTATGGATTGTTCATTAAGCATGGTTCGACTCATTTCTTATAGAGTTCTATTCTTTCTTTCTACTACCCCATTCGATTGTGGAGTGCGTGGAGCCGAGAAGTTGTGAGTAATACCATTAGCGTCACAAAAAGCTCCGAATTGCACTTCATTATCGAATTCCCTACCATGATCCGTCCTAATAGACACTATGGGTTTTCCTAGTTGTCTTTGGATCTTTTTGCTTAATATTTCAAAATAGTTAAAGGTTTCGCTTTGTTCTTTAAAAATTTTGTCCAAGTATACCTAGAGTAGTCATCCACTATTACCAAAGTATAGTAGTTGCCTCCATAACTTTGGATAGCGGATGGACCAAATAAATCCATATGTAGTAATTCTAGACACTTAGTTGTGGACACCATGTTTTTAGCTTTATGACTCGAATGAGCTTGTTTTCCTATATTACAAGCATCGCAAAATGATGTTCATATTTTAACTTAGGTAGATCTCTTACTAGATCTTTGGATGATAGCGATTGAAGAAGTCGCATGTTGGCGTGACCCAATCTTCGATGCCATAAGGTCAAGTATCATCCATAGAGGTAAGACATAGTTTGTCTTTAGGTTCATTACCGATTTTAATGACATAGACTCCATGTTTCCTAATTCCTCTTCCTATGGTTATGCCATTTTTAAGTATCTTACTATCGGTTTAGGTAAAAGTACATTGCACTTTTATCATATATTTGTCCTATACTTAAGAGGTTAAAGTTTAGGTTTTCTACGTGACACATCATTAATGGTTAGAGATTTGTTAGAAACCGTACCTTTACCGATGATTCTACTTTTGCTATTTCCAAACACCACATTACCTCCATTAACGGATTCATATGTGGAGAATAGATCACTATTGGCGGTCATGTGCCTCGTGCACCCGCTATCCTTGACCCATTCATCGGGGTCAGGTCGACCTTAAGCACACCTAAAACAATAATAAACTCAAAGTTTGGTCCCCATTTATTCATGGGTCCATTAGTGTTAAACATTCCATTCATGTTAGACATGTATGGATAAGATGAGTATGCATTCCATGGAGCAAAGTTTTGAAAAGAGAAACCGTTTTGCATATTAGGGTTCCATCCCATTTGATGGTTACTTCTTGGATAAACGTTATTAGGTCTCCTAGATGCATTATGTTTTGAAAAGATGGTGCTTTGTTTCTTGCAAAGTAGGATTAATTTTTGGAGGTGGATGTCTAGTGGTGACATGAGTTGGTTTCTTCCTATTTACGATAACGAACTCGGTTCTAGATGATGAGGCTATGTTATTACCACTAGTTGTCACTGCAGATCCACGGATCCCGGTTTGTACATTAGCGGTTCCTTTTTAGGGATCCGTGGGATCCGCCACAACAAATTGGTGGTTTTTCTAATTCTTTAACAAATTTTGTTTCTTTACTTTCACTAGTTGATGGATCAAGTTGTTGTATACCTAGACCCTTTTGGTTGTTGCGGTTTTAACACCATCGAGTATTGTATCTAAGGTGTTTGTACTCATTCTAGCAATTTTAGAATCTAAATGATCAACTAGTGTTTGAAGTTGAACACAAAGTTCACATTCACCACTTGCTATTTTACCCTTTTCCAAACGTTTTAGTTTTGCTTTTAATTCTATGACTTCTTTATCTAAACGTTGGTTTTGACTCTTTAAAAGCTTGTTTTGTTAATTAGTTTTAAGCTAATATTGCATAGTTTATCATATTTATTATGCAATGAGTCGTCATCAAGTGATGAACTACTATAGTATTCGTGACATACCTCGTCATTTGCCATGAGACAAATTTCTTCGTCCTCCTCGTCGCTCATTCCTCACGTGCAGCTCACGAATGCCTTTTGATCATCCCGCTTGGGACACTTACTAATAAAGTGGTTTGGGTCCCCACATTTAAAGCAAGTACGATCATCCTTTGGCTTCTCGTCCTCTTTGCTTTTCCGAAAGCCTTTCTTATCGTCATACGGTTGTTTGACGTATCTACCCTTTCTTCTAAATAACTTTTAAAGTCCCACCGCCATAGCGTACTCTTCGTCGTCACTACTCGAAGATGAGTTCTCTCATCGCTCGAAGCCTTTATGGCTTTAAGGGCAAGAGATTTGTGTTACTCTTTCACCTTTGAGGCTTGGAATCTTTAGTAGGACAAGCTCATAGACTTTTAGGTTGCCTATGAGTTCATCGAGGTGAGGATTGTCAAATCTTTTGACTCTTGATTGCCGTCACCTTGGATCTCCACTTGATGGAAGTGCCTTAGATATCTCCTAACATGGTTACGGCTAGAAAAGGATTCATCAAGTGCTTGTAAAGATGTAATAATAGTATTAAAGTTAGCAAATGAATGATCTATAGTTTCCTCATCCGATATTGAAAATTGTTCATATTGTTGAACAAATAAATCAATTTTATTATTTTTAACTTGTTGGTTGCCTTGATGAGTTACAACTAAAGAATTCCAAATTTCTTTAGAGGTTTTAAGCATAGAAATTCTTTGAATTCCTTTTCGGTAAAGCATTATATAAAACCATTTTTGCTTCACTATTTTTAGAAAGCTTTTTCTTCATTTCATCATTTAGTTTATCATGAGGTATGTGAACTAAATTTCCTTTATCATCATTTGAGGTAGCCTCAAAATCATCTTCAACAATAATGTACCAAAGATCAATATCTTTAGACTTCACATATGTTTGAATCTATTTTTCCAATATATAAAACCATTAGTTTCAAGTAGTGGTGGTCGTTGCATAAATTGCCCTTCCTTATAATTTTCGAACCCATAGTGATCGAAAAGTTTTTAAAATACAATTTTATTTTAAAACTTTTATAAACTTAGCTCTTGATGCCAATTGTGGAAAACTAGAAGGGGGGGTTGAATAGTTTTGCCGATTTTAAGTTGATTTCAAAAACTTTAGATTCGATATTATGTGAAATTGTATGGATGTTGAGAATGTATAGATCTAATGATAATGCAAGCAAATAAATAAAGATAAGGGATAGAAATGACACAACCGATTTATAGTGGTTCGCCACAAGGACACCTTCCTTGCCCTACTCCACTCCCGAGTCACCTACTCGAGAGTTCAAGCACTATGTCAACAAACTCCTTCACTTGGCGGAGAAGCCTTCACAACGTTGCTTACACTTTTTCGGTACAAAGCTAGATACCGAGTCCAGTAGCACGGTGGACCAAACCAACACAACTATTACACAACAAATATGTGAAATATCAAATACAAGATCTTCGCTCTGAAATCTTGGAGTGACAAATCAATCAAGGACCCTTGCTTGGATGACTTGTAGAATGCTCGTGATCTCGCCTTAGAGAAGGACCTATATGAGGATCACAAATAGAAAGAAAGAAGAACAACTCTCTAGATCAAGTGATCTATATGTTAGAAGAGAATGAGAGTGTATATGAGATTTAGTAAGAAGAGGGGTGAGTTAGAATGAAGAAATGGCTCTCTATTTATAGGCAAATTTCCTCACTGTTCCCACGGATCCCTTCCACTTGGGATCCGCTAGCTTAAAGCTAGGGATCCGTGGGCAACTCCTCTTTGCCCATGGGTTTTTGGTTATGGGTCATGGGTTGGTCCATGGGTTATATCTAGATTCAATGTATCTAAGTATACATTGTATCAAGTCTCTTTGGGTATGGGTTAAGATCCATGGGTTGTGATTTTTACCCATCCTAATTAACTATTACAACAAATGCTTTAGTTACTACATTTTGTATTTAAAAGATTATATGTAAATGCTTTACAAAAATAACATGTATCCTTATAATTATACTTAAGACAACATTATATATGTTATCAACAAAACACAAAGAGATCGCAAAATATTAATAAACGTTTTACGGTTTATTTGTATTAACAGTTTCATTAAGCGTATCATCTAGCACAACGTTGGTGTGTCGATGTCTAGTGATGCCTTATGGGATTACATCTCGTACACCTTGCACAAACATGCTTGTATACAACTGTAAACAATTCGAGAAATAAATATGAAAATTACAGGTTGTATCTACGCTTTGTTTTTATAAAAGGTTGTATGATGCGACCTCTTATGATCAACCAACTAAGAAGCGAGTAGTTTTTGCCTTATTGCGCTAACGCATAATAAGCACACCGAGATGGCATGTCGTCCCGTTATCATGTTACGGCCATGATATTTTATTTGAGACACGGTAGTTGTCATATTATTCATGTTGAGCCGTCATGTTTGTAAAGATGACCCAAATTATGGATCCGTCCGAATCTTCATAGAATGGACTAATTTTAAAACACATATGTCCATGAGCATGCCCGTGCCAACAAAATGTTTAATCTCCTTTTGATGTATTTCACTTGTATGATGTACTCTTAGATTTTTATGATGACAACCACCAAATAAGGTAAACATGTATAACTTTCGCATACTGCGAGGGTGTGTCGTGCAACCTCCAAGTAGCCAACTCGAATAAGGTAAGTCAAAGATTAAGAACCGTGACTACTTACTCCTTAGCGCTTCAAGAAATGGATGTCCATATAGCTGGGTTACTTCTCTATAATGTACTTTTGCTGTAAGAGTTAGACCCATCTTGTAAAAGATATTAATTTCTTTAACACTTTCATTCCGTTGACTAATAGAAAATTAGCAACGAAACTATTTTAGTAACCATTAAAGCAGTATGAACTTGTACCCCATTGATAACGCTACACGCGTCGTTCGGGGTCAAGGAAACTTCCTTTTCTTCGAGCAAGTTTTATAACACCCTAGGCGTGAACCTAATCGTTGTAGTGTAGTAATTAGGGTAAGCCACGGGTATTGATATCGTTCTCTGGGGAATAGGAATGCTAGTAAGTTACTACGCTAAGGTTAAGGTTGAGGAAGATTATTTTTGTATTTTTATGTTTTATGAAATGGAAAGGTACGAATCTCGGGTATTGGATTTGGTGGGGGGGGGGGGGGGCTTGGTATTTCTACCGATTACTCTACTATTATCTAATTATCTAAACTAAGGTTGTGGGAGTCTATGTCTAATTAATGTGTGTTCTTATGATAGTTTAAAGATGTGTTTACTTAAGTTGTACTACTCCTTAATTATCTCCTATTGATGGTTGAGTTGTCACGTCCTTATTCTTAGTTGCGTTGTGTGTCTAAAGTTGTAGGGTATGCGTTTCTCCCTAATCTTTGAACTTACCAAAGGGTCTAGATCTACAAAACCCACTAGGGATGATAAACTCTTACTCTAAGGCACTCTTTGGATAATTTAGCCTACAACTACTCGGGTAATCATATTCTAAGGTTCACAAAGATGAATCAAGCATTAAGTACACAACGAATGACCTATCGCATTACTAGATCATTGATCAACTAAGATAAGAAACAACCAATCAATATTCAATAATTAAGTTTCATACTTCTAAGCAAACACACAAATAAATTAGCGGGACATGGAGAACATGCAAGCATACACACAAATAATCAAAGACATAATTGAATTGATGAAGTAAATACTTATCTTGATGTAAGATAGGGTTTAAAACCCTAAAATCTTGTACAAGACACCTTAGGTTCGGTTTAGGTTTTCACTCCAAAAGACTCTCCTAAAAGCGAAAATTCGGATTCTATATATAAGATTACATATGCGGCGTCACCTTATGTTTCGTGGCGCCGTCGTGTCGCCGTCATTAGGGTTTCGTCTTGGCCACGTTAACCTTGCGGCGGCGTCACCTTATGTCCGTGACGCCGTCCTCTTGACTTCGGCGTCGTGCGGGTTGCATCTAGGCCGTCGAGTAGCAACGGCCTACTCTTTTAAAGCCCGGCGTCGTCACTTGAAAATAGGGTATTTGGCTCTTGTATCGTCACAAAAATCCTCCGATGGCGTCGCAATTAACACTGACGCCGTCGCCTTACATTTCGTGACTTTGAGTGTCTCGATTCGACTTTGGCCATTTCTTCATATATTCGCGCCTTTTCGTCCAAATAAGTGCCATTCCAGATTTTGCCTTCAAGAGACCTAAAAGTGAAAAGGAGCGATATTAAGCAATAACGGATACAAAAGTGATCAAATAAGGACTTAAACGACCCTCAAAATGGTACCTTTTAAAACCTTATCAAATATCCCTACACTTGTTATTTGCTTGTCCTCAAGCAAATGTGCGTTAGCCAATTAATTTATAAGTTAGGGGTCATGAAGCATTAATTCAAAGCGGTCCACAACACATATAAGCCCCATAAAGTCATAACAAGCACGGAAATTACATACTAGCACCTCACATGGGGTGTTTGGATACTCGCATCTCTCTCGGTGTATATATGAAATATAACAAATAGGAAATGGAAGATAAACACTCATTAACGGTCCTAGTACATAGATTACCATAGGCTTGAGAATAGATCAAACCTCCATCGCTTTGGCGTAAGCACCTAGGAAAGACTATCAAAGAGGTCTTTTAAAGGGTTGTAACGTTAGGCTTACGGTAGGGAAACAAGGGTTTGGTGGGATAGGCTATTTAGTGGTGGCAAGTCAAAAATCTCTATGTTAAATGCATACGAAGAATGGCGTTGCTAAGCCAAGACTCGACACTCTAAAACTCTAGGCAACGGAAATAAACAAACATAAATTTAAAGGATAGATGTAGGATGGTAGCAGTATTTTTTTTTTTTTTTTTTACACTCTATTTTTTCTTTTCTCTTTCTCTTTTTTTTCGATTTTTTTTTCATACACTTTTACTCTACCATCCTCTACGGTAACATCAAAATGATAGGATTTATAGGCACATCCCTACACTTGAGTTTTATTACTCTAACACTAATTTGACCCGAATTGAAAAGATCAAAACACTTGGGGTACATTGTTATGCAAACAAAGGGAATTTGAATTTAACGTTCCCTTCCGTCATTTCACAAACTTTAACTTTTCCCATGAATCCCAATCGTCCCAAAGCTGTATACAAAGGATATGACTCGACTTAGCAACTCATGCAAGCAACGGATAATTGAACTAAGGGTTTTGGGTGATAACAATAATGCACTAAAAGTGAGTGCATATAGGGTAGGCTAAGGCGATTTGGGTGTATATTTGGGGTGGGGTGTAAACAATGCTCTTCATTGATATTCGGAAAAACCGAAACATCACGAGAACCGCGAAAAGATAGGCTCGAGGGGTTAACTAGGGGTATCGTGTACTAAAGATGAGTACAACGCAAAGGGTGTGAGGAATTACTCAACCGATGTGGAAGAAGTAATTATATTACGGGTATCAAACAAGGGTTATCCTAATGCCTCTTATCATTTAGTTATTCCTAACTACACAAGTGTAGTCTCACTTGCGATCTCGGAATGCATCACAAAACAAGTTCTAGAATTTAATATACTACGGTTCACACTAAGCATTGAAGATGAATGCTTTAATTCCTACTAATCTAAGGCGATCCTCACATTTGGGTGGAATTTGGGTGGTAAAGGGTTTTGTGCTAATCATGCAACTTCCTATCCATGAGGCGCTTTTGTTAAGACTAATGGCCCACTCCTATATGTCATGAAAATGTTTAAATTTGGTGCCAAAATTACCTAACCGACATTTTCTCATGGTTTATTACAAAAGTGCAATTGGACAAAGCAAATAATCAAGGATAAGCATAGTTTCAAAGTTCCGTTTATTTTCCCTCCACACTTAAACTAAACATTGTCCCCAATGTTCCCGAAAGTATCAAAGTTATGATAAAGAAGGTAATTAAAAGCGAAAGAAACTAGTACTCACGATTAGCTCGGTAGGATCCGTGTAAAGTGGTGGTTAAATCCTTTTCAAGAAGAATTATTGCGTAAAAGCTCCTTCCAATCTTATGTAACTTCTTCTTGACAAACTAAACCGCACACTTGAAGAAAACAAAGCGAAACCTTCGTAAAATCGGCGGTAATAATATATATAAGACTCGATTTAAACTATGATACAATGCTTGTGGAATGGATGTTTATAGAATTTCTAAGAAAATTAAGACACGGAAAATTCCAAAATTTATAAGTAGCTCGAAAAGCGAGAAAAAGTAATCGATGTTTTACTCCTTCGGCCCGTAAGGTTGCAATCTCGACGCCGTCAGTTATCTGACAAAAAGCGGTGCGATTTTACGGAAAAATTTCGGAAAATTTACATCTTTAGAATCGGAAAATTTACGCAAAAACATCCATTATGACTCGATACAAGCATTTGACTCGAACAAACAAACATATATATCTTTTAGTTAATTGTTATTCTCATGTTTACGTTTCTTTTGAAAGCGTGTGTAATCCTCCTACACTTATCCCTTATGTAAAATACCTTTATATGCAATTAAGGCGAGGTTAAAAACAAAATAAAACGTTTTACAAATTTAAACATGAGGATAAACAATTAATAAAGATATATGACACACAAATAAAATGAAAAGGGAAAACACATGGGTTGCCTCCCAAGAAGCGCTTGTTTTGTTCGAGTCACGAGCACGACTCTACCCTTATTTAACGGATAAAGGGAGGTTTTCCTACACCTAAGTTTAAGTGCGGGTGATAGTAGCAATACACACACCCTTAGGGTGGAAATTTGCTACGTGAGGAGAGGTGATGGGTGATTTATATGCTCAAAGGTGTGCTCTCTTCAATATAACCTTACCTAAGTCTATCGGTGTAGCGGGTGAATCAAATCTCTCTCTAAAATGGATCATCTTCTATCAACTTCAAAAGACTCTTAGTTAAGGATCCATCTTGACCTAATAAACCGGTTTAAACCCATAGTATTTCTTGTTATCAACCATGAATGGGTGATATAAGTGTGTAAGGTCATGGGTTACTCCTATATTAGCTTCTACTCTACATGGCCTAGAATCTACCATCTTTATCAAGCAACTACCGGACTATCTATTTTGATGGGTGGATTGGGGCTAATTCAATTCCAAGATTCACATCTAAAGAAGGAAAATTGGGTAAGGTTTTGGTTGAGGCTCGGTTCATCAAAATTAGGAACTTCCCTAGGACTAAGAAAGGTCATCACTACAAGCGTTCAAACCCATCCACTACTTGTGGTCGGTCCAAAGGTTCTACCTTTATTGGGGTTCCTATAGTTTCTTCCACTACTTCCGGGTAAGTCATAGGCGGTGTGTGTTTCTCAGTGATGGTAGGACTTGTGGGTTATCCGATGGGATTGGATTTCCTACTCATCCTCCATCTTATCAAGATCACCTATGTATTCATTTTGTCTTGTGGTAGCGCCTAACCATGACATGCACCTTGGTACCTCAACTCTAATCATCTTCTTCCAAAACAACCTTTCCGACCGAAGTTTCCAAATTGAAAATAGGTCTAAAGATTCGTTTTGGGTCCCATGTTCCACTTCTAAATTGGGCGTGAATCTCAAAGGTTTCCCATGCAATTCGAACACCACGTCCCAAATATCCCCATCCGCTACATAGTCAAGTCTCCTTTGGGTTTCGTGGGCGTCGAGTGTAAAAGAATTGTAGTGGAAGCGATGAAATCAATACCATGATAAAGGACTTTTGTAATAAATATTTAATTCGAGTCACGCCTCGGAAATGATTCATCATGATGTTCTTGGAACCTCAATATCTCATTTTGGAGTGGAAGGGTAAATTATGTAGTAGATTTCGTTGATTAGGTGAAAGTTTTGGCAGATTCGCGTTCTCCATAACGGCTAACGGAATAGTCAATGAAAATGGTTACGAACAAAGGTCACGAAGAAGGGGGATAGACTACGAGGAAGCTAAAAATGAGAAAAAGTTTACTTGATAGGAATCAAGCAAAGAAACCTAAGCGAGGTGGACTACTAACTAGCTATTCTATTCCCCGTGGCGCCAAAAACTTGATAACGCTACGCGTCGTTCGGGGTCAAGGAAACTTCCTTTTCTTGAGCAAGTTTTATAACACCTAGGCGGTGAACCTAATCGTTGTAGTATAGTAATTAGGGTAAGCCACGGGTATTGATATCGTTCTCTAGGGAATAGGAATGCTAGTAAGAAGTTACTACGCTAAGGTTAAGGTTGAGGAAGATTATTTTTGTATTTTTATGTTTTATGAAATGGAAAGGTCGAATCTCGGGTATTGGATTTGGGGGTTGGTATTTCTACCGATTACTCTACTATTATCTAATTATCTAAACTAAGGTTGTGGGAGTCTATGTCTAATTAATGTGTGCTCGTATGATAGTTTAAAGATGTGTTTACTTAGGTTGTACTACTCCTTAATTATCTCCTATTGATGGTTGAGTTGTCACGTCCTTATTCTTAGTTGCGTTGTGTGTCAAAGTTGTAGGGTGTCGTTTCTCCCTAACTCTTTGAACTTACCAAAGGGTCTCGTCTACATAACCCACTAGGGATGATAAACTCTTACTCTAAGGCACTCTTTGGATAATTTAGCCTACAACTACTCGGGTAATCATATTCTAAGGTTCACAAAGATGAATCAAGCATTAAGTACAACGAATGACCTATCGCATTACTAGATCATTGATCAACTAAGATAAGAAACAACCAATCAATATTCAATAATTAAGTTTCATACTTCCTAAGCAAACACACAAATAAATTAGCGGACATGGAGAACATGCAAGCATACACACAAATAATCAAAGACATAGTTGAATTGATGAAGTAAATACTTATCTTGATGTAAGATAGGGTTTAAAACCTAAAATCTTGTACAAGACACCTTAGTTTCGGTTTTAGGTTTTCACTCCAAAAGACTCTCCTTAAAAGCGAAAAATTCGGATTCTATATATAAGATTACATATCGACGGCGTCACCTTATGTTTCGTGGCCGTCGTGTCGCCGTCATTAGGGTTTCGTCTTGGCCACGTTAACCTTGCGACGGCGTCACCTTATATCCGTGGCCGTCCTCTTGACTTGGGCGTCGTGCGGGTTGCATCTAGGCCGTCCCGGTAGCAACGGCCTACTCTTTTAAAGCCGGCGTCGTCACTTGAAAATAGGGTATTTGGCTCTTGTATCGTCACAAAATCCTCCGACGGCGTCGCAATTAACACTGCGCCGTGCATTACATTTTAAATGACTTTGAGTGTCTCGATTCGACTTTGGCCATTTTCTTCATATATTCCGTCTTTTCGTCCAAATAAGTGCCATTCCGACATTTTGCCTTCAAGAGACCTAAAAAGTGAAAAGGAGCGATATTAAGCAATAACGGATACAAAGTGATCAAATAAGGACTTAAGCGACCTCTCAAAATGGTACCTTTTAAAACCTTATCACCCATGCTTTTGCAAGTGATACATGTGTATGTGAGATGTGTTATATATGCACATAAATTTATATATGCTTTCATGTAATGAATCGAGTCAAATTTATATATCGTATATAAACCTACTGTAGCGGGCTAGACTCTACGAATATTTGATCATTAGCAAGCAAAAATGATTAACCCCACTTTTTAAGTGGGTTAGGTTAGGTGTTTGAAAAGATTTGAACACCTCTTGATTTATGCCATTGGTTCTTGTTGTTTCTTCAAGATTCGGATGAGCAGGTTGTGTTATGTGTTCAACATACTCTGCAACTTTTAGGTAGGTCGTGCCGAGTAGTGCGAGTAGGTGCGCCTCATTCTATGTTTAGGTGTGCCATAGCGTTGATTGACTTGAACATATCTTGTTCATTGGAACAATAGTCAGGCATCTTTCAAGGATGGCTGATGTTGCATCCAACTTAGACAACGTGAGTCGCTGTTGCACCATTAGTTCTTAGGGGATGTTTGGTACGCATGAATGGAAAGCTGAGAAAGGGAAAAGAGGTTGATTCTCATGTTTGTTTGACATAAGAATGGAAACATGGAATTAAATTACCATTCTTATTCCCCCATTTTGTTTCTTTAAAAAAAGAGGAGAAAGGTGGAGAATGAGAATTTTAGAAGGGCTCTTTCTCTCTATCCATTCTCTAGTGAATGAAAAAATCACGGACAAAAATTCACGTTATTTATTTTATTCACGTTTTTTTTTAATTCGCGTTTTTTTTACTTCACGTTTTTTTTAATTCGCGTTTTTTTTAATTCACTCGTTTTCGTTTGTTTTTATACGTTTTCATCTGTCTTCGTTCGTTTTCGTCCGTTTTCATACGTCTTCGCCCGTTTTCATACGTTCTCGTCTGTTTTCATACGTTTTCGTCCGTTTTCGTTCGTTTTCATACGTTTTCGTCCGTTTTCATTAGTTTTCTTTCATTTCCGTCCATTTTCATACGTTTTCGTCCGTTTTCAGGCGTGTTTTTACGCTTTCATAAAAAAATTGTGAATAAAAAAGAAAGACAAAAAGACAAGAAAAAAAACATGGACTTAGGTTTATCTATTAAATTTTAGATTAATCCCATTAGATCAAACTAGATGGATGGTGAGGATTTGTCATAGTAAGCATCAAAATAAGAGTATGCATTTAAATTTTCTCTACCGTCACATGTAAAAACCCTATAGCGAGAAAATTATACAAATATTGATGTGTATATACTAGTGTTTGTAAATCGAGGTTTTAATTGCTTATCCTCTACGTGTATATACTAGTTCGATCATGAATATTATACTGATATCCATCTTTTTATTAATTGTGTTTAGTGCAATGTGTAAGTTGTAGAAATATGTTTTTTGTCATTTTGTTTCATCGTAGAGATGATATAATATATTTTATTTGACAAAAACTTGAATTATGTTTGCATAATTGTAATTATGTGACCTGATAGCGCCAAATAATCAACGTAACTAAAAAACCTGAAAATATATATATTCATTCATTTATGTACCAAACAAAGGAATTGATTCTTTAATCGATTCGACACTCTATTCTCTATTTTTGCCAAACACAGAATCGTTCTCTTATATCGGACTCATTCTCTTCTATGCCATTCCATTCTCCAATGCATTTCATTCTTTTGTGATTCGTCATGCTAAACGTCCCTTATATTACTCATGCTAAGTGAATTAGAGTCGCATAGATGGGTTGTAAAACAAAATTCATTGATTAAGACATGCTTATATGCCATGTTCCTTCCCAATGTGGACCGGTGGGTTAAGTTCTTAAGAGTTTTTCGGACCTGTAATAGAACTTCGCAATAGCATAGTTGTTACTTAGTTCGGGAAGGATTGAAACTAAAACATAGGTTGTGATCTAATTTATGAGCATTGACCAAATACGGGTCATATTGAACTTGAGCACTATTGTAGCTATTTTAAGTCAATTTAGATGATGTTACTTACCTGCTTTACTACGATATGCATATGGCTACTCTCCTCAGTAAGCCAATTCACGATAAAAGGCGGTGATATATTTTTGTGATAATACAAGGGAGTATACAAAGCAATTGTTTAGTGACAATACCAGGGAGTATCCAAATTGGGCTTTTCTTGTCAAAGTTCAATGGTCCAAAATGATGACAGCATATGTTGCTTTGAGTCTGGACTCTACTGCAAATTTTTATTTTTATAAATATAGTCATCTCATTTGAGTGAAACACAGTTTGAAAAATAATTAGGCAATAATAGGATACACCAAATTTATTTGATCAATCAAATCCAGGTTAGGTTAGACCAAAGTATATTGTCGTATATACAATATACTTTATGTTTTTTCATATTATTACCGATCCTTTGGTTAATCTTGATTACCTTTGACAAGCTTATGTCTATTCACCTCAGTGAATCATTTCTGTCATGCCATAAAAGCTAGCATGATTTAGGAGAGGATTAAACCACAACAGAAGCCATGGTGTCATTCATCTCAGTGAGACTATCAGGTGTGGATCAAACTAAACTCAATATAGATAAACTATATGCTTTTACCTTTCCATTTGAATGATCCAGAGAGACACGATCACTTTTAGTCACTTTGTAGCAAGTAATATATTGAACATGAGTGAATATATGGTGAGCATACGAGGCAAAAATTTTGGTCGTGTCCCACGGATGGCGCCAAATGATGATACCAAAATCCGCATGGTCGTCAAGGTGATGAGCTGTCCGTTTGACTTGGGTTGACCTTGACTTCGGGTCTTCGGTAACAGTGCTGAAAAGACAAAGAAACACCGTTAGAGAGGACCCCAGGCTGAGCCTAGGGGAACCCCCTCCGACGATCAAGTTAGTATTGATCACATAGATAAATTATGCATTATGATACTTAGATGCATATGATGATAAGAAAGTTGGATACTCTTGATGAGAGTGTTTAGGTTAGAAGATTGAGATGAAGATGGTCTGCCTGTATCGCTATAATACATCCCTATTTATAGGCTCTTTGATATGAGAGAATCATATCTAATAGAATCAAATCTGTCATAGCAAATATATGATCATATCTAATAGAATCAAATTTGTAAGAGATCTAATATATGATATGCATGTTGATAACCCACTTGTTTGGCTTAATGTTTATCCGTTTCTGTACAAAGCAATCCAACTTGCATATGGTTCCTTGTATATAAATATATTTACATACATATATGCCCATCTAATAATAATGATGGATAGCATACATGTTGTATTCACCATAGCTGCATATAAAGCTATACCAAATTAGCAATTGGTTAGTACTTAAATGGGGATACACTATCACAATCCAAGTGTTATTCCGCAAATATTTAAGTATAATTCTTTGATATGTGTCAATAAAGAGTTAAACGTTGAAAAAAATTATAATGTGCATAAACTGTGTTATATAAATGTGAATCAATAGTTAGTAGATGTGCCATTTAAGTGTTAACCAATTAATAGTTAATCACTAAAGAACATTTCCATTTTTTATTAATTATACTATGGGTTTGATTTCTATGCATGTTTAGTTTTGATAATATACTTTTTTTAATCTATTTTGGTTATCTGATCAGATCTTTTGATCGACTAATTTAAGGTTTTGAATTCAACATTATTTATATACATTGTTTTCACGTCGGCCATTGATTTTTCATTTTTGTTGTATTTAGTACATTAATTAGTTAATGTAGCCCTCGATCTTGCTTTAGGGCAACGAGTGGGTTTCTTTTTAAAAATGTTCTAAAAATTTGGAAATAACAGTGATCATTCATTTCAACCTTATATGGTATGAATAAGTTTAAGATATTGACCCTTTTAATAATTTCATGCATTATTTTAATAATTACATGCATTATGTAAAATATTTATAAAGTTTTACCAGATTAATTTATACATGGTGGAAACAAAATTTACATAAAAAAATTATAAATTAGCGGCATGTCAATCTATAATTTTTTTTTATTAAAGATTAGCATTGTAATGTAAATCCTCTTAACTTCCATAATCTAAGATAGAAATGTATGGTGAAGAGGGGAGAAAGCCACTCTGACGTGGCACCTCTTCACCGGCTCGCCACCACGCCAGCCCACCCCGCCACCCTTCGTTGTGGAAGTGAAGCACAAACGAACAAAAGATATTTAAAAACATTACTGTTTCATTCAAACGGTTATTGTTTTAAAATCAGTTTTATTTTATTTTATAAATAATACTCCATTTTACCAAATATTTTCACTTAAACTCTCTCGACTATCTTTATTTTCACAAACAACCTCAAAATACATCATCTTTTTTCACACAAACACTATGGCTAACAAACCAAACGAGGTGTGACGAGTGATCCTTACACGAATAAGGAGAGAACTTGTGGCAAAGGTTGACCTGACGACCAATTTGCTTACAAAGTTGACACGATATCTCGAGGAAATGCGAAGCCGTGAACCAAAATGACTAGGGTGCATTCGTTGCTCCTCAATGTGCCCATCAACAGCTACGGGTTGTACACGCTACTAATGACAACTAAAGCGGATGTGTGAGTTACAACCCACTTACGGGCAGCTCACGAGGAGGTGTTGCGGAGCATTGCTGAGAAGCAAGAATTCATCCGCAATTTAAGATCACTATAAAGCTCGAATCATGTTTTAGTGTTTTATTCGTATGTTTATATTTTTAATTATCTACATTTTAGTATTTTTATTTAAATGCGTTTATGTTTTTATTGTGTATGTTTTAGTTTTATGAATGAAATTTAGTTTTTTGAACAAATGGAAAAGAAAATAAAATTAGGGTGGGTGGGGCGAATGAAATGTTTGTTTTGTGTTATAAATGAGAGGGTATTTTAAAGTGAGATTGTTAAAATGAGGTGACATCCGGTGATGCCCAAATTAAGAGGTTTTGCGCTTCACCGCACCTTTTATTCTCGATTTATATTTGCTAATAGGTCCTAACTGGACACCTTTTAAAACATAAACAATGCGTTTAATGTGTAGTTGATACATTCCAACTTTTATTTTTAATCAAAAAATTCATTTAACAAAAATTGTTTAAACTAATAATCTACTACGATTAAATGTTATGTTCATTTTAATACACTCAAATAGTATTGGTGATCCAACCTTTCTAGGGTCACTCCTATCATTTCAGCGTCATATCATATTTTCTCTCTAAGACCTAACGCATAAGCTTTAGCTCATAATAAGACGACCTCAGTTACAAGTAAAAACATACCCTCATAAAATTTAATTAAAAAAAAAACACACACACACAAATTAAATGCACAAGTTTGATCAATTGAGCGACCAAACCAAGCAAAAAGAAAAGAAGGAATGACCGCGTCTCTTGGATTGTCTCCTGGAGGGGGGGTGGGGGCGTCCTTGCAAGGTAGACCGAACCTTACAATGGTCGCCACTACCACCGGTCTTAACAAATCTCATCCAGATTTAATTGAGTCTGACATGGTATATATTGAAGTGTTCAAATCAACGAGCTAGGAAGTAGGAACCTAAATAGACACTTTCTATATATCAGATGAATTCATGTTAAGATAATTAAATAAACTCGATCTCTGTAAAAATACCACACACACACTCTCGATAACAATTTAGCTCTTTTTTTACATGAATCTATACAAACGGAAACTATTGAATATTTGTAAGCTGATCACCCTTGATGGCTTAAGGTAAAGCAAGCAAAACTAGGGCTTTAAGCCCTAAATTTTTTAATACCTTTATATATAAAGTCAGTCTTATGTTTTTTTGTCGCCATCTTTAAAAATCCAATTATTAAAGCCCCAATTAGCCGTAAAAGTTAAATAATCGAAAATTTTAGGCCTCTTATATATCTAGTTTTTAAGCCTACAACTTGTAGAAAAATCTTTAAGTACAAAAATGATTTTTAAATATTGATCCTAGATCATTCTATCACCATGTGGTTGTCATAGTTTAGATTTCGTAATATGTGACATGGTTAGTTTTTTGTTTAAAAGGCTATCAGATTTTTGGAGTAGTAGAAAGTATATGTACTTTTTTTATCCCCGTGAAAATTTCTGTAAGATCAGATTTAAAATTTAACTCTTAAACAGTTATCACAAACACGTTGAGAAACTGTCAAAGTAATAAGATATCAAGCCCAACAAATAAAAGATGCATTATATGCATTAAAAGAGTTTTGCACCAAGTATAAAGCAATACGCGATTCAAAGACTCCAGTTAAAAATGAAGTAGGTATATTGATTTTTGTTAAGGATGGTTATTTGGTATGACATGTTATTTGTAATCAATTCCGTTAGAAAAAATTTACAATCATAAGATATTTCTGTTAATGATGTTATTAAACAATTAGACGGTCTTATTTTTTTTTCTTTAAAAATTGTAGATATAATGGATTTACGGATGATTTAAGTTCCGTCAAAAAAATTGCTTAAAAATGAATGTAGAACTAAAATTTGGATTAAAAAAATTATTGGTAGAAACAAAAAATATGATAATAACGTTGACAAAGACACTATAAAATTGGCAAAGTTTTTTAGTACTGATTATTCTTTATGCATTGAGATCAAACTATATTGTCACTTAAAAGTATAGTTGACCAATTTAGAGTGTACAGGGGTGTTTTAATTTTCTGTTTAGCATTAAAATTTTAATTTCACTTAATGATACTAAACTAAAATATAGCTGTCTTAACCTTGAAAGTTCTTTAAACCATACCAATTATTCGGATATTAACAATAGACTTAGCATCAAATGTCACATCAAAACCACAAATTATTTTTGTTATACATAAATCATTTATGTGTAAGATTTAAATTAGTGGTTCATAAATTAGAAAAACTACATAAAAGACAGTTGGTATAATCAATGTTGATTATTTTACTTTTCTTATGAACTAATAACATGGGAGGGAATTTGTAAAATGTGTGGCGCCAAAACTTTTTGGACCATTTCAACTAGAATATTTTGATTAAATTTTGTTTCTCAAATAAAAGATTATAGTTAATGAGTTGGAAAAAAAGTGAGGGAACCAAAAATAAATGTGCCACCAATTATCTTGGCAAACAAAAAGTAAAAATAAACTACTATAAAGAATTACACCTAAACTATATTATTATACTCGAGTTCATCGCTAATCGGTAGCTAAGTGAAAAAACTTAGCAACGTATTTGAGACAACTTAAAAAATCCATCATTGTGTCGTCAGAGTTTTGTCGCTAATAGTTGCAACCTAAGTTCGTCGCTATCTCTGTCGCTATTTGATTACATTTAGCGATAGAATTGTGACAAATATGTAATTCATCTCCAAACTTGTTACTGATTTGTCACTAATTTGTCGCTAATTTATCAAAGCCAATTTTGTAGCTAAACTATCTCTAATCCGTCACTATGAACCATTTTTTTGCAACATACTGATTCGATCGCTAATTTCCGTCGCTGTTGCTCAGTATTCTAGTAGTGCAACGATTTGAATTAGATACATTGGTAATCTTTTAGATGCACTCTAATATATTTTCTAGTTAAAATTAGATGCATATATATATATATATTAGATGCATGTCATCAAGTTAGGCGAATCTTATGTATTTTTAATCCTTCGCGGGTCAAATTTGTTGCTAGTACTACTTTCCATCATTTTCACTTTAAAATCACTTTTGAAACTAATTAGGATGCATCTACATGAGCAGAATCATCTAATTCAATCGATCATCTCGGATCGTGGTTATAGTTATTTAAATCATTCTCATTTTAGTTTTCTTTTCATTGGCTCCTACCGAGATTTATTTTTGAAACTAAGAATTTTGAGAGAAATTATACATATAAAAAATGCTATACCAATTGATATACTTAATTATATTAGAAATCTAAGTTGTTTCCCTCATGCTTATATTGAGTATAAAATATTGTTAATTATTCCGGTGACGGTTATTATTGCGAAAAAAGGTTTTTAACAACTAAAGTTAATTGAAAATAATTTATCGAAAATGCCACAAGAAAAAGTAGATGAATTGGCTCGTTTATCGTCCAAAAATGAAATATTACACCATATCGATTTTAAAAAATTAATTAAATATTTTGCATTAAGAAAAGTTACAAATATAAATTACATATAAACAACTTTTCCTTGAATAGCTTTGATAACAAAAGCCACATTTTAAAGCTTCGGTTTAGCCTTCCGTGAAAGTTGAGCCGCCTCAGTGATAAACTATACAATTATTTCTTGATCATCACGCCCCCTTCAATGTTTAGTGTTTTCACTTTGAATCTCTCAAGTTTACGTGAGAACTTTGCTATCGATCCACCTATCTCATCTGTTTCCATGAAATCATCTTTTAACTCTCTACTTTCGGTCTCTTGTTTATCATATACATCATCTTCACCAATATGGTCTTGTGAACTCACCGGATATCTTTCTATAAACTCAGAAATCACTTTTACTTGAGTATCCTTAAGCTTTTACTAGAAACTTTTCAATGTCGCTTTCTTTCTCAAACTCCAAGAAGATTTTCTGAAGCAATAAACCCTTGTGTTCGTTATCAACACTATCCAAACACTCAAAAAGGATCCGAGTTAGCTCATTAAACACTTCATCTTCATGTGCATCTTCTTGTTGATAGGAAGTTGATGTTGACGTTTGTTATCTTGAAGAATGATTCGCTCTAACGGTTCTATAATTACAACCGGTTCTATGATTGATGATGAATACTTGAATTTCACTTTGAATCTCTCAAGTTTACGTGAGAACTTTGCTATCGATCCACCTATCTCATCTGTTTCCATGAAATCATCTTTTAATTCTCTACTTTTGGTCTCTTGTTGATCATATACATCATCTTCACCAATATGGTCTTGCGAACTCACCGGATATCTATCTATAAACTCAGAAATTACTTTTACTTGAGTATCCTTAAGCTTTTGTACTAGAAACTTTTCTATGTCACTTTCTTTTTCAAGCTCTGAGAAGATTTTACGAAGCAATATACCCTTGTGTTCGTTATCAACACTCTCCAAACACTCAAAAAGGATCCGAGTTAGCTCATTAAACACTTCATCTTCATGTCCATCTTGTTGTTGTTGGTATGAAGTTGATGTTGATGGTTCGTTATCTTGAAGAACGATTGGCTCTAACGGTTCTATGACTGATGCTGAATATTTGAATGACGTTAGCTTTGAAAACGAATAGGGTCTTGTGGGTTGAGGAAAATTATGAAACTCCATTGAAGATCGAATTTTATTAAGTTTTGTTATAGTGATGATGGTCATAAACTCATGTAGCTAATTGGTTATATATACTTGTAAAAATTTTATGTCAACAAAGAGTGTCCTTTTACCAAGTTTGTTATTGAATATCTCATAAGTGAAGATTCATAGAAATATCGTACGTAGAAGATCAGAAGTATTCAAGAATATTTGAAATGGTTCAAAACATACGAACACGTAAAGTGGTTGACAAGTTATTCACTCAAACTTAGACAACACATGTGTTTGACTTTGACCTTTTCATTAGTTTGGAATTTGGAAGAATAGTACTTTGATCAAGTAAAGAGATTCAAGTAGTCAAACAGTCAAACTGTATCTTTATGCTGCCAAATGATCTCAAGTGATTATAATTTATGAATAGTAATAGTCGTACATACTTTTTTGTTCGACATATCTTGCATGTAAGTGGTCAACTAGGCAGTGGCGCAGTGCGAACCAATAGCATGTATTTGACAATTGCGACAACAATATACGCAACATTAGAGAAATAAGCAAAGAATACACAAGTTTAAAATATAAACACGTTATACCGTCGAATACCTTTTTATTAATACTGAATACAGCTTACAATTCGAGTAAGAAAAATATTAAATAACTCCCTTCACCTTTATTTATATAGATAAGGATGTAAAAACTTTCATTTAATTGCGAGATTTTCATAAAACCGATCCTTGATAAAGCTTACCTTGCTTTACACTCCAAACTAAGTAATCCTAGTTATAATCAATATTACAATATACACTTAAGTCCCTAATTTAAATTTTAGTTTACTACTAATTTTTTACAATTTCAACTTTAAGAGTAACACTTAGGGGGTGCTTGGTTGAGGGTAATGGAAGGTGGGGAATGGAAAATTAATGATTAAACATGTCTGGTTAGGAGTAAGAAATGCAATAATTATTTAGTATTGGGTAATGGAGCATTACTTAGTAAATTGAGAGGTATGACAATGATTACCCACCAGCCACCACCACCACCACCAGTAGCCACCACCACCACCACCAGCAGCCACCACCACCACCACCAATTTGGAGGTTAATGTGTTTTTCTTAAACCAAGCACTATCAAAGATAATGATAATCTCCATTCCATTCCTTTGCATTCCCTTTGCCTTTGCCTTTCCCATTCCCCATTTTGAACCAAGCGCACCCTTAAACATAACAGATACTCAACACCTTTTTCCAGTGTTGGAACCTCAAACTAGAGAACACTATTGTCGAGTAGGCATGTACTTCAGTAATTTTCCAAGATTAGCTTCACTTTCTTCTTTTTAGCAACATTACATGTGTACCCTCTTGACCAAGTACCTCAATTTTCATAATGTTTGGCCTCACATTTGCACAAAGGTGTACCCTTTCTTCCTTTACTAAGAAGTTTGTGGTTTTCTTTTCTTTAAGTTGTTTAACATCCGACCGTCTTTGAGCTACTGCAATATCATCATTCTTATCCTGAACAGCCTCAGCTTCACGATTTCACTTAGCTCACTGCAATTCCACCTCAAACCAAACACGTTTTTTAACATGTACTCCATGGATTCCTATTTTAACACCAGGACCAAGTTACTTGAGCCCAACTCGTTTATGACCAAGTTGTTTGAACCAAACTTGATTTAAATCTCCATGCTTTTATACACCAAAAGTCATCACTTTTGATTCAAGAGTATACACACGTTCTTTTCCTAACTCTACCCATCTACATATTCACATTTTAACCATATTTTTCAAGAGTGCTTAATGAAATCAAGCTTCTTCTTAACCCTGAAACAAACCTGAAATCTTCTAGTATAAAACTTGAACCATCATGAACTGTATCTTCATTTTCTTTGTCCCTCTGATAATGCATGTCCTGTTATCACATAAGTGAACCGAACCACTATCAATACCCTTGAAGTCATACAAGAAATTCCTCTTATGTGTTATATGATAAGATCCCACATAGTCATCTCATCATTCCAACTACCACCAAGGCTTCTCTGTAACACTCTCAATTTCGTGAGCAGTGAATTCAAATTGGGTGTTACTCGACGGTATGACAGTTATAATAACAGAAAACGATCTCTAACTGAGTCGTTTAAAATGATTTATCATTCATTTTATTCAAATATATCAGAGTTTACAAAATAGGTCCTAGTAGTTTCCATGATTACAAAAAACATCAATATAAAGTCTTTGATATTTTTCCGAAGGGTTATTATACAAACAAGTTACTATATTTTACAAAAAAGTTCGCCTAAGTTACTCAACTTTCAAAATTTTCATCCAAGTTAGTTATCTGTGCTTAACCGGTTATGTACGTTACTATGTTTTTGGTAACCGAATATGACCGGTAAATGGCTTATATTTATTACGAATTTAGTCCTTGTGGTTTGTGAGGTATCACCAATTTAGTCCATAATTTATTTTTTAATTTATTTTAAATATTAATATGTTAGTAAGGTCTGTTTTTATACGTATTCGTCATTTTTACGTTTTTGTCCGTTTTCATACGTTTTCACCCGTTTTCTTAGGCATTGTGTTCGTTTTATACGTTTTTGTTCGTTATTATACGTTTTCACTCGGTTTCTTACGTTTTCATACGCTTTTTGTTCGTCTTTATACGTTTTTCTTACGTTTTCATAAGTTTTCATATGTTTTTTCCGTTTTTGTATGTTTTTATACGTTTTCTTACTATTCATTTTTATACGTTTTTGTCCGTCTTTATATGTTTTTCTTACGCTTTCATACATTTTTGTTCCTTTTTTATCTGTTTTCATACGTTTTGTGAAAGCGTAGGGGGGTAATCGTTTCGTTTCAAACTTAAAACTTTTGTATCAAATATAGTATAAACCATTGCATTTACTAATCTCGACGCGAGAATGCATTTAACGCATTACGGCATGTAAGGCCAACCCCTTAATATCACATACGATTCCGCAAGATTAATGGTTCATTATAAATCAAGTTTCACCATTATTAGTCTGGTTGCTTTTTCTTGATCAAGCGTGTCATAATATGTAAAGTGTTAAATATAGTTTGTTGCTATATGAAAGACCAAGTATGTATCACAAACATAGACATCAACCACATAGAAAATAAACAATGTAATGCAAGAATAAAAGTAAAGCGATAAGTAAAAGGATAGACAATCCAACACGAGGATTTATAGTGGTTTGACTACAAGGACACCTTCCTTGCCCTACTCCACTCCCCGAGTCACCTACTCGAGAGTTCGTAAACACTACACGACACCAACTCCTTATGGCGGAGAAGCCTTCACAACGTCGCCTACTCTTTTTCCGGTACTAGGCTAACCACCGGGTTCTTTCACGCCAAGGTGAACCACACCTACCACAACGTCGCCTACCCTTTATCCGGTATTAGGCTAAGTACCGAGTTCCATTACAATGGAGGAACTACTACCCAACACTACACGACACCTAGCCCCAAAGGAGATCTACTCCTTATAACAACATCAACAAGGATATCAATATCCTTTGACCCAATACTAATCTATCTTGTACATCGAATCACACCATATCGAATGTACACCTTAGGCACCTTTCACTAATGCCTTTGACTCGATCTCTAGGCACCCTTCACTAATTCCTTGTGACTTTACTTCTAGGCACCCATTATGTTTTGTGGCCCAACATAACAAACCTTGTGTTTTATGGCACAAACACATAAACCATCTAGTCTAGTCATAAATACAAGAATATGATACTAGACAATATCCAAGACAATGTGTCTAATGGATATGAAGTCCTAAACTAAACATCAAGAACACAAAGCATGATGTAGTTAGTCTTCTATGAATGAAGATGACAAGTTTCCCAAGCTTGTTGTAGAAGATCTTCATGTGCTTGTATCTTGTGATGGGTGATCACTTCAAGAGGTAAGGAAGCAAGATCTCTAAGCTTGCTTTCAGGATCACCGGAGTATGCTTACAACAAATGAGAGTTAGAAGCATTATGATCATATGAGATGAAGGTGGTTTACATGTTTCCAAATGATCTAGATATCCTAGAAATGGTGGAGAGAAACTATGTGTGAAGGTGTGAAGAAATGGTAAGAAGTGGTTTGCTATTTATAGGTAAAAGACCAAAACCATGTTACGCCCCAAGGATCCCTTCGGAGGATCCGCCCTTGTAATTCAAGGGATCCGTGGGCACTTTGAGGGATCCGTAGGAGGCTCCTTTGCCCATGTGTTTTGGGTCATGGGTCATGGGTTATGGGTTGGTCCATGGTTATTTCATTAGATACAATGTATCTAATAGATGCAATGCATCTAGTCAAATGGGTATGGGTCTTGGGTCATGGGTTTTACCCAACACATTTACTTATGTTTACTTAAGTGTTTTATAAACTATTTAACTAAACATGTTTAATGGTTTGTTAGGGGTTTGATCATAACGCAACATAACAAACATGTACGAACCGTGTTGTAGCATACAAGGACTTGAGTCGTCGAGAGGTGTTGAGAGTATGTTGAGACAAAATATAATTACAAGTAACTTATACATTTTACGTTATGTATTACAAGTTACATGTTTGTCATCAACAAAACAAATGAGAATGTCTGATTAAATATCGTAATATTTGCACTAACACGTTTTATACGTTTTGTCCCTTTTTCGTTATCATCCACTTTATTCGTTTTATTACATTTTATATCGTTGTTTGTCCATCTTTCTCGTTTTATCCGTTTTATACGCTTTTAAAATGGGCGAAACGTATAAAACGGATGAAAACGTATAAGAACGGATAAAAGCGTATGAAATATATAAAAGCAGACGAAAAGTATAAAAGCGGATAAAAATAGATAAAAACATAAAAAAATGGACGAAAGTGTATAAAAACGGACGAAAGCATAAGAAAAACTTGTTCACCTACTTTAACTTCGTCCCGACAACAACTAGAGTGAATGGTTAACCTTCTGTAACTTGGATGAATAAAACGCAAACTTTAGTAACTTAGGTGAACATTTTAGCAATGTTTGTTAACTTAGATGAAGAAAACGCAAACTTTAGTAACTTAGGCGAACACTTCCGTTTTTATCTAATGACGTGGCATTTGTCAACCGGTTAACACCCAGTAGCCAGTTTTCGGAGTAACTTGAATGAACGATTTTCAAATGTTCAATAACTTGGATGAACAATTCGCAAAGTTTAATTACTTGGATGAACAATTTGAAAGTTAAGTAACTTAGGCGAACTTTTTTTTAAGTTATAGTAACTTATTTGTATAATAACCCTTTTTCGAATGATAAATATGTTTATAGCCTTCTTGTAGTTTCCATGCCCCTACGTGCCTGCCTCGATCATTATGGACCTGAGATAAAATATGCTTAACATGTCAACACAAAGGTTGAGTAAAATCCATAGGTTTAATGTTAAATGTTGAACACAATATGTTTGTAGTGTGAGCTAATTAGACTCATACTCATGGTTTGAAAACAAAACAGTTATTATTTCACTAAGCTCATGCAACCAAAGCGTTAACGAGTTCTAATATCAATTGGCATGTTTGTCGCCCCTGCATGTAATTTGTCGTTATACCCTATGTTCTCAAATATAATGCGTTTGTTTGAACGTACTTGGTCAACACAAACGGGATTCATCAATCCCAATAGGCCTATTCACACTATCCACGCTCACTACATTTAGTGATTAACTGGTTTATGATGTGGGGCCTTATGTTTGGCAATAATGGTACTTAGTGACAATAAAACAATCAGATAAGCATGCAGTTCAAATGTTTGTGTGCTCATGTCAAAATAGCATGTATCTCCGTCAAGGGTTTGTAAAACAATTAAGTAATTGAAAGTGGGGCTATGAACTCACCGTGAGTTAATAGATGTTAAGTTAACAACGAAATCAACGGATAAGCCGGGGAAAACCTCTACACGCAATCTAGAGTATGATGAAATGTCTTAGGTTTTGAAATAACGATGTGGAAATATAAATGAGTCTATATAAGCTATATATTAATCATGATGTTTTTTTTAATAATAATGTATGTTATTTATGAAAACGATTTAGTTTATAAAACGTTTTTAGTTAAATATCGTACTACTATTTGGGCCATCATAATTCAGAGGTCATGTACTAAATGTATGATGAGCTAAGAAACTTTAAATCATGAATCCAGCAACTCGTCAATGCGTTCACCCCGAAGAGGCCCCTCATATGAAGCTCCCTACTATCATAGTACTTAATATGTAAACATATATTTTGCTTGATTTGGTTAAAGGCCTAAGTGTGAAAATAGTCATATGGTTTGTAAACTTTAATTAGTTTACATCTTGTATAATTGATTTTAATCAAGTCTTATGTTTAACTTAAGTTATAAAAATGATAAGTTACGATAATGTGTCAAAACCGGTTTCTAGTAATATTTCTCGTCAATTGTAAAATCTACCTTTCCGATTGTCAAATAAACTTAGGAAAGTTTATGTTATTGTGGTATGTTACATTCTTAATAGAAATAATAAGTTTTGCAAGTTACTTGACTTGAAAATAAAACATATTTCATAAAAACTAGATTTTTGTTCAACAAATTCGGGTTAAAAACAGTCCACTTAAGTTTTGATAGGAAACAACCCTCATTTTGCATTTTTTTGTTAAAATATCTAGATTCATGATGTAAAACATCATTCTGGACAACTTTTGTGCTTTATACTTTTGATGAATCGGACCAGAATGGCCTCAAAAACGCGTTTTAAAATCCTTACAGAACCATTTTAGCAAATTACCAAGTTTTCTTTAGAAATCTTTAACTAGTGACAACTTTTGATTCACATATCCATTTTGAATGATTCTAAAGACTAGGTTCTTGTTTTTACTTTCTCTACAACTACATAGTATCATCATTGGTCTTGTGTTACTATTATTGGTGATAACAACTAACATAGCATACTTGATTTACTAGTTTATTAAACTAACTTTTCACATGAAATCATAAGCTAGTCTACCTACATATTACCTGTTTTAAGAATTATGTACAACATGATCACTATAACAAGCATAGAAATCATACGAATGAAGATGATAATCATAGTTTTAGTCTTACAGCTTTTGGCCTTACTAAAAATGGAAATCAAGAATCAAAGAACTAGGAACCCTAGCTTCCAAATCTTTCAAACTCTTTATACTAACTTAAGATCACTTGGGAAAATACTTAAAGTCTTCTACTAGAAATCCTTCTTGTGTAGCTTGCAAATCACCAAAGGAATGAAGAAACTTACAACTAGAATCAAGTAAAGCTTAATAAGAGATTTAGAATTGATATGAATCTTGTAATATGAAAATCAAAGGTAAAGAAGCTTGGGAATTGTTTGATGGGAATTTGGAATGAAGAAGAAAAGGAAGAGAATGATTTAGTTCTTATAGGATGAAGAGGAGGAGGTTAAGTTTCTTAGATATTTTGCAAGCTTACATAGGAAGTTAGTACACTTGTAATGATCTAATGGTTCAATGGTTGATTACCAAGACAAGTGCCCTTGGAGGCTTCCTTGAGAATCCTCATGAGGTTTGTGGAAAACTAGAAGGGGGGGTTGAATAGTTTTGCCGATTTTACGTTAGTTTCAAAAACTTTAGATTCGTTAATATGTGAGATCTTATGGATGTAGAGAAAATATAGATCTAATGATAAAGCAAGTAAATAAAGTAAAGCGAAGGGAAAGAAAAGACACAACCGATGTATAGTGGTTCGGCTACAAGGACACCTTCCTTGCCCTACTCCACTCCCCGAGTCACCTACTCGAGAGTTCAAGCACTATGTCAACAAACTCCTTCACTTGGCGGAGAAGCCTTCACAACGTTGCTTACACTTTTTCCGTACAAAGCTAGATACCGAGTCCGTAACACGGTGGACCAAACCAACACGACTATTACACAACAAATATGTGAAATATCAAATACAAGATCTTTGCTCTGAAATCTTGCGGAGTGACAAATAAATCAAGGACCCTTGCTTGGATGACTTGTAGAATGCTCGTGATCTCGCCTTAGAGAAGGACCTATATGAGGATCACAATAGAAAGAAAGAAGAACAACTCTCTAGATCAAGTGATCTATATGTTAGAAGAGAATGAGAGTGTATGAAAGACTTAGTAAGAAGAGAGGTGTATTAGAATGAAGAAATGGCTCTCTAATTATAGGCAAAATTCTTCACTGTTCCCCGGATCCCACGGATCTCTTCCACTTGGGATCCGTCTAGTGTAAACCTAGGGATCCGTGGAACGCTCCTCTTTGCCCATGGGTTTTTTGGTTATGGATCATGGGTTATGGGTTGATCCATGTGTTTTCTTTTGATTCAATGTATCTAAGTATACATTGCATCTAGTCTACTTGGGTATGGGTTAAGATCCATGGGTTATGGTCCATGGGTTATGGTTTTTACCCATCCTAATAAACGATTACAACAAATGCTTATGTTAGGAATTGGAAATTCCATAAGTGAAGAGTCGGTCACCCCAAATATTATCTAGCATAAGTTAGCTCGCAGACTTGTTATTAGTTACGTTATTTAGCGGTTTATTAGTTAGTTTGTAGCGTAGCTTAGTCTAGTGTAACACCGTGGAGGAAGGACGTGTCTTTACCCACTGTATGCCTGATCCACAGTCCGATAGGAGGACGGTATGTTTGTAACTATAAATACACCTTCCATCCATGGAAGGGGTGGTGCTTCTTCTCTTTTAATCTAATATTCCCTTTGTGTAAACCTCTAGCAAGAACACCCTCTCTCTCTACTAACTCTCTAACTATGGCAAACATGTATTTTGATCATCCAAGACCACCCGAATCATCAAAACAATAATATTTCGATCCTACAATTGGTACCAGAGCCAAGGTTCTTGTGTTTTGATGATTTTTTTTTGTGGTTTTGATACTTTGTTGAAACTGTTTTGGGTATTTGTGTGGTCGGACTATTTTTTATGGGTAAACTATTCTTAAACAAGTATATTGTATTCATCCTTATTGGTCAAATGTGTCAAGTGGTATGTTTTATTATCTGTTGTTATCTGATGTCCAGTCACGTTTGTTTCCAATATTTTTTCCCATGAATGAGTCTGTGGTCATTGGTCTTATGGTCCTTTGTGGTAAATCATCATTTCTCATGGTTTTACGGGCAAATATTTTGCTAAATATGCAGTTTTTTTTGGGTAAGTATGATGCTGAACGGAAATATTGGTCGGAAAACTTTTTGGTAAACATTCATATTCTTGCTAGCGACTTGTCTAAAGTGTCCATATACGATGTACAAGAAATAGCGACTTGTTCCTTATTTGACTATTGAGTCAAATAAAGTCAATAGCGACTTATTTTGTATGGTTTGCACTTCTATCAAGTAAAAATGTAGTAGCGAGTTATGTGTCAAGATTTACTAGCGACTAGTCTTTACTAGTTAGCGACTCGTTCTTAAAAATCTTTGGCTAGCGACTTGACTTATCTAGCGAATTAACTTTTGACCTAGCGACTTGTTACTTAACAAGTCGTGGCGGCTGCTTAAAAAAATTGTAGCGACTTGTATCGGTTTGACTTTTGAGTCAAGCGAAAAGCTAGCGAGTTGTTTTAATGAGACCTAGCGACTTAAAGGTAGCGAGTTGTGACTTAAAGTGGCTAGCGACTTGACACAATTTTGGCTAGCGACTTGTGACGAAATGAAGAAGAAGAATGATAAATTGACCTCGACCTCTAAACCATTTGACCAATACCAATATACTCAACCACATACCATATACGAGCAACATCAACCTCGGTTCAAAACCATCATCGATTCAAACACATATCCTACATCTTGACTAAACCAAGTACCAATTTTTAAATTTGGATCCCATCCGTGTGTGATTATGACATAAAAGGTCAAGCACACAAGGAACTCATCATATATCCATAGTTATTAAAGTTATCAAAGTTATTATATTATGATGAAACTTCGACTGTTAATGTTACAAGACTCAAAAGAAAAACTTATTGATGCATCTCAGTTTCCTTGACTCTCGTGTTATTCATAACAAGACACTTGAGGTCGTTATAACGAAAGTTAAAGGATTCATCATTGATCTCTAGTTTTGATTATTATTCGAACACATTAAAGAAAGATCAAAACATGAGTGTTTTAAACTCCTTTTGATTCGGTTCAATGAAAACTTAAACATTCAAAGATTACTTACCCTTGTCTCAATATTGAATCGAAAAGAGGTCTTGCCATCCCTGTGGCTTAATTAATGAATCTCAAAGCCATCCCTGTGGCTGAGATTTGTTGTATCCGATGATGGAGGCATCCACTTTTGTGTTTAGGTTTGTGTTGAATGAATTTTGGAGTTGTAGTGAAGCTGTTCTGTGGAAACGCACTAATGTCAATGGATGGCGAGTTGTTTGTGTGAAAAATGAGGCGGTGTGAGAGCATTTAGGGATTGGAAGGTGTCTGAGATGATGGCTGTTATGAGGGGCGGATTAATTGGAGCAACTTGATTTAGGGTTTGTTGGAAGATTTGATATGGGAGGCGTCTGTGTTATGCCTTTTGGAATTAGGTTATGTGAATCTTATGTGGAGTTAAATACCGGTGGGATTAGGGTAACTTTATGTCGGATCCGTTATACCAACTATGGACATGGGCGAGTCTAGTACTTATTTTAATGGGCGAAATGATAGTAATAATCTTGGGCGGTGCGTGTCTATTGTGGGCGTGACTAGTACAAATGGGATGTACGAGACTTTATTATTACATGTTACGTACTTTGATTGTATATTACTCGAAGATAGGTTCCATTGTATCAATTAAATGGTATACACTATGTCTCACATGTGATGGTAAACACGTGATGTTGTATTTGGCCTAAAAGTGATACGGTTAATATTGGCCTATAAGTGATGTTGTATTTGGAGGTGAATTTCTATCTTGGATATTGGACCATGCTTGGATATCACATTTTGGTGAATTTGCAATTATCATGGGCTTTTTGAATGCATTGTGAGATAATGTGAGATTTGAATTTCAAGAGTTTGATACTTTGGTGTATACGTTTTCATGAAGAATTTTATGTCTCGGCTTGAGTTGGTGGTTGAACAAAGTGGACTTGAGGGTTGTTTGGACGGTATTTCTTATTTGGATTTGAAGTGAGGTTTTCCGGCGCATTTACTTATTTCGTCTTCTTTCTTTCTACCATTCCATGAAGATGACTTGTTTGGGCATTTATAGAGTGTGATAAAGACTTGGCTATTTAATTACGGTTGTGATTCTTTCTTGCTTAACCCACAACGTAACTATCACTTGGTGTCTCACTCGATTGAGAATGTCAAGAGGTTTTGTACATCGGTACACGTTTCTTCTTCACAAGGATTAGTACAAGTTTAAGTAACAAATCTGGGGAATTTTACTTCATGATCAAGTTTGGTATATCGGGTCTATTTCTCCATGTGGTCACTGCAATAGCCGACAGATTGCGTGAATGATGTGCTTTCCAAAGTATTTATTGGATGGTTGATATGTTTGTTGATGTTGGATATTGAACCGTTGATGAACCGCTGCACGTTCCCCTAAAACAGATATTCACTGAAACCAAAGTCGTCATAACACATTCAAGCTGACATTGTTTACGGTTTTGTCTTGATTTTGTAAAATCCCGCGAAAGAACCTATTTCTCGGTTTAAATCATAGACTTGTAAAATCCCGTGACAATGGAAACATCCTGGTATTAGTAAAGTGCATTTCCGGTCTATCCTACGGTTTATTCTTGGTTTTGTAAATCCCGCGAAAGAAACTATTTCTCGGTTTAAACCATAGAGTTGTAAAATTCCGTAATGATGGAACCATCTTGGAGAAGAGAAAGTGTAATTCTGGATCTTACTTGATGTTGGTGCTATGGTTTTTGCTTCAAAAAAAGGGATAAAAGGGTGTACTTCATGAATTGGGTGTGTGTTTGGATATTCGTCATGGAAGTTTGGTTATTACATGGTTTTACGGGGTTATGTGCTTCTAACCATGGTCGGGATGAAAACCATTATCAAAGTCCACTTCAAACGTCAAAGGAGGCTAGAATTGAGCTTTTAACCAGAAGATGTGACAACGGAGTTAATTCACTATTATTTATTTGAAGTTGAAGTGAATTATCACGGCGAGTGTACTTAGTATCCGAAGGTATCGGGGATGGATGGATGAAGATTCTTCATGATCCTTGTTCGCGTATTTCCAAAACGAAGACTTGGAAATCTAGTTATTTTGAGAGTCTATTTTTACGGGGAATTGGGCTCTTTTACCACAAAAATAACTATCACTTTAAGGAGTTACGTTGTAGTGCTCGATGTCACATTTAATTGTGGATTTTCAAGAGGTAATGTCGTCTTATACTTGATGGTTGGTTGGTTGAAGAGTATAGAGTACATAGAGTACTTAGAGATGCTAATGGAAATCTGCACCGCTCTTTGTTACATATGTGCAAGCTTAAGTCACGAGTTCAGGGTAGTTTACTTCAGGGTCAAATTCATCATATTGGTTTTTCTTCATCAGCTGTCACTACAAAGAGCCTAATGAATGATAATGGTGATGATTACATGTTTTGCTAAGAGAGTTGAAATGAGAGAGATTATGACGTCTGTTCACATCAGTTCAGGCCTCGCACTTCATCATTATGACGTATGAACACAAGAGTTCATGCCTCGTTCTCCAAAGAAAAGAAATGTGTACGTTTCAGTGCGCATTATCTTCGAATAAGAGAAATCTTCTTATTATGACCATTCTCATCAACATGCTTCATACTTTTCCATGCGCTTGGTCATCAAGTGAACCGGGCTACGCGATTGTTTCTCATTCCACTTGCTCGATTATAATGAAGATGGCGACATCATGTCGATTTTGCGGGAGAAGTGTGAATAGAACATTCGGATGATTTTCACTTATTTAGTCAAGAATGGCATCTCCGTATGCAATTCTTGAGGGGAGAAGAAGTGTGAATTTTTGCATTGTTGATTGATATTTGAGAATATAAATGGTCATACGGCTCTAAACTCATGTAAGAACCGAGCCTCTTCTTATCGGGTCATCTTCACATGGAGTTTTTCTTCTAAGAGCCGTTGGTTGACATCTTCACTCGGATTGATGATTTTATCGACAAAGTGCTCCCGGTTAATGCTTCACGTATACATCAACATGATGATTCGAGCGATCTCTTTGTTCTTGTTTGATGTGATTGGTAGTTTGGTGTTACCATCTTGTGTGTTCGTTGCGGCACGATTCTTTGATTTCCTTGATGAACATCTTTTGTTCTTGTTTGATTGGGAGGGATTTTAGTTAAGGGATTTGCAAGATGTAAGTTAATTGGGATGCTTTTGGTGGGATGCTTTTGGTGTGAGTTGAAGATGTTAACTATCTATTCCCCAACCGCACAATCTTGAAGAAGGTCGAGTCTGATCATTCTACATTTTACGCTACATGTTAGAAGACTAAAGGCGAGTTGCATTTAACGATCTAAAGACTTCTTCTTAATCGGGCATCTATCAAACAGTTATCGGTTTAGGGAGAGCACTAATTGGGAGATATTTATAAGTTAGATTCAATCCTCAATTAGACTTGCTCATATTCTTTAGCGATGACTCGACACGTTGTTATTGACTATTTCTCGTATTGGACATTTGCCTATAATTAGAGAGCCATTTATTCATTCTAATACACCTCTCTTCTTACTAAATCTTTCATACACTCTCATCCTCAATTAGACTTGCTCATATTCTTTATCACTTATTTGAGATTGAAGTTGACTTTCACAAAGGCGTGTTCTTATTTGATAACTTGCTCGGGCTTAAGAATTTGAGTTGAAGACTTGGTTTATCTAGTTACCGCAATGAGGTGGATGGTTGAAGACACGGTTAACTATCACTATTAGGAGTTACTTTGTTTTACTCGATGTCACACGCATATGACGGTGTGGATAATCGCAAGAGGTGTTAATGTCTCATACTTTGTTTGGGTAGTGAGTACTTAGAGATTTGCTTGAAGCATAAATTCTCTACACCGTTCTTCCATCATTAGGTGCAAGCTTAAGATACAAATGTGGGAAGTTGACTTGGTTTCAAGTAGGGTATATCGGTTTTCCTTCATCGGTGGTCACTTCAAATTGTCTACATAAGGGTTGATAAAATAGTCGAGAGAGTCTTGACAAGTTGATTCTCACAAGAGTTCAAGTGTTCTTCTCATTAAGATTTCAAGTATTTGGGCTTATATTTGTTCTTTGATTACAAGTATCAAAACCGAGAAAGGGGCAAGGAGACACACATCTAGACACAAAGCGAGTAAACTTGATGAACTTAATTCTTCTAAGTGATTGAAGATATCCGGGAAGACAAATGTTATTACCGCAGAGAAACTCAAGATTTGACTCATGGCGAGTAAACTTGATGAGCTTAATACTTCTAAGTGATTGAAGATATCCCGGGAAAGCAAATGTCATGACCGCAGAGAAACTCAAGGTTTTACTCATAAAGGCTTTTAGTGTTATTATTCCAACGACATGGGGGAAGTGATGTAAGAGAACGTTTCTGAAGATAAAAAGAGGTACACAAGTGTGTGATGATTTCGATGTAATCGCAATCATCAGGGGAGAGAGATTGTGTACATTGGGATGCTTAGTTGTTTTACTTGAGGGCTTAATCAGTGATTCAGAGATATAATCACTTATTCCGGTGTTGACATCTGCTGAGATTGTCACCCGCAGAGATAATCAGTGATTCGGCCTGCTTCTTCAATGTTATCGGGTATTCTCTCTTTGGGCATTCGGTACCGGGTTCTTGAGCTTCATACACTTTCTTTGGGAGAGAAAAGTATACATCGGGGTTATTCTTTGGCTATTGGACTTAATCTGCTACTTTGATGGTATAAGTTTCTTTGTCTTTGGGTTTGTGTGTTCGGGTTCGTGAGCTCTAGTCTAAGAGATCGATCGCATCAATTCATCTACTTGGGGAAGTGATCTCTTGACACCTTTTGGAATGGATTGCATCGAATTGATGGTTATGAAATTTGAGAAGATTATTTTATGTGTGGGATGATACGTTCTTCGTTCTTATTGGATGATATAACCTCGAGCGGAGAATCTCGATTATCGGTCTTAAAAGGAGCAGCGGGTTTTATGATAATGGTGTGCTTCTCATGCACTGGCTAAGGCAAGCTTGAAATAGAGCTTGAATCGCTCATCTTATGGATCTTGGTTTGGGGAAGTCGCCAAAGTCTCTCTTCTCAAAGGCTCATGTTCTATTCGGAGCCTCGGAAGCTTTGGTGGTGGAAGTTTAAGAGATGACGTATTATATCTTCTACGACGTCTTTTCGATATCCTTATCTCGGTACTCAGATCATCATCTTCTTTACTATATCATCTTCTATCTTTGTATATATTTATCGGAAAAACAAAATACAAAAATATAAAACCAAAGAAAACAAAATAGAAAAATATAAAACCTTCAAAACCCATAAAAATCGAAAATTTGAAAAAGACAAAAATATGTTTTCTCAAGACATTTCTTCGTATCGATAACATCTACGGTCTTAGAAATGTCATTCAATAATGGCACGGACTTTAGATGAAGTTCGGCGGGAGGTGTAAATATTCTTTTCCAAAACATGTCTCAAAATATGGCTTCTGATTATTTGATCAGTAACCGGGCTTCAAATGAAGGCTTCTGATTATTTCGATGTAACCCGTGCTTAAAACTATGGTTTGCTATTATTTCTGATAGCAACCCGCTCTTCAAAAGAAAGGAAAGTGTTGCGCTAAACCATTTTTCTTATATTTCGTGCACTTATCCTAAAAACAAATTTGAGGAAAGTATGTCGAAGGACTGCTGTTCCTACACAAATATTTTTCCGTCTAAAAATTCTTCAGAAAAATATTTGCTGTTTTCTAAAATGGCGGTAAATGAGTTGCTTGAAAATAAATCAGAATCATGTTTTCATAAAATTGCAAAACTCAATCAATGATTTCAGTAGCTTTTAAAACTTTTTAGAAAATGAGTCATTGATTGAGGGATAATGTTATTCAAATTTACATCATCTAACGGACTTTCTTAATTATCCTCGTGCTTAATTATAATATATAATTGCCTATGTTGAAGGACTAGGTTTCTAGGATGTGATTGTTAGGTTTAGATGATTATAGTTTGATGATCACATTATTTCCATACCTTATATGAACCGATTGATATGTTGAATTGACTTGAATTAGTCGATTCTTTGTTTGGGTGATGTCGACCACCATATATCTCGTATGTGTGTTCACTAACGATGCGGTATATTGGTATATAAGAATGTTCCCAATCCGGATCCCACAATTGAAGATGATTGGATGCATGAGGAAAGGGTAACTATATATTGGGTTGACAAATGAAGAAAGCGGAGCTTAATTGGACTTCTATGGAGAGTTGGCATAAATGCAACGTAAGAGGTCTCACTTGCATCTGCAGATGGTTTTCTTCTAAGTGATTGAAGAAAGCGGAGCTTAATTTGACCTCGGTTGGCATTCAAAATGCAACGTAAGAAGAAGTCTCACCGCATCGCGAAGGTTTTTCTTCCAAACCCTACAAGAACAACAACGGAAGCTTCTCAACCACCTAACGCATCTTTGTGCGAGGATACCATTTTAAACAATTTTGAATAATTTGATTAAATTGTTTTGAAAATGGAAAATATTGTTTTGAAAATAAATTGAACTAAATTTTGAAAATCACCGGACTTCTTTTTATCAAAACCTAAGTCACTCAATTATTGACTTCTGTCATTGATTGAGGGGGAGAGTGATTTAAAATATAATATTTTCATACAATATTTATTCATAAAAGTTCCGGTTTGTACGTTATTAAGTGGTGATCTAAAGATTTAATGTTATGTCATGGTATGATTTTTTTTCTTTAGAATCAAGGTCTTTCAAAATGAAATTTTTTCTGTTCTTGTTTGATTGTGAAATTGTTTTGTTTTACTTAAAAGATCTCTTAAAAAACTATCATACCTGACACTAACAATCTTTAATGTCTTAAAATGGTCCGTATATGTCATCTTTCAAAATTGAATCTTGCCACGTCTTTCCCCAAATTTTTCTAAATGATTTAAATCAGTTGGGATCACAAAAATCTCAAATGGTTTGATATTTCGATCGGGTAGAGATCGTGATTTAAATCTCAAATCTGTTTTAAATAGAATTGGTTTTAGTCCTTTAAAGGCACTCCCGCCTCCATGTGCCAAACAATTTCAATATACATAATGCACATGTTGAGGAGGAGGATTTATCCAAAACCGGATGAGTATTTAAACAAGGCCACATTTTCTCCCATGTTTTCTAAACCTAATTAAATCACTTGGGATCCAAAATCTCAAAGGGTTTGATATTTTGATCTGGGAGAATTTGTGATTTAATAATGAAATTTGATAAAGGTGATCGTTTGATTTAATTGTGCACGTTGCTCGCTCATATGTGCTAAGCGCTTTCGAATCTTGAAGCACATATTGAGGGGAGCAAATAAACTATCGAGGTACAGAAAGATTTTAAAGTGATTTATAAAGTACCTTGATTGAGTTTTCAAATGGTTTCTTAATGGCTCTTGTGATTGTGGATGTGCTTCAAAGAACTCTTGCCTCTATGTGATAAAATGTTTTAAAATATCCTATGCACATATTGAGGGGAGAATTTTACCAAAGAAATTCAAATGGCTTTTCTAAGGAAATTGTGATCAAGAAATTATTTCAAAGAAATTATTTCAAAGAACTCTTGCCTCCATGTGCCAAACAATTTTAAATCATATGCACATGTTGAGGGGAGCATTTCTAAATGATCAAAACTATTAAGGTACAAAATGCTTTGATTTTATATCACAAGTACCTTGATTGTTTTCCAAATAATTTTCGATTGGTTTCAAGGAAGAATGAATGCATACCAAAAGACCGACCATTTTACTTTATGCATGGTGTTATAAGGATGGTTAGGTTAGGTATTCGTTCCCACGATCCCGCAAGAACCGGAGGGATCTACCGAGGACAATCCACTAGATAGTGTAGAGTCCTTAGGTATGATGAAAAAGGAGAAAAATGAGAAATGGGAAGAGTGCGGTGAGGCGAGCTAGGACTTGGAATAAACCCAACAAGGTTCTAGTTATGAAGTCTCGGTAAGCAGAAGGGTTGAAGAATGAAAAGAATTGGAATGTGAAAAGGGTGAAAAGAAATAGCCCTCAATAATTCAACCTTAGAGCGGACACGGGTTCACTACATATGCTCTGGTGTTTACTAAGGTAACACCGGTATTGAAGACAAGACGCCATGGACCCAAAGGACGATCAAGACTACAACTTCCCAAGCCACTCAAGTTCCTCTTAAAAGGGCTTGTTTCATTCTTCTGAGGAACCGACATTATCTATCGACTTTCTCTTAGAGATTGTTTATATTGAAGAAGGAGACCCTCTCCCTAGTCTCCGGCACAGGAACCAAATGAGCACTATTGAGTTTAGAGCCAAGAGATCATCCACAATATCTCGTTAGGACACAAAATTAATGAAGACTTGCTGTTTCACACAATGTGAAAAGTAAGAATATATTAAGAGTCCTACGCATTGTCCTAGTGGTATTGCCAGAACATCCGAGTGATATGTAAAAATATTCACAATGAAGATGGAAATCCTTCTAGAGCCAACATCAAACAAGCTCTTGGTGGGTGACATGAGATCTTCGTAAGATCAAACTTGTGACAACCGGATAGAACGATGGGAGATTCAATCTTGAATCAACCTTGGTCCGAGAATGGAATTGACGTATACTTTTGGATAAACCATTCGATGTGCGGACCTTCTTTCTCTAGCACGTCGATTGTGTACTTATGTTTTAAACATAAAAGTATCTCGATTGAAAATACTTTTAGAAAACCGTTCGATGTGCGAATCTTTTCTTTTCGCTAGCACGTCGAATGTGTACTCTTTCAAATACAAAAGTATTTTGATTGAAAATTGATCTTTCTCATAAAACCTTCGTCGTATTGCAAAACTCTTTCTTCAAGCAATACACGATTGTTTTCAAATCAATTTTCATCAATCGGTGAATCTCAATTATTTGGTTCACTCACTCCGTGTTGTCTTCTTTGAGGCGTTCGGTTTGAGAACAACTAGAGCATTGCGAAACCCCGTCAAGGAGATTCTTAGGAATCCTACACGATCACAGCGGTGCTTGTCTTCGATCAACGAGGAACCGTGGGCGTGTACCTCAATTCAACGAAGTGATCAAAGACACTTTCGTGTGTTTTATTGCTAATTGTTGTTTGCATGTACATTTGGACGGTTGCGGTGATCGAATTGAGAGTCAATCCAAAGCCGCATGCTCACAACATCCACACTTAATTGAAGAAATCATGGTGGTGCATAATCTACATAACTCGGTTACGATATTTCTATACTATGCTTCGCTCACCGCAAATATCATGAACCGAAGAAAGCTTCCGCTACTCGATGGAAAGATGTCATGATTCAAAAGTGTGAGCATGTCGGTCCGAAAGTCACAACTTCACATGATGGCAACATAATAAAGGGTGATCCGAGATTTCTTGTGGTGATGATCTCAATGAAAGCTCGAAGATCATCAAAGATGTGGATCAGTTAAAGGCCTCCACTAAAAGTACAAATCAGTGCGGACTTTGAAGTATCACTGCTTAAGCACAAAGATTGCAGACTTGAAGAATTGAAGTCTACGAGCTCAAGAACAAAGTCAAGAATAGAATGCTAGGATTCAAAATGTAAAACATGGGGTGACCTCCCTTAGGGGGAGATTGTTAGGAATTGGAAATTCCATAAGTGAAGAGTCGGTCACCCCAAATATTATCTAGCATAAGTTAGCTCGTAGACTTGTTATTAGTTACGTTATTTAGCAGTTTATTAGTTAGTTTGTAGCGTAGCTTAGTCTAGTGTAACACCGTGGAGGAAGGACGGGTCTTTACCCAATGTATGCCTGATCCACAGTCCGATAGGAGGACGGTATGTTTGTAACTATAAATACCCCTTCCATCCATGGAAGGGGTGGTTCTTCTTCTCTTTCAATCTAATATTCCCTTTGTGTAAACCTCTAGCAAGAACACCCTATCTCTCTACTAACTCTCTAACTATGGAAAACATGTATTTTGATCATCCAAGACCACCCGAATCATCAAAACAATAATATTTCGATCCTACAGCTTAATTACTACATTTTTGTATATAAATGGCTATATGTAAATGCTTTACAAAAATAACATGTATCCTTATAATTATACTTAAGACAACATTATATTTGTTATCAACAAAACATAAAGAGATCACAAAATATTAATAAACGTTTTTACGGTTTTTTTGTATTAACAATCTCCCCCTTTTTGTTGATGACAAAACATAATGTTATGATGAGTAAAACTTAAGAATAGATGTAATTTTTGAAAGCCCCTGAGTTTTACTTCTTCTCCCCTTTTGTCGAAACAAAAGTTAACCTTGGAAGAAATAACGACTCCCCGACCGTAGCTCCCCTTGTTTGGGCGTCAAGAGAAGAAAATAAAATCCTACAAAAAGAAAGGTTAGTAACATGCTTAAATAATCTTGTGATTGCCGAGAATCAAGATTGGGAGCCAAGGTATGTAAACAAAGCCTTGTAATAAAACAACAAATTGTAGTGGTATTTATGCCACTTACAAGCATGTAAAAATAAGAACAAGACTTGTTCTTGAAAATGACATCAAAAGAAAAAATACTAAAAATAGAAAATAGTAGTAGTGATTCCTTCCATGCTTGCATAAGGTTATGGATGGGGTTTGATGAGTGATGGTATTGATGCGATCAAGGATGAGGTTGAGTATGAAACGCATTTCTTCCCTAACTTCTATTGCGATTTCCCTAGTGGATTGGCAATGTTCACAATGTAAATGATGTGGATAATGAGTGCGGAAGTTTTACGGGTTGTTTTGATGTGAGTTATGCGGAAGATGTGGTGGAAAATAGGAAAATATGGATCAACATCCGGAATGTTTGTAAATGGTGGTGGAAAAGAACCTAGATGTTCTTGTAATGTGATGGGAGCTAATGGTGGTGATGTTTCAAGATCTTGAAAAATAGTATTTGGAGATGTGGGGGGTGTTGAAAATACTATTTCTTTTTGTTTAGGTTGTGTGGATCTTGTTGGAGTCTTAAGGAGTTCCAAAAGAGTGACTTTAGGTGGTGATGAAGTTGGTGTACTTGTTGGTGATGAGGGAGGTGCTATAAAGGAAGCATCTTGTGGTGAGTTGTTGGTTGAGGAAGAAGCATTTGAGGTTGGTTTTGCTAAGCAACAAGATCGGATACTAATCCGTGCGGATATCCTAGAGTTTGATTGTGGTATTTTGGATGGTGGTAGTACAAAGGTTTGGGTATCATGAAGATGATTGTTTGTACTAGGTGATTCATCTAAAGGGTTTGTGGAGGACATGGTGTATTGTGTTTGTGAGGATGAGATGGACTATGTAAGCATTTTGGGAGTTCTATATATATAAAAAAGACAAAGCATTGTAATGAATGCTTGACTCAAAATGTGGATTAAAATCTAATGATTAGATATGAATTTAAGGTATGTGATCATGAGAACACAAGCATTAAAGAACATACTACAAAAAAATAAAACAAATGTGGATTTTTCATCCAAAGTGAGAAGAATAGAAGGTAAAAACAGCTTCTATCTCACGGATCCCACGGATCCTTCCTCGAGGATCCGAAACATTTTTCCTATTGTGTGCCATGCAAAATTTGGGATCCGTGGGTCAGTGATTATTGAGTAGCACAAAATTTTCCTTTTGGAAACATTTTTGCCTATTGTGTGCCTATATGCAAACTATTTGGAGTTACGGTTATCTCGACCTCTAAAAACGAAAAAATAAACTAGAAGTAGAAAAAGCATCCTATTGAGATAACCCGAAAACACATATTTAGTACACAAGGTCCACTCCGTTCAAGTCCCGCCCATACAAGACTTGCAACTGTGTGTTCACAACCCATTGCCAAAATGTATATAGTTTGTGTTCAAGCCCACATCGTCAAATGTATTCACAAAATAGTGCCTAACTTAACGTATCCATAGTTACTTAATATAACACCTAATTAAATGCGGTTTCAAATTGTTCCATGACCATTAGTGCAATGATTATACCAAGACCATCGGTTCAATGAATGTACCAAGACCATCGGTCTAATGAATATACCAAGACCATCGGTCTAATGAATATACCAAGACCATCGGTCAATGAATATACTATGGAAATACTACGATAGTATATGTTACTTTGCATGACTAAACATTCATTCGATTAAACATGTAGTTTCAAATAATCATGATAGTTATGAAAATAATTGAGCATGTATCTCCCCCAAAATATTTATGAAAACAAGTAAAAGTAGGGGCTATGGAACTCACTTGGTGGAATGATGCGAAGACAAAAGTGAGTACACCGAGATGTAATGTGATACGTTAATCTTGACCTATTGGGAAGGATATGATACGCAATGAGTTGCAATGTAATGTTATGCATGCATTTCGTATGTTATTTATACCATTTGCGGGTTTTGAAAATTATTACTCGTCGTCGAAAAATACTCTTTTGACGTCTTGACCCTTCAAAAATGACTTTACAAGTTTTTACGTCAAAATGTCATCCTACAATGGTTTTATAATGATTTTTGGTGAAATTACTACTTTTAAATCGCAAAACAATGTCGTTCGGAAATATCATGTAATTAACAAAATGGCTTTGAAATCTAATTAAGTAAAATGGTGTCGTCGATCGTTAGAGAACGAACTCGGCGGTTTTGGAAAGTTTGTATCGATATCTAAAAGTTTCAGTTCAGGAGTTTTCGTCCAAAGGTCTCGATCATAAAGATATCAAGGGTTAAAGATAGTGATTTTTGCTAATTGTGTGCGAGAAAAATGAGTTTCGGCCAAGTTTGAACTTCGTAATTAATTCAATATAACTCCGCTTTGCAAACTTTTTGTTTTGAAAATATGGCGGTGAACTTGATTTACTAGAAGACATTTTGTTCCAAAAGTTTCACAACCTTGTTAAAATCGCATAAAACATGGTCGTTCTGACTAATGTAACACTTGTAACGTAAAAATAATATAGTTTTTCGGAAAATAATAGTTCTGGCAAGTTTATAAAACGCATATCTTTGTCGTTTTAAATCCGTTTTCACGTATAATATGTCCTTAGCCATTATCAAGTAAACTAATTTATTTTTGACTAGTCGAAATAATTTGTGAAGCTTAAGGCTCGTTTTTGACCCGAACAAACTAGAAACTGCATGCTGAATTTTCTGAAAAATATACTTTTCGTCGTCAAACTTTAAAAATCCATAACTTCTTCGTTATAAGTCCGTTTTATTCCGTTCAAAAGGCCACGGATTCGTTTTAAAGTATATTTTCTAAATATCAAAGCCAAAGTTTCGTACCAACAGTAGGTTTTTCCAGAAATTCGAAATAAGGACAGAACATATATATATAGTTATCGAAAATAGTTTTTCTCGGACAAAACCTATTCTAATCCCTTCAAATCAACTTCAAAGCTAATCTAATCCTACCATACACCTTCTTAGGGTGTCATGGGTTCCTAATCACCATCAAGACCAAAGAATACCATGGAAATAATTATAGGATGACCAAAGTATATAAATAACTCTAAAATCATGAAATAAATGGTATAAATCACATATCATGCATACTATCTCCAAAAATGAAAAGGAAACATGAAAATGAAAGAAACTTGCTTACAAATGAATATGATGAGGTGAAAGTAACAAGGATTAGCCTAAATACTCTTGGTTTTTATTTCAAAACCTTATATAGAGTATATACTAGATTGTTAATGACTTGAACTTGAAAACTTTGATCCCCTTTGATTTCTTGAATGTGTAACCGGTTTTGAAGGAGAACAAGGAAGAGAGAAAAAAATATTTTACTAATACTTGGTGAAAATGTTAAGATACATGAATGAGATAATGTAAGTAAGACTTATTTGTATTGTATAAAGACATAAGCAATCAAGACCATACACAATTTAATGCAAGCCCTCAAGGGCCGGTTTTTATGGGTCTTCTTGTCTCTCAAGATATTTTTTTTTTTATAAAATGTATATGATTTGTATCTTGTGTAATATTTATGTAATTTGTAAGAAAATGTAAGTAAAGTGTAGATAATTGTAACTTTTGGTACAAGTAAGTTTTAATAAGTCAAAATAGAATGTATTGAGATAATAAAATTGTAAAATACTTTCCTTGTGAAATTTGGGTGATAAAATAATTATCGTAAAATTTTTAAGCAAAAGCACGTAATAATTAAACTTTAACGATTAATATACCAAATAAATTTGAAACACTAGGAAAACTAAAATATAGTTTTATAAACTAAATGTAAGTTTAAAAATACCTGGGATCATTTTTTGAAAGTGTGGATTAAATATTTAAAATAATAACTCACGCGATAAAGATTATTAAATATAAAAATTACGGCGTATAAAGGTGAAATGAAATGTCGTGAATGTACTAATGAGGTGCAAATGATGTCAATGAAATGTAGACTAATCTTAGTCCATATGAAATGTACGTGATGTTATGATCATGAATTCGCGCTAAACCTTCAAGGTTACGCAATTTGGAACAAGTAAACCAAGTTTACTATAAATGTTGAAATAATGAGACATGAGCCGTCGAGAAATGACCCTGAAAGTACGGGTTGTCACATTCGCCCATCAAAAGGAATTCATCCACGAATTGATTCGCGTTAGTCTATCGGTTTTAGGGTTTGATGTGGCAAACTTTCCCATTCGAGCAAAACCCTCAAAAGACTTTTTGGTAACGATTTTACTTAATCTCACAACTCATCAAACAAGAACTGTCATGAGATTAGGCTAAATCGATTTAGGTAACGACTTGTTTCTAGCTCGATCTTTGCAACTCATCAAACAAGAACTGTCACGCGGATCAAACTGAAACAAGTGGTTTGAAGAAAATCTTTGAAAATTTGGCTCGATTACAGAATTGCTTACTCATATGAGACTACTACTCCCTTCATTGCATGATTCTTCCTGAATTAGACATAGGTGATCAGGCTATGTATAATTTAGGAGTAACTATGCAATGCTTGGACTAATCGACTCATATGTTTGTTTGGTGTTGAGTCAACTGATGTTAAAGTTGTGATGAACATCGAGGAGAGAAGACATGGAGAAGTGTCGTTAAAATGATCGATAAAGTAAAAAGAATTAAAATCCTCGTCAATGATAACAAATCGGAAAGAAAATAAAGTACGATAGATGGGAATATTTTACAACGAGTGGTTTAGCAAAAGTAGTACATCTTTAAGTTATAAAGTTTCGGATACGATGATTAGACATAAACTTGGTACGACATAGTACATAAGGAGAAATAAGATTATTAGTTTCGAACTTCTTGGTCTTCCGTCGTTGATACCTTGACGAGCTCCTCCTCCTCCTCTAACATATATACATTCCCATGAGCACCTTCGACTTGTTGACCTTGGTTTTGAGGACATTGATTCCGATAGTGTCCTTGCTCCCGCATCGTAACATGTAACCATGGCCTTGCCTCTACAATTCCGGCAAGGTGTCGATTGTTGACACTTGTAACACTTAGCGGACAAAGACCCGTGTGATGATACTTACATCGATTACATAGTGGGTAGGTTCCGGCGATAACCTCTCGCCTTCTCATCGTGCGACAACATATACCATTGCGGTTCTTGCCCTCTTTTCATTGTTGATGATGGTTAGTGTTGCGGTTTTGGTTGTTGTTGTTGTAATCTCCTTGGTCGTTTTCCCATTTTCTTTTGTTGTGGTTGATTTGGTTATCGTCGTTGTTGTTGTTGTTTTGGTTATTGTAGTGGTTGGTGCGCTTGTTGGGGTTGTTGTTGTTTTGGTTAGTGTTGGGGTGCCTCTTCACTACGGGCCATGAGTTTTGAGTCAATCGAATAGCTTCCTCAATCGTTTGCGGGTCGAGGAAGAAGTCACATCGCCTTGAATAATTTCGGGAGTCCTTCAATGAAAGCCTCCGGTTAGCTTCTCATTATCCGAAACCATAGATGGGCATAACACGGCCAATTCTTGAAATCTTGAATGTAAGTGTCAATATCGCACTAATAGTCCTTAGTTCATAGAATTACATCTCCAACTTCTTCACTTCAGATGAGGACAAAACTTCTTAGTCACCAAACTCTTGAATTGCTCCCAAGTAAGCTTGAAAGCATTCTCCATTCCAATCGGTTGAGCATATGAATTCCACCACGACAATGCTCCATCGAGTAATGTACTTGTAGCATATTTGACCTTACTATCATCCGGGCGATTACACCAAAACACAGACTCAATTTCTCGAACCATCGCACCATGGCGGTGGCTCCTTGATCCTTTAAACTTGGTGGGATCTCCCTTTTGAAATCCTTGTAAAACGACTCTTAACTCCGGATCCTCCTGCATTTCGATGGCAGAAGCAAGCCTTACATGACTCAAGCCGATCCGCGACCTCGGCGCGACGCCCACCGCTTCCTTTCAACTCTTAGAGCATTAGCAATGCTATCATTCACTAACTTCGAATAGCCGCTTGGGTCATTTCAACTGTAGCTTTCTTGATGCCATATCTTCTTCAAAACAAGAGAAATGTGAGATAGCAAAATCCGATGTTAATAATAAGCGCTTCAAAGAAATGTGATAAGAAACTATGAGTTTGAGGTTATTTTCAAAATGATCGACGGTTTCCTCTGAAATGGGTTATGATGTGTCGTAAGTGTTTCAAATGTATAATGGTTTAGTAACTTAGTGTGTGAATAAAGTGTAACTCGACATGTTAGTGGTGAAACAAAGGAGTGAGAGCGACTTCGCCCTATTTAAAAGTTTATCTCGGCATTCGTCGTAATCGATGATGAATCGGTGATATAAAATTGTGATAGGGAATGACAAGGAATTCTCCACGTTAGAATATGGGAAAAGATAATGGATGGGCATTTAAGGGCATCCATGTGACAATCGTTTTGAAATGAAAGTAAATAACTCGAAAAAATGTACGTATAAATCGCATGCAAAGTGAACATGCACTTGTGATGAAATGATGAGATGCTATGATAATGTAGTTATAGTCTAGGTCAATGATGCAACCTAGTTCTCTATAATGAAGCTCGATGCCAATCTGTCACACCCCAATTTACTTTTTGCGCGGAATGGAATTCACGGGATTATTTGTCATAGCACCACATCACAGTTATATTGAACGACCTAAAGTGTCGTTTGGAAAATACATCGTTTGATTTAATAAAACAACCGAGTTTACAAAGTAGGTCCCAAATGAAAATCAACTTGCGGAAATAAGTTTGTCACAATTCAAGCGATGTTTTAAAGTCGTAAAACCAAGTGAGGCGCGTCGTCATCGCGACTCCATGATGTGTCCAAATGCATGCCATGATGTGAATGCCTTAGATACCGAGATAAAACATGCTAAAAAGTGTCAACACAAAGGTTGAGTGAGTTCATAGAGTTTGTTTTGAAATGTAAAGCCTTAAGACATCGTTTATGCAAGAAGGCATTGTGAATCCACCGGTTCAAGTCCGCCCATACAAGACTTGCAACTTTGTGTGTTCACAACCCATTGCCAAAATGTATATAGTTTGTGTTCAAGCCCACATCGTCAAATGTATTCACAAAATAGTGCCTAACTTAACGTATCCATAGTTACTTAATATAACACCTAATTAAATACGGTTTCAAATTGTTCCATGACCATTAGTGCAATGATTATACCAAGACCATCGGTTCAATGAATGTACCAAGACCATCGTCTAATGAATATACCAAGACCATCGATCTAATGAATATACCAAGACCATCGTCCAATGAATATACTATGGAAATACTACGTATAGTAATATTACTTTGCATGACTAAACATTCGATTCGATTAAACATGTAGTTTCAAATAATCATGATAGTTATGAAAATAATTGAGCATGTATCTCCCCAAAATATTTATGAAAACAAGTAAAAGTAGGGGCTATGGAACTCACTTGGTGGAATGATGCGAAGACAAAAGTGAGTACACCGAGATGTAATGTGATACGTTAATCTTGACCTATTGGGAAGGATATGATACGCAATGAGTTGCAATGTAATGTTATGCATGCATTTCGTATGTTATTTATACCATTCATGGGTTTGAAAATTATTACCGTCAATCGAAAATACTCTTTTGACGTCTTGACCCTTCAAAAATGACTTTACAAGTTTTACGTCAAAATGTCATCCTACAATGGTTTTATAATGATTTTTGGTGAAATTACTACTTTTTCGTCGCAAAACAATGTCGTCGGAAATATCATGTAATTAACAAAATGGCTTTGGAAATCTAGTCGTAAAAATGGTGTACGTCGATCGTTAGAGAAACGAACTCAGCGGTTTTGGAAAGTTTGTATCGATATCTAAAAGTTTCATTCAGAGTTTTCGTCCAAAAGGTCTCGATCATAAAGATATCAAGGTTAAAGATAGTGATTTTGCTAATTGTGTGCGAAAAATGAGTTTCGCCAAGTTTGAACTTCCGTAATTAATTCAATATAACTCCGCTTTGCAAACAGCCTTTTTGTTTTGAAAATATGGCGGTGAACTTGATTTTACTAGAAGACATTTTGTTCCAAAAGTTTCACAACCTTGTTAAAACTGCAAGAAACATGGTCGTTCTGACTAATGTAACACTTGTAACGTAAAAATAATATAGTTTTTCAGAAAATAATAGTTACGGCAAGTTTATAAAAACGTGCATATCTTTGTCGTTTTAAATCCGTTTTCTACGTATAATATGTCCTTAGCTTCGTATCGAAGTAAACTAATTTATTTTTGACTAGTCGAAATAATTTGTGAAGCTTAAGGCTCGTTTTTGACCCGAACAAACTAGAAACTGCATGCTGAATTTTCTGAAAAATATACTTTTCGTCGTCAAACTTTAAAAATCCATAACTTCTTCGTTATAAGTCCGTTTTATTCCGTTCAAAAGGCCACGGATTCGTTTTAAAGTATATTTTCTAAATATCAAAGCCAAAGTTTCGTACCAACAGTAGGTTTTCCGAAATTCGAAATAAGGACAGAACATATATATATAGTTATCGAAAATAGTTTTCTCGGACAAAACCTATTCTAATCCCTTCAAATCAACTTCAAAGCTAATCTAATCCTACCATACACCTTCTTAGGGTGTCATGGGTTCCTAATCACCATCAAGACCAAAGAATACCATGGAAATAATTATAGGATGACCAAAGTATATAAATAACTCTAAAATCATGAAATAAATGGTATAAATCACATATCATGCATACTATCTCCAAAATGAAAGGAAACATGAAAATGAAAGAAACTTGCTTACAAATGAATATGATGAGGTGAAAGTAACAAGGATTAGCCTAAATACTCTTGGTTTTTATTTCAAAACCTTATATAGAGTATATACTAGATTGTTAATGACTTGAACTTGAAAACTTTGATCCCCTTTGATTTCTTGAATGTGTAACCGGTTTTGAAGGAGAACAAGGAAGAGAGAAAAAAATATTTTACTAATACTTGGTGAAAATGTTAAGATACATGAATGAGATAATGTAAGTAAGACTTATTTGTATTGTATAAAGACATAAGCAATCAAGACCATACACATTTAATGCAAGCCCTCAAGGGCGGTTTTTATGGGTCTTCTTGTCTCTCAAGATATTTTTTTTTTTATAAAATGTATATGATTTGTATCTTGTGTAATATTTATGTAATTTGTAAGAAAATGTAAGTAAAGTGTAGATAATTGTAACTTTTTGGTACAAGTAAGTTTTTAATAAGTCAAAATAGAATGTATTGAGATAATAAAAATTGTAAAAATACTTTCCTTGTGAAATTTGGGTGATAAAATAATTATCGTAAAATTTTTAAGCAAAACGACGTAATAATTAAACTTTAACGATTAATATACCAAATAAATTTGAAACACTAGGAAAACTAAAAATATAGTTTTTATAAACTAAATGTAAGTTTAAAAATACCTCGGGATCATTTTTGAAAGTAACGGATTAAATATTTAAAATAATAACTCACGCGATAAAGATTATTAAATATAAAAATTACGCGTATAAAGGTGAAATGAAATGTCGTGAATGTACTAATGAGGTGCAAATGATGTCAATGAAATGTAGACTAATCTTAGTCCATATGAAATGTACGTGATGTTATGATCATGAATTCGCCGCTAAACCTTCAAGGTTACGCGAATTTGGAACAAGTAAACCAAGTTTACTATAAATGTTGAAATAATGAGACATGAACTGTGTCGAGAAATGACCTGAAAGTACGGGTTGTCACACAAGTACGTAATTTAGTGTTATCAATGCTCCTAATTCATTGTTGCTTAAATGAATGTACCCGAAAACACATATTAGTTATGTGTCCCCTTTAGCATTCAAAAGACATGAGATGCAATGAAAACGGGTTTTTACTTTGTATTAATAATGAAAAGGCGATTTGTCCTAGACATGAGAAATTGCTTTTGTGAAATTGATACGGGAATGTATCATTTTTTTAGAAAAACATTTTGAAAAGAGATTTCCTTTGAAAATGTATATTTAGTTATGTGTTTGCAACCAAAAAAGAAATAAAAAAAATATAAGTGAAAAACTTATCTTGGGTTTTGAAAATTCCCGTATTGTTTGTGAGTTGTGCGTGAAATAGAGATCTTAGACTCAGAAAGAAGAAGGCTAGTGTTTACATACCTTGTAGAGTCAAATAAGTTACGACGTTTGTTCCATTAGACCAAGACCAAGACGAAGTAGGTTGAATTGTTCTCGTTTCAACGGTTTGGTGAGGACGTCGGCTATGTTGTCTTCTGATGCTACCTTCTCAATAGAAATGTTCCCCTTTTGAACATTGTCTCTTAAGAAGTGGTGACGAATCTCTATATGTTTTGTGCGAGAATGCAATACCGGATTCTTGCTTAAGTCGATGGCACCTTTGTTGTCACATAGAATGGCTATGTCGCTTAGATGAATGTCGTAGTCTACTAACGCTTGTTTCATCCATAGTGCTTGTTGGCATGCTTTCCGTGGAGACGTGCTCGGCCGGTTGTTGATATTGCTAGTGCCATTTGTTTCTTAGAAAACCAAGACGTTAAACAACATCCCATGAAAGTACACACTCCACTTGTACTTTTTCTATCAACGTAATCACCGCATGGTCAATCGCATATACAATTGTTTCTACTCCCGTGCCTTAGGATACCATAATCCTAATTGTGTTGTACCTTAATGTAGCTAAATATTCTTTTTACGGCTTCTAGGTGTGATGTTTTAGTCTTCTTGAAATCTAGCACATAAGTAAACACTAAACATGATATCCGGCCTACTTGCTTGTGAGGTAGAAGACTACCTATCATGCCACGATATTTAGTATTATCTACGGATTCGCCGTCTTCATCTTTTGTGAGTTTGGTGTCGGATGACATAGGTGTCCTAATTGGTTTGACTCTTCTAGATCAATTTCTTTAACATCTCTTTTATGTATTTAGATTGATTAAAGAAGATACCATCTTCTACTTGTTTAATTTGTAGACCAAGAAAGAAACTAAGTTCTCTCATCATACTCATCTCGAACTCGTCATGCATGATTTTAGAGAAATCATCACACATGTCTTGACAAGTGGATCCGAATATAATATCATCTACATATATTTGTACTATAATTATATGTGACTCTCTTTTCTTAGTAAAAAGTGTGTTGTCAACTAACCCATGGTATAGTTGTGTTTAATTAAAATGACTTGAGTCTATCATACCAAGCTTTTGGAGCTTGTTTAAGACCGTAAAGGGCTTTCTTTAACTTATATACATGTTTGGGTTTTCAAAATCGATGAAGCCGGAGGTTGAGCTACGTATACTTCTTCATTAATGAAACCATTTAGAAAAGCGCTTTTGACATCCATTTGATAAAGCTTTAGATCATTAGCACAAGCATACATAAAGTATTCTTATAGACTCTAATCTAGCCACGGGGCATAGGTCTCATCAAAGTCTATTCCTTCTTGTTGGTTATACCCTTGGGCAACGAGTCTAGCCTTGTTCCTAGACACTACTCCGTTTGCATCTAATTTGTTTTATAAACCCATTTGGTTCCTATTATGGTTTGATTACTAGGTGGAGGGACAAGCGTCCAAACATCATTAGAGGCAATTGATTTAGTTCTTCTTGCATAGCCATTACCAAACTCTCATCTTTTATGGCTTCTTGTGTATTCCTAGGTTCTATGGTTGAAACGAAACAAAACAAGCTACTTTGGTTTTGAACTTGAGACCTTAATGTTCGTTCGTTTAGCTTTCCTATGACTTTATCTACGGGGTGATCTTTGGACTCTTTAATGTTTATGATTCCATTATTTAAAGGTTCTTCTTCTTCATTTATCTTTTTATTTATTACTATAGCATCACTTTCTATGATCTCGTCATCGACAAGAGGTGGAGAGGGTTTGGGTGGACTTTCATCAAATTTTATATTTAATGACTCTTCTACCTTCATTGTTTCTTTGTTTAATATGACGTACGCCTTGCTATTTGGCAAATAACCTAGAAAGATACATTCGGTTGATTTAGGATCAAATTTTGTAAGGTAATATTTAGTGTTAAGAATAAAACATTTGCTTCCAAAGACTCTAAGGTGATTTAACGTAGGCTTTTTGCCTCGGAGTAACTCATATGGAGTTTTACCTAAGATTGGTCTTATTAATACTCGATTGAGTATATACGTTGAAGTATCAACGGCATTAAGCATGGTTTGACTCATTTCTTGAAGGGTTCTATTCTTTCTTTCTACTACCCCATTCGATTGTGGAGCGTGCCGAGAAGTTGTGAGTAATACCATTAAGCGTCACAAAGGCTCAAATTGCACTTCATTATTGAATTCCTACCATGATCCGTCCTAATGGATACTATAGGACTTCCTATTTGTCTTTGGATCTTTTGCTTAATATTTCAAAATAATTAAAGGTTTCTGCTTTTGTTCTTTAAAATTTTGTACATGTATACCTAGAATAGTCATCCACTATGACAAAAGTGTAGTAGTTGCCTCCATAACTTTGGATAGCGGATGGACCAAATAGATCCATATGTAGTAATTCTAGACACCTAGTTGTTGACACCATGTTTTAGCTTTATGACTAGAATGAGCTTGTTTTCCTACATTACAAGCATCACAAAAGTGATGTTCATATTTTAACTTAGGTAGATCTCTTACTAGATCTTTGGATGATAGCGATTGAAGAAGTCGCACATTGGCATGTGATAAGGTTTTAAAAGGTACCATTTGAGGGGTCGTTTTAGTCCTTATTTGATCACTTTTGTATCCGTTATTGCTTAATATCGTTCCTTTTCACTTTTAGGTCTCTTGAAGGCAAAATGCTGGAATGGCACTTATTTGGACGAAAAGGCGAATATATGAAGAAAATGGCCAAAGTCAAAATCGAGACACTCACGATTCTTTGAAATTAGAAAGGCGGCGTCGGTGCTAATGCGGCGCGTCCCAAGATTTTTGTGACGGTTCGAACCCAAAACTCGTATTTTCAAGAGACGACGTCCGGTTGTAAAGAGTAGGCCGTCGCTACTCGGGCGCGGCCTAGATGCAATCCAGACGGACGTCGGGTGCAGAAGAAGACGGCGTCACGGACATAGGGTGGCGCGTCGCAAGGTTAACGTGGCCAAGGCGAAACCCTAATGGCGGCGACACGACGGCGTCACGAAACATAAGGTGGCCGTCGCATATGTAATCTTATATATAGAATCCGAATTTTTCGGTTTTTAAGGAGAGTCTTTTGGGTGAAAACCTAAAGCCGAACCTAAGGTGTCTTGTACGGTATTTTAGGGTTTTAAACCCTATCTTACATCAAGATAAGTATTTACTTCATTAATTCAATTATGTCTTTGATTATTTGTGTGTATTCTTGCATGTTCTCCATATCCCGCTAATTTATTTGTGTGTTTGCTTAGGAAGTATGAAACTTAATTATTGAATATTGATTGGTTTTTCTTATCTTAGTTGATTAATGATCTAGTAATGCGATAGGTCATTCGTTGTGTACTTAATGCTTGATTCATCTTTGTGAACCTTAGAATATAATTACTGAGTAGTTGTAGGCTAAACCATCCAAAGAGCGCCTTAGAGTAGGAGTTTATCATCCTAGTGGGTTTGTAGACGAGACCACTTTGGTAAGTTCAAAGAGTTGGGAGAAAGCATACCCTACAACTTTAGACACACAACGCAACTAAGAATAAGGCGTGACAACTCAACCATCAATAGGAGATAATTAAGGAGTAATGTCAACCTAAGTAAACACATCTTTAAACTATCATCTGAGCACACATTAATTAGACATAGACTCCCACAACCTTAGTTTAGATAATTAGATAATAGTAGAGTAATCGGTGAAATACCAACCCCCAGACCAATACCGAGATTCGTACCTTTCCATTTCATAAAATATAAAAAGATAAAAATAATCTTCCTCAACCTTAACCTTAGCGTAGTAACTCCTTTAGCATTCCTATTCCCTAGAGAGCGATATCAATACCCATGGCTTACCCTAATTACTACACTACAACGATTAGGTTCCTTTGCTGGGGTGTTATAAAACTTGCTGAAGAAAGGAAGTTTCCTTGACCCCGACGACAGCGTGTGGCGTTATCAAGTTTTGGCGCCATTCTGGGGAATAGAATAGCTAGTTAGTAGTCCCTCGTTTAGGTTTCTTTGTGATTCCTATCAAGTAAACTTTTTCTCATTTTAGCTTTCTCATAGTCTATCCCCCTTCTTCGTGACATTTGTTGGTAACCATTTTCATTAACTATTCCGTTAACGTTATGGGAGGCGAATCGCCAAAGCGTCACCTAATCAAGCGAAATCCACTACATAATCTACCCTCCACTCCAAAATGAGATCTTGAGGTTCCGGCAATATCATGATGAATGCTTTCTGAGGCGTGGAATCGAATTAAATATTTATTACAAAAGTCCTTTATCATGGTATTGATTTATTGTTTCCACTACAATTCTTTTACACTCGTATCATACTGAAACCCAAGGAGACTTGGCTATGTAGTGATGGGGATATTTGGGGACGTGGTGTTAAAATACATGAAACCTTTGAGATTCATGATTTAGAAGTGGAACATGGGACCCAAAAAGCGAATCTTTAGACCTATTTTCAATTTGGAAACTTGATGGGAATGGTTGTTTAGGAAGGAGATGATTAGAGTTGAGGTACCAAGGTGCATGTCATGGTTAGGCGCTACCACGCGTACAAAATGAATACATAGGTGATCTTGATAAGATGGAGGATAGAGTAGAAAATCCAATCCCATCGGATAACCCACAAGTCCTACCATCACTTGAGGAACACACATCGCCTATAACTTACCGGAAGAAGTAGAAGAGACTATAGGAACCCGATTGTAGAACCTTTGGACCAAACACCACTAGGGAATATAGGTTTAGATGCTTGTTGTCATGACCTCTCTCTTGGTCCTAGGAAAGTTCCTAATTTTGATGAACAGGACCTCAACCAAAAACCTTACCCAATTTTCCATCTTTAGATGTGAATCTTGGAATTGAATTAGGCCCCAATCCACCCATCAAAATAGATAGTCACGGGTAGTTGCTTGATAAAGGTGGTAGATTCTAGGCCATGTAGAGTAGAAGCTAATATAGGAGTAACCCATGACCTTACACATACATCACCCATTCATGGTTGATAACAAAAACACTATGGGTTTAAACCGGGTTTATTAGGTCAAGATGGATCCTTAACTAGGAATCTTTTGAAGTTGATGAAAATGATCCATTTTTAGAGAGAGATTTGATTCACCCGCTACACCAATAGACTTAGGTAAGGTTATAATGAATAGAGCACCTCCTTTAGGCATATAAATCACCCATCACCCTCTCCTCGCGTAGCAAATTTCCACCACGAGGTGTGTGTGCTACTCTCACCCTCATAAACTTAAGTGTGGGGAAAAATTCCCTTTATCGATAAATAAGGGTAGAGTCGGGCTCGTGACTCGAACAAAAACAAGCGCTTCGTGGGAGGCAACCCATGCTAATTGTTTGCTTGTTAGTGTCATATATCTTTTATTAATTGTTTATCCTCAAGTTTAAATTTGTAAAATGCTTTATTTTGTTTTTAACCGTCTTAATTGCATGTAAGGTATTTTACATAAGGGATAAGTGTAGGGAGGATTACACATTTTCAAAAAGCGTAAACATGAGAATAACAATTAACTAAAAGATATTTATGTTTGTTTGTTCGAGTCAAATGCTTGTATCAGTCATAATGGATGTTTCGCGAAATTTTCCAGATTCTAAAGATGTAAATTTTCGAAATTTTTCGAAAATCATGGACCGGTTTTGTCGGGATAACTTTGGCGGCGTCGAGATTGCAACTGCAGCGTCGGGAAGAGTAAAACTGTCAGTTACTTTTTCTCGTTTATGAGCTACTTATAAATTTTGGAATTTTCGGTCTTAATTTTCTTAGAAATTCAGCAAACATCCATTCCACAAGCATTATATCTTAGTTTAAATCAGTC